>JAWZYV010016135.1:600000-964016 GCA_038373885.1 Cheiracanthium punctorium | reverse complement strand
CTTTTCAGTTTTTGTTTATGTCAACAATCTTATGAGCATCGCTTAAATGTTTCGCTAAATTGCCAGTGCTAACACTAGATGCATACGATTTTATCTGGAAGCTACTAAATAGTTTTTCTGCATCAACAGTTTTAGAGTCATCAAGGCACGCTTTGCAAAAACAGAGTCACTATTTATTGAGCGAATGTTACAATCATCACATCTAGTCAAAATTAAAAAAAATTCCAAACAAAACTAGGTTTTCCTTTCGTTTGTCATATAGAATTCTGATATTAAAATTGCTTACCGGATAATCCATTTTCGGTAGACTATCTCATAACCAAGCAGAATCGAGCTCAGTGAATAAAGTCTGATAGTAAACAAAGCAACCGCATTACTGATCTGCAACAAAAATCCCCAAAAGTAACTAGGAAAAAAGTTCCCCAATTTATTTTAACAAAATAAGCACGTGTAGCCTTCAGTGGTAGCAATGTTTGATTTCTTTTTCCCCACTGGTCGTAAATATTTCCCTTTAAACGAAGAAAACCACCCTTTACTTAAGCAGTACTGATCAAAATATATGACCACTTGAAAAGGCAAAGGTTAGTGAGGGAAAAGAAACGGTGCTATGTTCAACACATGGGCGATAAAAGTACTACTCTTAAAAAGGGGCGTAGACAGGGCATGGAATGGATGGTAAAACTCCAGACGACTCCAGAATGAGCTAAAGGATGCACCGATTTTTTTCTTTAATGTAGCTAAGCATATCGAACTGCAAAGACTTTATTCACCAGTTTCTTTTCTATTCATTCTTATGTATGAACATTTTAAAGCAAAAATAAAAACAAAATGTTAACCCCTTTAAAAAAGAAAGAAAAGAAAAAAGGGGTGGTATTGTGATATTTTCAGTTTTATCGAACATATTGCTTTCTAGTTTTTGAGTTCTCAGCCACCTCCGAAAAGAAATACCAGTTACGTACTGGTTTTACATAAAGCAAGAGGGAAAACATCATTTAGAGAAGACATTTCTGAAACATTAAATAACCAATTTTTATCAAAATTTACATTGCAGAAGTAAACTATTACTTTCTCTACTAAATTTCGTAACAATTTAAGTTTAACATTTTATTCTGGATGAAACAAAAAAGTTTTAACTATTTTATAAAATTATAACACCGATTGCACCTACAATCGGCGTTCTGAGACGGCGCGCCGACGTAGACCTCGGCGGCGGCGGCGTGGCGCGGCGGCGCTGACCTCTAGTTGTGGGCAATGGCATATGAATGGCTTTGATACCTTCATCATTCAATTTTCTTGACCTCCTGACTCTTGAGTCTTGTCTTTCGAGGTACTACAAACTACTGGCTTACGAAAATTCTTTTGAAGCTAAGTCTTACTGAAAAGCTTATGTTTATAAACGCTTACAAAAAGTTGAGAATGAGTGTATATAGATGTGACGAAAAAAAGTAGCGTGCTTAATGAAAAAGTCTTAGATGTGGAAGTCATATATATATATATATATATATGCCTATAGACATGTCATATAATTTATGTAATTTCATGTAATATATATATTCTATAGACGTTATAGATTATACGTACGTACGTATGTATACGTATGTACGTAAGTATACGTACGTACGTATGTATACGTATGTACGTAAGTATACGTACGTACGTATGTATACGTACGTACGTATGTATACGTACGTACATACATACATCACGTAAAAATAGCATAAATGAATTCAGAAGACCTCAAAACGTGTCAATACACCAAAATCTCGAAGTCGAATTTTTTCATGATTACAATACTTTACTTACATGGTACATGTTCGGAAAGTAAAAATAGCTCATAGCTGCACGGCCGCTTAGAAGGTGCGTGTAATTAAAATGCAGAAACGGCAAAATTTATTGTATTCTATTAAAAGTAATTGAATTTTATTTATCTTTCGCTGAAATTTTGGGCTCGGGTTCCGACTTCAAGAATATTGCTCGGGCTCTGGCAGACTCGGATTAAAAGTCCTAGGGCTCGGGCTTCAAAAAATGAGCCCGAATTCATCTCTAACACACAACGCTATAAATAAATAAGTAATTATAATAATAAATTAAAACGAAACAATGGTTCATTTTCCTTATAAATCAAATAAATATGTTGCTGTATTGTGTATAATATTTAAATAATCCTGTACAAAAGAAAAAAAAAAGCTGAAATCTCTACTGCTGTGTCTAATAATTTAATTAACACTTTACAAATATTTTTATTACATATGATTTCTCTGATGAAAACTCCTCCACCCCACCTTTCAGTTTTTCTCTCATTTGAAGGCAATTTACGTTCAACATAAAAAAGTTGTCTGGCAGCTATAAAAAAGATTGAAAGGTGTATTTTAAAATGTAAAGAAGCAGTAAATGAGTCCCGATTTGTAAAAGTTATTAAAAAGCAACTTATTTTTTTTCCACAAAAACGCTTTCTGCAAAATTCTGGTGTGACAAATATTATTCCTTTTCAAACACTTTTGAGAACACAAATTTCGGTTTCCCGTCCCAACCCAATTTCTTTTCCCCTTCTCATACGTACTCTACGTACAACCCCCCCCCCCTTAAGAATAGCCCTCTTGCCCAGCGGGATAGTAATTTATCATTCTCTCCCCTACAAACAGGGCAGCGGCTAGCTCGTGCAATGTTAGATCGACAGCCACGCGATGGACCCGAAGCCGGGACCTTCACACTTCGGCCGTCTACCATTTTCGGTGACATAACCACTGTGCCATGTGAAACAAATTTTAAAAAGCCATTGATGGGAAAAGTAAACATACTTATTAAAAAATAAAAATCTGGAGTGGCTCCACTTGTTTTTCCGAACACTTACGATTAAGATCATTACCAAGCATTTAAATAAATTTTAATCGATGAATAATTCAAACGTATATACAAAATTGAAGCTCAATCGAAGCCGTTTAAACGCTAGCGCATTTTCAAGAATTGCCCCACATAGGCCATAATGTAAAAGAAATCTTTGTCGTAGCCCTGTAGAAAAACTATAAGTCCTATACACACCAAAATCAATACCGGTCTTGCGACGGTGAACATATATACCCAATTACATATATACCCTTGCGAACATATATACCCAATTTGAGCTCAATCGAATGCCCCGTTTAGGAGCTATCGTGTTCACTCACTCACTCACTCACTCACACACACACACATACGTACGTATGTATACGTACGTACGTATACGTACGTATGTATACGTATGTACGTAAGATATACATACGTACGTATGTATACGTACGTACGTAAGTATACGTACGTACGTATGTATACGTACGTACGTAAGTATACGTACGTAAGTAAGTATACGTACGTACGTATGTATACGTACGTACGTAAGTATACGTACGTACGTTAATATACTCACGTACGAATGTATACGTACGTACGTATGTATACGTAAGTACGTATGTATACGTACGTACGTATGTGTACGTACGTACGTATGTATACGTACGTACGTAAGTATACGCACTTACGTATGTATACGTACGTACGTAAGTATACGTACGTACATACATACATAACGTAAAAATAGCATAAATGAATTCAGAAGACCTCAAAACGTGTCAATACACCAAAATCTCGAAGTCAAATTTTTTCATGATTACAATACTTTACTTACATGGTACATGTTGGGAAAGTAAAAATAGCTCATAGCTGCACGGCCGCTTAGAAGGTGCGTGTAATTAAAATGCAGAAACGGCAAAATTTATTGTATTCTATTAAAAGTAATTGAATTTTATTTCTCTTTCGCTGAAATTTTGGGCTCGGGTTCCGACTTCAAGAATATTGCTCGGGCTCTGGCAGACTCGGATTAAAAGTCCTAGGGCTCGGGCTTCAAAAAATGAGCCCGAATTCATCTCTAACACACAACGCTATAAATAAATAAGTAATTATAATAATAAATTAAAACGAAACAACGGTTCATTTTCCTTATAAATCAAATGAATATGTTGCTGTATTGTGTATAATATTTAAATAATCCTGTACAAAATAAAAAAAAAAGCTGAAATCTCTACTGCTGTGTCTAATAATTTAATTAACACTTTACAAATATTTTTATTACATATGATTTCTCTGATGAAAACTCCTCCACCCCACCTTTCAGTTTTTCTCTCATTTGAAGGCAATTTACGTTCAACATAAAAAAGTTGTCTGGCAGCTATAAAAAAGATTGAAAGGTGTATTTTAAAATGTAAAGAAGCAGTAAATGAGTCCCGATTTGTAAAAGTTATTACAAAGCAACTTATTTTTTTTCCACAAAAACGCTTTCTGCAAAATTCTCGTGTGACAAATATTATTCCTTTTCAAACACTTTTGAGAACACAAATTTCGGTTTCCCGTCCCAACCCAATTTCTTTTCCCCTTCTCATACGTACTCTACGTACAACCCCCCCCCCTTAAGAATAGCCCTCTTGCCCAGCGGGATAGTAATTTATCATTCTCTCCCCTACAAACAGGGCAGCGGCTAGCTCGTGCAATGTTAGATCGACAGCCACGCGATGGACCCGAAGCCGGGACCTTCACACTTCGGCCGTCTACCATTTTCGGTGACATAACCACTGTGCCATGTGAAACAAATTTTAAAAAGCCATTGATGGGAAAAGTAAACATACTTATTAAAAAATAAAAATCTGGAGTGGCTCCACTTGTTTTTCCGAACACTTACGATTAAGATCATTACCAAGCATTTAAATAAATTTTAATCGATGAATAATTCAAACGTATATACAAAATTGAAGCTCAATCGAAGCCGTTTAAACGCTAGCGCATTTTCAAGAATTGCCCCACATAGGCCATAATGTAAAAGAAATCTTTGTCGTAGCCCTGTAGAAAAACTATAAGTCCTATACACACCAAAATCAATACCGGTCTTGCGACGGTGAACATATATACCCAATTACATATATGCCCTTGCGAACATATATACCCAATTTGAGCTCAATCGAATGCCCCGTTTAGGAGTTATCGTGTTCACTCACTCACTCACTCACTCACACACACACATACGTACGTATGTATACGTACGTACGTATACGTACGTACGTATACGTACGTATGTACGTAAGATATACATACGTACGTATGTATACGTATTTACGTAAGTATACGTACGTACGTATGTACGTAAGTATACGTACGAACGTATGTATACGTACGTACGTAAGTATACGTACGTACGTATGTATACGTATGTACGTAAGTGTACGTACGTACGTATGTATACGTATGTACGTATGTATACGTACGTACGTATGTATACGTACGTACATACATACATCACGTAAAAATAGCATAAATGAATTCAGAAGACCTCAAAACGTGTCAATACACCAAAATCTCGAAGTCGAATTTTTTCATGATTACAATACTTTACTTACATGGTACATGTTCGGAAAGTAAAAATAGCTCATAGCTGCACGGCCGCTTAGAAGGTGCGTGTAATTAAAATGCAGAAACGGCAAAATTTATTGTATTCTATTAAAAGTAATTGAATTTTATTTATCTTTCGCTGAAATTTTGGGCTCGGGTTCCGACTTCAAGAATATTGCTCGGGCTCTGGCAGACTCGGATTAAAAGTCCTAGGGCTCGGGCTTCAAAAAATGAGCCCGAATTCATCTCTAACACACAACGCTATAAATAAATAAGTAATTATAATAATAAATTAAAACGAAACAATGGTTCATTTTCCTTATAAATCAAATAAATATGTTGCTGTATTGTGTATAATATTTAAATAATCCTGTACAAAAGAAAAAAAAAGCTGAAATCTCTACTGCTGTGTCTAATAATTTAATTAACACTTTACAAATATTTTTATTACATATGATTTCTCTGATGAAAACTCCTCCACCCCACCTTTCAGTTTTTCTCTCATTTGAAGGCAATTTACGTTCAACATAAAAAAGTTGTCTGGCAGCTATAAAAAAGATTGAAAGGTGTATTTTAAAATGTAAAGAAGCAGTAAATGAGTCCCGATTTGTAAAAGTTATTACAAAGCAACTTATTTTTTTTCCACAAAAACGCTTTCTGCAAAATTCTCGTGTGACAAATATTATTCCTTTTCAAACACTTTTGAGAACACAAATTTCGGTTTCCCGTCCCAACCCAATTTCTTTTCCCCTTCTCATACGTACTCTACGTACAACCCCCCCCCCTTAAGAATAGCCCTCTTGCCCAGCGGGATAGTAATTTATCATTCTCTCCCCTACAAACAGGGCAGCGGCTAGCTCGTGCAATGACCCAGATGGCGCACTATTACGGCGTAGAATTTTCACAGAAATGTAGACTCGATAGTTTTACTTATCGTTAATTTATTTTTCATCAAATAGTTTTTCCTTTTTATTGAAAAATCAGTAAACACTTTGAGAATGTATCTCCCGTTTACGAAATTCGTTTATCTTAATTAGCAAATATTTTAAGGCTGTTCAAACACAAAAAACCTGTTTTTCCCAACTTTAATTGAATATTAAAAATATTAATAGAATTGATTTCAAAATTTTAGAAACTAAATAATCTGTATCGCATTAATATCTTGGCAAGGAAAAAAAACTGATTTAAAATAACAAAAATTGTAGACGTGGGACGAGAAAATACGCTTCCCGTAGGTTAACATGGGAAGTCTCAGTTTCGTTTTCTACCAGCGTATGTCGCCTTAAGCAGGCATAGTGTAGAGCGATAGTCTACAATAAATCAGTGTATCCCAACCACTATTCCGCAAGATGTTACTACCGGTCCGGGTATGTCAAATTTATCAAAAAATGATGAGCGGAAAATGTCTTTCTAACTAAAAAAGATATTTTTAAAAGACATGATTTAGTAAACAGAATATAAGTTCGTATATAGGGTATCGGACACCCGATATTTGTTATTTTTACTTGATACTGGTTCGTGAAACATTTTAACTTTTGCCGATCCGTAGAAGTAGAATGGTACATACACTGTACATGGGAAACATACACTGTTATAAATAGTATTCTTCTTCCTGTATAAAGAACGGTTACTCATAGATAGCATATTATATTTTATATGGAAATAAAAGCATTTATATAAAATACTAGCTGAAGTACCCGTTCTTCGCACGGGAATGAATGGACTTTTTGATATTACGATTTGTGGGGATTACTATTTATTGTAATAAAGAGATATAGCAAAATGGATATCGCTTTATTTTCTGTTCAATAACCATGCATACCGAATTTCAAGGCAATAGCTTGTACGGTGCAGAAGGCCATGCGGCGTAGCGCAATCTAGTGGAGAGTTTTAGCAAAACGGATACGGCGGAAATATTCTTCACATTCAGATATCGATAAATACGAAATTTATGGACGATCGGCTGGACAGCCCTGACGACGCGACATCTAGTGGCAAATTATATAGGAAAATGGATAGCGCCAAACTCTTCCCCGTGTTCAAATACCTATGTATACCAATTTTCATAGCGATCAGTTGCACAGTCAAGAAGTGATACACTGCAGCGCGATCTAGTGGTTAATTAAAGTAATGATTTGCTACAGTGCCGTCAAGTGGCGAGTTATAGCAAAATGGATAACGCCAAAATATTCTCATTGTTCAAATATCTATGTATACTGATTTTCATAGCGACCGTTTGAATGGTCAAGAATTTGGCCTGCTGCAGCGTCATCTAGTGGCGAGTTAAAATAATAATGTATTGCAGTGCCATCTAGTGGTGAGTAACATCAAAAGGAACACAGTTAGAATATATTCTTCGTGCTGAAATGTGTAAGTATAAGAAATTTTATGCCGTTCGGTCGAACGGTATAGAAGTTGATGCGTTGCAGCGCCATTTAGCGGCAACTTACAGCAAAATGGATACTGAAAAATATTCTCCGTGTTCTAATATCCGCGTGTGCCACATATCATCGTAATGGTTCGGCCGCCAAAAAGTAAAGCACATATTTATTTGAAAAGGGGAATCCCTTAATACAACCGAATTTTTTTTAATTATCAAATATAACGTGTTTTATTCATCATTACTCCGATGTACTAAATGAGAATATTTCAATTTTCTGAAATTTGGCGGAATTCCCCCAACTTAAATCAATGTACTCAATTGGCGAGAATTCTGAAGCTAGATCGCTTGAAATCCCTTAATAACTGCATTATTTCTTTACGGATCATTAAAATTTAACGCTGTATTCTAATAAAACCTTTGCATTTGCTTTCAAAAATCTATTTCCTTAAGCTCTCAATAAATTGCGCCAAGCCGAAAACTGTGCAAACCGCTAGAACTCACTTTCTCAAAATCAGCATTTGAGCCATTTTATTTTTTCGCCAAACTAAAAAAAAAATTACATATTAGCCTCGGATATCTTCAATTCTTATTGTTTTGCGTATAAAACATTTCATTCCTGCTCCGATTTCCCATGCACACGATATTATAATAAAAAATTAATAATCTTACAAATATAAACTAACAAAAAAAAATCATTATTATTCTTTTATTTTTACTTTGAGAATTTAAAACATCTTATTCGGCAAAATCGCCACACATGGCAACCACGATCCTTATTTCACACTTTTTTCATTACAGGGGTTACAATTAGGAAAGGTTTTTGCATGGAGAACATAAAAAATCTCTTAAATTCCGAGAACGGGTGGACTTTCAAAGTTTTAAAGTGGACTATGATTTATTCTATATTATTTTACATATCTGTGCAAAATTTCAGGCTGATAGGTCCATTTTTGTGGATTTGTATACAACTCAAATCCACAAACAAACGAACAAACAAACAGAATTTCATTTTTATTTTGGAAATTTTCCTAAAATAAATGTGCAACTTTTTAATTGGGCGAAAAATAAAAGGGGTTGATGTGCGATTTTGAGGAGGATTCTAACGCTTGGCGCTATTTATCGTAATTTAATAGTCTGCTATTTGGGTTATGAATACACCTGCGTATAAGTTTTTGAAATTTTCATTCAGTTGGAATTGTGTATTTTTCTGAACAGCTTTATTGCATCTATTTCTAATATATTACATCCAGAAAAAAGGATGTTAGAAATATCAATTTTAATTTTGTTTAATCACACTCATGAATAATGATACACTTTCCAACTTAATAAAATAAGGAACGAAAATAGGGAAGACCTATGGATTATAACTCTTTTTATATATAGCACTTTAGTGCGTATTTAAAATCTGAAAGTGTGTCAGATTTTCTATGATTCTAGCGCTTGGCGCAATTTAATGAGAGGGTATTTTTAAAAACAAGCGTAGGTTATCTTATAAATAAAAATGAAATTCTGTTTGTCAATTTGTTGATTTGGGTAGTATACAATTCCACAAAAATGGACCTGTCAGCCTAAAATTTTACACAGATATATGTAAAATAATATAGAATAAATGATAGTCTACTTTAAAACTTTGAAAGTCCACCCGTTCCCTGAATTTAAGAGATTTTTTATGTTCTCCACGCAGTAAGCTTTATGTAATTGTAACCCCTGTAGTGAAAGTGTGAAATAAGCATCTTGGTTGCCATGTGTGGCGATTTTGCCGAATAAAATGTTTTAAATTCTTAAAGTGAAAATAAAAGAATAATAATGATTTTTTTAGTTTATATTTGTAAGGTTATTTTTTTAATTATAATATCGTGTGCGCATAAGAAATGAGAGCAGGAATGAAATGTTTTATACGCAAAACAATGAGGATCGAAGATTTCCGAGACTAATATGTAAATTTTTTTAGTTTGGCGAAAAATAAAATGGCTGATTGGCCGATTTTTAGAAAGTGAGTTCTAGCGGTTTGCACAGTTTTAGGCTTTTTAGCGCAATTTACTGAGAGCTTAAGGGAATAGCATTTTTGAAAACAAGTGTATAGGTTTTCTTACAATACAGCATTAAATTTTAACTATCCGTGAAGAAATAATGCAGTTATTAGGGCATTTCAAGCGATGTAGCTTCAGAATTCTCGCCAATTGAGTACATTGATTTAACTTGGGGGAAATCCGTCCAATTTCTGAAAATTGAAATCTTCGCATTTAGTACATCGAGGTAACGATGAATAAAACATGTTATAGTTGATAATTTAAAAAATGAGGCTGTATTAAGGGATTCCACTTTTCAAAAAAATGCCTGGCGATCGAACCATTTCCCATTTTGATTGCTGCTAAGTCAATGCTTCGAATGATTCCCTGAAAAAACTCTTGCAAAATGGCGTATGCTGGCACTTTGGCGAGGCTTAGATTTGAAACTGGATTTTACTTGAGACTGGTATATATAATAAGACTGGTGATAGATAAAAATGAATGTTGGTATGTGTGTAGGAGGTTGAAAAACTCAGCACCGTTTCACCGATCACCATGAAATTTGATTCACCTAAGTCTTTTATCATGGAGAAGGTTTTTATGCTATACGTTTTCCTCTAACTTGCCACTAGGTGGCGCAGCAGAAAGTCGAATTCTATTCCGTTTAGCCGTTTGCTATGCGAATATCATCCAACCGATTTCGATGAAATTTGGTACACGCGGATATTAGAACACGGAGAATATTTTTCACTATCCATTTTGCTGTAACTTGCCGCTAAATGGCACTGCAACGCATCAACCTCTATACCGTTCGACTGATAGGCATAAAATTTTTTATACTTACACATTTGAGCACAAAAAATATATTCTAACTGTGTTCCTTTTGATGTTACTCACCATTAGATGGCACTGCAATGCATTATTGTTTTAACTCGGCACTAGATGACCCTGCAGCAGGCCAAATTCCTGACCATTCAAACGGTTGCTATGAAAATCAGTATACATAGCTATTTCAACAATGAGAATATTTTGGCGTTATCTATTTTGCTACAACTCGCCACTTGACGGCGCTGTAGCAAATCATTACTTTAATTAATCACTAGATGGTTAACTGACCACTAGATGGTAACTGATCGCTATGAAAATAGGTATACATAGATATTTGAACACGGGGATGAGTTTGGCGCTATCCATTTTCCTATAACTTGCCACTCGATGTTGCGTCCACACATGAACTTCAGGACTATTCAGCCGATCGTCATGAAAATTCGTATACATCGATATCTGAATGCGAAGAATATTTTCGCCGTATCCGTTTTGCTACAACTCGCCACTAGATTGCGTTACGTCGCATCGCCTTCTGCACCGTACAAACGATTGCCTTGGAATTCGGTATGCATGATTATTGAACACAATATAACGCGATATCAATTTTGCTATATCTGTTTATTACAATGAATAGTAATCACTACAAATCGTAATATCAAAAAGTCCATTCATTCCCGTGCGAAGAACGGGTACTTCAGCTAGTATTTCATAATAACGTGCTTCTAATTGTGGAAAAGTTATAATTCATCATGAATAGATAAAAAAATAAATTATTCTGAAATCCATTGACCTACTAAAAGAGGTATCTATAACAGCTTATAATTATGGTTTCCGAAGTTTGATAGTGGGTGCGTAATCATAAAATATGGCATTCAGTGGTTAGGTTTGATTAATGATCTGTTTAATTCTAATACCCGAAATTTAGGTCGTTGAAACCATACAAACACTTTGAAGTTCAAAGGGCCTCAGTGGAGAATAAAATTTATTTCCCCTTAGACGATCAATGAATAATCTAGTTTTAAACGTACATCAATTTTTTTCAAGCATTTTATTAGCTTGGTCTGTGTATGTTGTTCCAGTTCAAAATTGAACACGAATTTTAATTACTATCGTCCGATCGAGCTGAAACTTTGCATACACGTGTAACTCCGATGACACTGAGTACTGCTTTTTTTAATTTTTCGGTATTTTTATTTTTTTAAATATCAAATATTTTATCTAAAAAATCGCGTTTCAGCATGTATCTTCCTAACTTTTAGACGGACATATTTTATCTTTGCATCACCGGAAAGTTCATTCGATTCTTTAGAATAATTTATTTTACTTTAGAATAATTTAGCACATAATTCTTGTAAAAGTTATTCATTATTTGTAAAATAAATATCAGAATTATTTTTATCAGTACTGGCATGCACTGAAAATTATAGAATGTGGTGTAAATATTTACGTTTCAAAGGGTTAACATTTCTGTTTAGACATCTTACTGTGATCTTAATTACAGAATAATATAAATAACAGGAAATTCCTAAATTGTTTTTATCTTTCGAAAGTCGTGCAAAGCTTTACCCCTATCCTCATTACCATCAATATCTCCCTTGTTAAAAGCTTGCAAAAGATAGGCTAACAATTGCATTTCCTAATACGTTGCTCTAGTTTGTGATACAAGATATCACTTGTTGTATCTACTTGATTTACGAGGAATCTGATAGACCTCGATTCCTGTAACCGTGCAACTGCTGATTTTTATTTTGATTTCTCTTTTTCCAGTGTTACATCTGAATTATTTGAATTTCGGACAGTAACAAGAGTTGATTCTAGCATTTAGACTTTAAAGTCGTGTTCTGTTCATTTTTTTTCTCCTAAAACACTTGACAGTAAATTGGATCTGTTTTACTATTTCACAACGCGCTTGTAGAAGGAATACCTATTTGAGGAAAAACAGAATTAAAAACATAAATCAAGTCAAACGCATCGATTGTAAAACACCTTTTAAGACTATTGTCTGTGGCTGTGGTAGCCTTGTTATCAGGGCACCAAACTCTGGGACAAATAACTCACGTTGTATTCCGGCTGACCAAAGGAGTGTACACGCAGCGAACGTATACGTTAAATCTGTGTGCTGTATGTATATCAGCTCGTTGGCAGGTGGGAGAGAGGTGCGAACCCAGGATAGACCCTCAATTTACCGGTGATGATCTAAATTGTGGGAGGAGGGGGGGGGTCTATCCAAAAGGGTTCGTAGACCTTAAACGCTAAGAGTCGGCTCCCTTCTGTGGGTAATAATAACAGCAACACTACTCCCTTATTTGAATAAAAGGCAGCGGAACAAAATTTCGAAAACAGTATCACTAAGACATTTTCTTACCAATTACCGCCATTTGTTGTATTGTATTTTACAGTTGATTTACTATTTTAATTTTTGATTTAGGTTAAAATTAATAATCTGTATGACAAGAGCTGCAAAAGATGTGTTTGTCCATTTCAATAAAAGTAAGAGCTATCATAAATGTCTATTGTAAGCTAAACAATACAGTTATTGGAACCTTTCTATTCAAATGAATATATAAGGGGATTTAAGGGGTTTCGACCCCAAAAATTTTTTAATGTACAGGGTTGTCCAAATTAAACTTCCCCAACTCAGAGGCCTGTGCAGGATGTTGTATGGGTCATAATGTGATGAAATTTTGAAAACAGACACTTCAGATCACGCGCTCGTGATTTATTAAAAAAAATATTAGTACAAGAAGTTGCCAATAGGTGGCGCTGCAGATCAACAAGACGCTCTACAGATGTTCTATATGTGTGCCGTGATTGAATAGGGCATATCACATCACCAGAAACAGTTGACACACTGACAACACCAGGTGGCGATTGGCTAGTGGCGTCCACGACCGCCAAAGCAACGTCTTGTACGCGTGCAGAATCCACAACATGTCGTCCTCTACCTGGTAAAATTCCCAGCTGTCCGGTTCTTTCGAACTTCTTCATCATGTCTCGTAAAGTGCGTGGTATCATTGGTCACAAGTTCTTCAGCCGACGGAATGCTCTTATCGCAGCACAGGAGTTCTCGTCATTCTGGTAGAAAAGTTTCACTAACAGAGCTTGTCTTTCAAAGTCGCCATTGTGCATCAGCGAGCTGGAAACAACTGCCTGTGCAGCGCCTGTCTTCCACTTTTGTAGGGCTCGTCTTTTGGATACGTTGCGCAGTAGCTTTATTTCTGCAAATCACGTTGTTGCAATATGCAAATTACAAGTGTTACAGTGACACCTATCGGCAACTTCTTGTACTAATAATTTTTTTAAATAAATCACGAGCGCGTGATCTGAAGTGTCTGTTTTCAAAATTTCATCACATTATGACCCATACAACATCCTGCACAGGCCTCTGAGTTGGGGAAGTTTAATTTGGACAACCCTGTATAGTTCATTCCTTTTTTTTTTGACAAAAGTAATATTTTGGCTCAAAATCAAAAGTATCTTATTTTTAAAATTTGATGTTTGGAGGGGTGTCTTATCTTTCAGCAATTAAAACATTTTTTTTTCCTTATTTGGTAAGTGCACTTTTACCAGAATTTTAAATTTGTGATTCCTCTTAGATGGTTTTGTTTTAAAACTCAATAAGTAGCTATTTGACATGGGTATCAATTACTATGTATGATAAATTTCACCCCAATCCAGTTATTTCCACCAGTTAAAAGAGTGATCTCTATTAGACCTACAAATCAGCCAGCGTTATGGTAATATTGCCAACGATAACTTTACTGAATTTACAGTAGTTATGTTGTCATCAAGTATGAAGAAAAAAATAAATCTTGTTATAGTAGAACAGGTAAAAACCCCCAGAACTACAGTTAAGTATAATGGTCAAAAAGGGAGCGTCGATCACGACAATTTCCAGAAAAAAAAAATTACTCAGTATCCATGAAAAAATGTCTCCAGAAAAAAAGTCTCTTCTGCTGAAAAATGTCAGGATCATGTAGGACGTTGCAGAACTTAAAGGAACACGTTGAATAATATAAAATAATAAAAGATTTTGTAAAATAGCACCATAAAACACCCAACAAGACCAAAAACTTTTTTCCTCGAAAAAGCTGTATGGCCGTTCAAGTAAACTTTATGGTGTTATTTTACAAAGTTTTTCATTATTTTATGTTTTAAACACTGGTTATTTTGAATGATTTTATTACGCTAAATAATACTTTAAAACGGTTCAGTTTTGCGTAGTTTATCCATGCTTTCCAATGCACAAAAATAAGTCAATTTAATATTTTCACTTAGTGAATTCCATTTCATTATAATTAAAATGTACAGCTAAGGGAAAAAGAAAGCCCACTTGCTCTTTATTTAGGCATTGTACGTCGTACAGAAAAGCGATATATACCATTCGTTCGCAAATAACGTATACTTTAACCTATTATTTAATTTGCAAAAGGGGCCGCTTCATATTTAATTCTGCATCTTTGTTTTTTTTCGAAGGCAACCCTCTATTTTGACTTTATTAAACGAAAAAAACCCTTCAAATTACCCTAAATATATATTTTCACCAATTTTCTACGATAATTTCCGGAGATATTGCGATATATATATATATATATACGATTTTAAGGGACTTTCTGCAAATTGAAAAACGCTATTTGTAGGTTCCGAACTTTTCGCCTTCGTTAATTTCGCTCAAGATAGTTAAAAGAAATAAATATTATTTACAGGGAAAATACTGTTTCTAGTCTGAAAGTTTTCTGTCCTGAGAATATGAGGGGTAGAAATTAGAATATTTAGTCAGTGGTCCAAATGAACCGTGAGTCCAAAATTTCCTTAGACTATATGCATGATTTAAAGAAAAAATGCATAACGACTGCTTACGATTTTGAATATCTGTCAAATTTTGAAACTGTTATTGAGTATTTGAAGGTTCTCTTAGACAGGTGAAATGTTGCCAAGAGTTGAGAATCTGTTTTCTGCTCATCTGAATACAATCATGAATGTTACTCAGCTTCGGTCGAACTTGAAGAATAGTTTCATGATTGAAAGTTTATTTGCTTGAATTTCATGTAAAAAAACTCAATTACTTTTTTGCCGACCCGATATCATCACTTTGTTTGTTATTTCACTTTCTTAATTTAATATTATCGTCTTCAGTGCGCAATATTCTTATATGACTTTTGCCGGTATTTTAATTTATAGTCAGATGAAAATTTAGACAGAAAAATGTGTTGTTGAATGTTTGATAAAGTATGGGGAAGTCCAAAGATCTGATGTTTCAGGTATTAAAAAAGATCAAATTCATGCCTCTAATGTTAAGGATGTTAGCTTTTCAGAAATAGGGCGTTGTATTGGAAGAAAAGCATCTATTGCATCCAATTCTATACATGGAAAATATTTTATTTTGGAGAAAATAGTAACGGGTTGCTATTTTTTAAAACCGCTAACTTTACTATTTTTGCGCAAAAGAAATCTACTTTACGTTTATTTTACGCAAATTAAAAAAAAATGTCTCTTAATAAATTTATATATGGCCCCTTAACTCATGAAAATAACACATTTTATTTAATGTAACTACTGAATGCAAAAATTTGAAATTTTGCACAGCCATGTAATATTACTTTCTGCATCTATTTGAATCGAAATTTGGCTAGGTCACTATTGACAATTTTCTTGAATATTAATTTAATAATGCATAATTCATATTAATATTTTATTAAAAATTATAGTAATAGTAAATTATGTTTGAGTCGTTTAGTTCTAATAGTTCGAATAAAAGCTTCTTCTTATTATCAATATATTATATGTGATATAAATTAAAGTATAAAAAATATTTTAACATAGGGGGAGGGGGATTTTGGAAGCTCATAAATCACTCCTTTTCAGTTCAGATTTATTGAAAATTGGTATTCGGGCTTAAAATGGGCCAAACTTTTGAAATATAAAGTGAAATCTAGGGGTTGCTATTGGGGAAAAAAGCCTTGGTGCAACAAGTGGGTAAAAGTACAAGTGGGCGTTTCCCCCCCCCCGCAGCTGTACAACAGAATTTTCAATAGGATACATAGTACTGTACATAGCAATAACATAGATAAATTTAATAACAATATTTACAGACGCATTTACAGGTGTTAGAGCACGGGCAGGCGGGCAAATGGAAATTGTAAACGCTTTTGAACTTTGTTGGAAATTTTCAAAAATCAGGTACAGATTCACTTAAATACAAATTAAGCAACATGTTAATGATGCTGTCCAGTAAAAAATAGTAAGTTATGTTTGAGTTAAATTATCTTTACTGGGTATTTATGAAAAAAGCTTTATGTGAAATGCTATTTCACCAATAGACAAAGAATCATAATAATTTTGAAGTTTTACTGCCTTGATTCAAGTTAGGAAAAAAAAAAAGACTTGCACCACAATAGTGCTGAGCAATTTTGTTTTAAGCTAATGATGCTTTTTTCTATCTAAATATAGTTGCTGCATAGTAAAAATATTTTTTTAAGAAAGCAGAAGATCCCATTGAGTGAGTAATAAAGCAGCTCTGACATTTTCTACGAGAGTAGGGCAATAAAATTCATCTTCATGTGCATAAAATGACCACACACAAACACACAAGAGGAAAAAAAAGGAAACGAAAGTAAAAAAGAAATCAAGATTAGTAATTCTATAAATTCGCTAGGAAAAAATGAAGCAAAAATACTTTGTGACTTAGATATCTATTTATTTTGATAAAGATCAATTTAGTACTGTCATTGTAGACATCGCAAAACAGCTGTCAGAAATCTATACCTATCTATAAGAATATCTCTCGATCTATCTATAATCTATCTACAAGAAAAAGTTCCCATGCAAATATTTTTCATTCTGAAATTTTAAAAAGCTTTTCTGAAAACATTACTAATCCACAGTACTGACATTAAATTCTCTTATTCAAATTTTGAACGTGCACCTTATATTCCCGGCAGTGCGTTTTAACGCAAAACGCCCATCAAACAACCTCCAACTACATTAAAATACTTTAAACGTTTTTACATATTTTTTCCCCCACTCTGAACATTTCTTTATATTTAATCCCCTTTGCCATCTATTATTCCTGTGGCATTTGGCATTCAAAAGTGTACTGGAGAAAAACCACGCTTGGTAAAGTTTCTTCGAAGATAAGAACATTTGTCAAGCTGTGAAATATCACTTACGACTGTGTTTACAAAACACAACGTGGGCGGAATGACCCAGATACTGAAGATGTCAATTTTGATTTTTATCCATTTTCATGCATAACTTTTTACGGGTAGATCTACTTTATCGAGCTGTGTGCATCTGAATGTTTGACCAAAAGTTCGTATTATTGCAAAATAGTTCACTTTAAGCCTTCAGTTTTCCACGTACATGTCAGAGAACGTGTAAGGTGGTATTATTCAGGATTCAGTGAAAGATCACATAGTCACTTAAACAACATAAATCGTAGAAACATTGGACTACAATCAAATACTATTTATCACTGTGATTTGCATTTCGCAATGCACACATTGCAAAATAAAACAACTTATGCATGATGTTCTGTAGTTTATGTAGTTCACGTCAAATTGAACGTTCAGTATTTGTTAAAAACTTTCATAATTTCAAAAACTAGAAACTGCTAATTACTAAGTTCACCACTACCAATATATTTTAAGTTATAGGCTCAGTTCGGGAACTTTTAAATCCTACCTCAGTGGTAGGAGCATGTTCTATACTGAAAGAGCGTGGCTCTTTTACTGATACAATAAATTATGAGTATAATTTTATAAAAATAATACGCTCGATGAGTGTTAATTACAGGATATACTTTAACAATATTGTTTTATTTGATTTAATTATTAATTATACCACTCAGGGGCGTAGCCAGGAATTTTTCATGAGGGGGGGTTACGACTACTACAATTCATATATATGTATACGTGTGTGTGATAATGTAGTGAAGAATATACATTTTGTATGGCAAAAAATTCCTCACGGGGACAGGTTTATGACCCCCCTACCCCCCCTCCCTTCGCTACGCCCCTGATACCACTGTATATATGTACAAATGAGACAGTTGTGTTGGAAAGTATTTTTGAATCAATGTTCTTTGCACGACCTGTCTTTCTTGCTTAATTTTAATAGTAATTCCATCTCCTCACTGTTTCTACATAATTGTTTAAATTTTAACACAATAGAAGAAGTTCAATGCTGCAAATTAAATTACGTTCACTTTAATCACAATAGCAATTAGAAAACTTTAAAATACAGGTTCCGAAATAAGTATTTCGCTGTTTTCTTTTATAAATTTTATTAGCGTTCCTATGAGATTATGATTATGTCTAGACTGATAGATCTATTGCGCCGGGACAGCTATTAATATGCAAATAAAATGCATTAATTTCTCTCACCCTCTTTGGATTGGGCGTGGTGTAAGACTGATAAAGTGGTTGAGTGGATAAAGAATGAGAGGTGTACTTTTCCTAATTGTTACATGAACTTGGAGTTCATGCTGAAGAGAAAAGTTTGTAATTAAGCAGTTGATAATTGTACTGCGATTTTGAGTGATTTATTACAAATTTCATATACGTATTTAGTAAAAAAATGATTGGGTTATATTCTTGATTTAAATACCTACATTTTCTCTTTTCTTTTTTTCAAAATTAAAAATGCTAATAAGTAATCACTCTTAGTAGTAATAATAATGAAAAAAATAATTACTTAAAACATAATAAAAATAAAATAAAATAAAATGAAATGGAACATTTATTATTTATAAAAACAACATATAACTTTTATCTGTGCATAGTTTGGGAAAAAAAAAAAAAAAAACACTATACTTTTTCCCGGCAAGGGGAGCCGAAACCACCACTAGAAAAAAAAAATTGTTTGTTGATGATTCTTTGCATTTGTTGTCGCACATTAACGCTGAGGAAAGTTACATTAAATTTAGCTATGGTCACCCAACTTAAACTATATACAGTATGTTTTTTCCAAAATTTATAGAAAATCAAATAAAATGGTATCATTATAGTTTCAATTTTAGCCTTTAGAAGGAGTTAGATAGAGAGATCTATGAGAGCCTTGCATGAATTCTGTTTAAAGAAGCTATAAAAAATGACTCCAATTCTTGTAGAGAGAGAATATCAATATCTCAGTAATACAAAATCTCAAAATTACGCTCTAATTTTGTTTAATTTGAAAACACTTAGTAAATATTTATGATTTTCTTACACTTCTTTTGACACATAATATAATATATAAACAAATTACACATATAAATTTCATGACATTACTTTCAGAAGCTAGATCATGTCCAGAGAGGGGGACTTACTGACACAGAGATGAATAAACAAACGGAATGATGGATATAGAAAAAAATGAAACTCTCAACTTCATTTCAAAGTGACTACAGACTCTGAATTCTGGAATCGCAGAGTATAGTGACGGCACTTTCTGAAGACTGTCGTAATTAATTCAGTGAGGTAGCTCGATTCAGGCATGTGTATTCAGAAAAAAAGCATTACTTTTCATAATAAAACTATCTGCCAGGTGTCCATCTGCCAGAGTGCAGTGGTAAATTTCACTGAGCATTTACGTAAGACAACAAATACTGAGTGAGTGCTTCTTCGAAAAAATTGTAAAATTTACATTTCATTTCATCCTCAACGAAATAGAATTTTTAAAAGTAAAATTTCCTTTATGGTGCCACCTTGGTGTCAAATCATTGAGTAAGGTTCGATTCCCGACGATGGATATGGTATCTTTCTGGAGGTAACAGAGAATTTCGGTGAGACTACCTCACTGCCACAGGTCCCCGCTCTCTGCGTGACAGCTTTGTGTTCTCATATCTCTTTGTGTATTTCAATGTGAAAAAACCCGATTTTCAGCATTCAAAAGGGATTAAATTCAAGTTTTTTGACGATTGTATTGGATCAAATCGGTTAAGCAAGCCTTCGACTGTGGTTTTCCAGCGGGATTTTTATATTTTGAAGTGATTAAGGATACTTAAAACTGATGTTTCTAATACCCTTTTTCTGGGTTGAATACTATAGATAGACAATATTAGAATCTGCACAGAAAGTATGTGCAGTAAGCTGTCACTCAAAATGACGTCACTGAAACGTTACCTCAGAATGTTCTACAGTGATTCCCTAGTGGGTGCCTCGCGCATTTACTGTCAGTGATTTCGGTCTTTTAGCGGTCATCATCCAATCGGCAGCTGACCGCCGTGAGAAGAAAATAACTTCTCTTTAGTTCAGTAAGTACGACTCAGAATGCTTTCTGTTAACCAAAAACATAGAAAAAAAATCTTTACTGAACTAATTATGTATTATAAATCATTGACTACATTGTTCCGATTAAATTAAATTAATTTACCTAATTTCGACTGAAACGAGAGATTAGAGTGCAAAGGCATTTGTAAAGTAAAATGAATGCACGAAGAAGCGAAAGCCACACATGTAGATATTAAGCATTTTATCAGATGAATCCTCATCACGAATTAGATAAAAGAAAATTCGAGTACAAAAGGAATGGAAACTTTATGAGGTGTATAATATGACTTAATAACACCTCTGAAAGCTTAAGAAAAGCTTTCTAAGTCCCATTTACATTATAAAAGGTGATAATATTCATTTCATTCCCATGTGCGAGCATTACTGCAGTAATCATACACTACAACGTCGATGGGTAGGCCATGGAATGTATTTTCACGCGGAACGTAGCTATGGAGAATGACTCAAAACAAGTTTATAGAAAGAGAACTGGAATGCTGAAATAAAATCCGTGGGTTGATGGAAAATGATTTTCTTTCATAGACATATATTAAAGGAATTTGAATTCTTTTAAACCATACTTGAATTATGGAAAATCCGTGGGAATATTTATAACCTGCTTCGGTTGTGGTGCAATAGAAAATTATTTAACAAAGGAATTACTTTATTCCATGTGCCATGATTCACCACGGAAAAAAAACACTTTCTGGAATGAGAAGACAGCCTTAATTTGAAAAAAAAAAATATATATACTATATGCACTGGCTGAGCTAGCTGTTCCAATTACGTATATATATATATATATATATATATTCTTTTTTTTCTGTAGGCATCGGAAAAGTGTAATAAATTGAAGGTTGTAAAACTACCTACATCATGAATATTAGAGTGCATTAGAACTTGTTCTGAATCAAAGCACTTACAGACAAAAAGCCATGGCTTGACAGAGGTTTCAGGCTTTGTCAAAGAAAACAAATGATAATTCCAGAAAGCCAGGTTCTGCCTAATGACATTTATTACTGTGCCGTAAGAGTCTGTAAAAATTCTATACAGCCGGCACTAGATGCTTCTCGTATTTCACTGCATCTGTGTCCCTAATATAACTTATTCCATTTTGGTTGAAAAGCTTTAATGTTTTTGGGTGATCTAAACTTGAAAAATATAAATGGCTTCTGATTCATATTTTTCCAACCACGTTTAGAAGAAGAAATTTAAATCAGGAAATGCAATTTTTAAAAAAAGATAATTTTACTCAATTTCAGTCGTAGTATTGGTAAGAAATGAAGCTTAACTTCCATTCGGCGTGTTTATAGTTTCGAAATTTTTTTCGAACTATAAAACACGATCTTGACGGAAGAAAGAATACTTATATTGCAGTTTTTATGGATTGTATTAAAAGACATTATTCATAGTGAATTATCCTTCGAAAAGAAATAATAAAAGAATAATTGACCTGTCATCTGTGATGTATCACATGCAAACGCTTTTATGACACATATATACACACACACATACACACCCAAACAACAACAAAAAAAGGTTATACTCTTAAAGAACAATTTACTTTCATACAAGAGTTTTGTCCGCTTAATCTAGATCTAAGTCTGAATTATTCATTCAAACACAGGTTGATATTCAGTGACACGTAAATAGGTTCAAACAAATTTCCAGTAATTAAATTACACGTGGGTGGAAAATTGTGGGAGTGAATTGAAAGAGCACTCCTACGAACAATTGATGAGATGTCATTAAATAAATTATTCGTTTCGTTGAAGAAAAATTTTTATTCGTGTCTATAAAATGCTTGATGAAGATGAATGAAGCTTAAAGAGAATAATCGCAGCCAATTAATAACTGACTTGAAAGACTGAAAATGAGTTTCATAATGTACTGATAAACTGATTCAATATGAATGTTTCTCTAAAAGTTCTCACAATAGTATATTTTACTGTTTTTCAGTATAATGAGGTTCAAATGTGTGTAATTATTTTTTTCATCTCGCTATTGCACTGAAAAAAAATAGCGTCATGCAAAGAGAAATCATGTGCAATTTAATAATTATCTCTTTCTCCGACTTCGCTCAGGTGTTTAGCTCTTCAGAGGAACGAAAACAATAAAACGATTGTAAAACGATAGGCGTCACTGGACTAAAAACAGCTTTAAGCATAGACCAATTATATGTTAAAACACCCGATGAAATTAATAACGTTTCTTCACACAATGCACAATGCATTTAAATTAATTGACAATCTAAATGTTTCATGCAACTTCTAGGAAACAATCATTCTAAATTTCTACTCAGATTTGATGTCCCGTAAATTAATTATTTTTAATTAGTAAAGAATTTAATGTTTTCATTTGTTATCACTAGAATTTTTGATGTACCTTAGTTACTAATTAAAGAAATAAATTATAAAGTAAGAAACAATATTTCTGTTGGTGTTTATTTATTCAAAGTGGGCAATTCATACGGACATTGCAGACATATATATGTATATCTATATATTTTTTTTTTGCAAATCAAACATCTTCTGTAAGAAGTATTGGCCTAAAATTTCGAAATTTCAAATAAAAACGCAAAAAAGGTCACGCCTTTTAATTACATTAAAATGATCATATTTTTGGATTAAGAAATAGCACTTGCGGTTGAAGGGAGAGCTTGTGGAGGAAGCCGGTTTCGATCCCGTGAAATCCGCGTGGCAGTTCGC
Organism: Cheiracanthium punctorium; assembly: GCA_038373885.1. Classification (NCBI taxonomy): domain Eukaryota; kingdom Metazoa; phylum Arthropoda; class Arachnida; order Araneae; family Cheiracanthiidae; genus Cheiracanthium; species Cheiracanthium punctorium. Next base: position 940,426 of record JAWZYV010016135.1, on the reverse strand, counting down.
GGTGTTTCCGACCAGGCGAAAAGGTACGCGTTTGACCGGTCCTCAATTACCGTGGCGTAGCGTGCGCGGGGGCGCCTCACGATAAGAACTTATTTTTAAGCCTCAAAATGTAAGTTAAATATCATGGAGCGGACACAGATGCCTCGTCTGAGGGTGAAAATGGAACGTAAATTCAGTACACTGCTCACTTGGCCAGCGACGTTTGCCCAGCAACCCAGATCCCACGTGAAGGTAGCTGCATCTAGGGCTCCTACACCAGCCTTATCTAACCAATGAACTAGATGTAGAACCAGGCACGTAGCCAGAAAAAAAATCGCGTAGTCTCCGAAAGGTAGAAAAGGCAGAATCCGTCCCAAAAAAAAAAAAAAATTAAAATCAGATTAATTTACAAAAATGTGAATTTAGAGACGGGTTCAGCATCCGTTTCCCACCTCTTGGGTACTTTTCTGAGTACACCGGTTTAACTAATTCGAAGCTCCATTTTCTGGTAAAATTGTAACAAATTCGGTTTTGCGTTGAATTTTTGTCAGGGGTTGTCGAGAAAGTAAAATTGATCTTATCTTACCATCTTTAATGTTACTACAGCTACACACTCATGAAGCTGCTTCTGTAATCAACTTCACTATCAGTTCGACTATTTTGGCACAGTATTATCAGGGAGTGAAATTTTGTCAGTGGGCACTCCGTTCTATATATTCCTTAGCACTCTTAGTAAAGTAATAGACACATCCGGGTTTTCCCATAGCATCAAATCTGTGTAATTTTCGCTTCAAAGTTCAGCTCTGGAGTGATATTATATCGAATGAAATGATGGAGATCCTCAAACCCAGGAGATCAGGACGCTGTCGTCCATTGCTGGAGGTGTTCGTTACGTGTTCGAGACCGTTTTTAGTTTTAGATGTTTACCAAGGAAATATAAGGCCGTTGTCCATTCTCCCATTTGGAAAACTTCACTTTTCCATAAAATGGTCTTTACGCCATAATGATTGATTTTCGGCTTGCTATCCGCCAAGATAAGAATAAGATTCTCGCTCGATAAAGCGGGTTTGAGAATCCCCTTCATTCTACAGAAATGTCATTCCACAGCTGAACTTTGAAGCGAAGAATTACATAGGTTTGATTTTATGGTATGCTAGTAAAGTATTGATATGTCCATTACTGGACCCTACCAGAAAATGTTTTCCGGCTGCGTGCCTGGTTCTACACATAGCTGGTTGGTTGGATAGGGCTGGTGGAGGAGCTCTACATGCAGCTATTTCCATGTGGTGGGCTTTGGATAGATTGACAATCTTAACTGGCCATTTGGGTAAAGTGCTGCATTCGTACTGAATTTGCGTTCCATTTTTAGCCCTGGAGGAGTCATCTCTGTCTCCTCGAAGGTATTTAACTTACATTTTGATGGTTGAAAGTAAGTTTTAATTGCAAGTGGCATTTATGTTACCCAAAAATATAATCGTTTTGACATAATTAAGATTAGCGGAAATTTTGGTGTTTTTATTCGGATTTTCGAAATTTCGGGATAATACTTGCCACAGAAAATATTGGTGTTCGATTTGGAAAAAATACATACCTGCAATGTCCATGTGGACTTTTTTCGGGTATTATAACCGCCCCCCCCCCTGCAAAAAAAAAAAAAGAAGTTAGTTGAAAAATGAGGCTATATCATTTACATGTGTAAGCATTTTATCATAATAGCAGATGACATTATAAGTACAATATTACACTAATTGTTTCTTCAAGTTAACGTTTAGTGATATTTTCCACCAAAATATTGAGTGTTTGTAACGCATGAAACTTTTGTATTGTAACCTCTGTTACCAGTTATAAAATAATTTTAACTTTGTCAAAAAGGGGCAGTATACGATAAAGTGCAACTTACAAGTGACCAAGTAATCATACTTAGGCATTTTGGAATATTTTCAGAGAACAAAGTATATATTGTTATTTAACGACTAACATTAAAACTTTTTCAGGTGAGTTTTTTATCTCTCTTTAACTTCTGTTACAATTATTCAGGGTACCTTTGATCCATATTTTCTGTATTTTCATTTGCCTCCCTTATGTTTTAATGCTATTTTCAGACTAAATGACATAAAATGGATGAATAAACCCTAAATTTTATTTAATAAATGTAAATTAATAAATGCTGACAATAAAAGCAAAAAATAATAGGTATAGTTTAACCCGTGCAAAGATACCCTGCCATTCTGTATAACTTTGAAGTGGTATCGAAAAATTGAATATAAAGTACCTTGTTTTATTCAATCCATAAGTAAGGACAACTTTGAACTAGCAAAATTAAGTTTCTAAATATTTGAAAAATTTTCAGATGCAGCGCTCAACATCGAAAAGTTTGGAAATTTAAAATAACATCATAAACACTATATTAAGTAAAAACAGTGGCGTAAGAATAGCATGAATATATTGCAAAAAAATATTTATAGTTCAGTCTATAAATTGATAGAAGAGGCAAGGGAAAACTAAAATTTTCGAACAATGATCGTTTTGATTGTTTTCTGAAATTACCATCTTCCGATCGCTTCCCTTCCCGGTAAGTTGTTTTTCCAGTATAATAAAGATAAAATGTAGTAGTGCATGCACTATACCCTATTTATAGAGATCCTATTGATTTATTTTTTCTTAAAAAGTTGGACTTTCTTTCTATAGAAATGAAACAAGATTCTTATTCTCTCTCTATTTCAGTATTACCGCAACATGGTTTTATAAAATGTCTTACGTATTTATTAAAATTTGTTAAAAGTTAACGGGCTCATTTTGGTGAATCGACAAAATGTTCGCTTACTGAACGAAATAGTTTATTGGTTCTACATAGTTAGTTAAATAAAGTAATGCATTAATTAAACTAAATCATTTACTAAATCTAATGTTGATTAAAGTTTTATTCAATAAACATAATTTTGTTGGATTCGGAAAAAACAATTTTTATTACTCTTCGCATGTAAAGTTATTACATACACCCTCTCAAAAAGTATTCGACTATAAGTGAAATTTTAGCTTTGGGAATAATTAATGTGTCTTTGGAAAACTTACAAGTCGACAGAGGGATGGAAAGTAAAAATTATACATAGTCTAATTCATATTCTATAATAAATAATTTTTAATATACGAAATCAGCATAGGAAGTTTAACTGTTATTCGAATACATTTCTAAGAGGGTGTACAATTTTGAAAGACTGAAATTAATTCCAATTTATTAATTTTAACCTAATAAAATTCACATTTAAATTTTAAACAGTATCATATAGATTTTCCAAGGATAAAAGGTCGGACACGACATCAAATAGCCAACCCAGGATAAAAGGTACTTAATCATTTGTTGGAAAGTACTTTTTTTATCATTAAACTAAGTGTTACCAAATAAGGTCGAACTGATATAATGCAGATCGAAAATGACTTTGTTACCTTCAATTCGTAGGCCTGAGGACAGGGTGGCATGTTCTTAATTAAAAAGTTGTCTGACTTATTCGGAACAGAACTAAAATCCTTTTACTTTCATCCATTCTGATGAAATCCTCGCATATTGTTGCGATTCTAGGTCAAGTTGTCAATAGTTGATAGTCTTCTTTAATTATGTGGGCCGTGAAAGTATATTGGAGTGCTGCACACTTTTATTAATTTTGCCAAAAACATGTCAGTGAGTTTTGATCGCTAACAACATTGGTTCATGATGATGGATTGTAATGCTGGGAAGTCTTAAGGTAACTCTAACCTGCGTAACTGTTCAATTGAAAAGTCGCGATGGATGCAGATGCTTGTTAAGGAGTGGATTTGGGATAATGGTAATTTAGAACAGGCACAATCTGAAACACTTGATTTTTGATTGTTCATATTTTTAGATGACAAAGTGAGAAATTCTGTATGCCAGATTTTCACATACACAGCTGATTCATTTGAAAAATTTCTGCTAAACTGACTAAAAATATTCTGGCAGCACACTTTACAATTTTTTTTAGAGTATTAGGAAATTGCAAAATCTGTTAATGATTAAAAAGGTAATATAAAGCCTTTTGCTTCTACTTAAAATGTGCAAGAGAAGGCAGTCACTCTTTTGCATAAAATTTATTTACTCTTACAATTTTGGCAAGCACATCTATAAACACTCTATCGATGATTTTCAACAAAACATTAAAGACATAAAATGAACATGGCACACACACAAGAACACCTACACCCCCTGCAAAAAAAGAAGCACAGTTAATTATATGTTGCACAAAATAATGATTTCCATTTACTTTCGTTTGAATTTCATGTATAATTTAAAATTGTATTTAAATTCTTATAGAAATCTTTAATTAATTAGTGTACTTTAATGCTTCTTGAGGATGAATGAATGAATAAAAAATAAAGCCTTTAATTATTACTTTTGAATACATTTTATTAATAAAATAATTACTGTTTAAATGGTATTAGTTTTTATAACTAATGTACTTCATAATGCAATTTTAAAAAGAGCAAGAAAATTTGTCATTTTTGTGTGTGTGTGTAAAATTGCGTAACGTTTCTGTTATTTTTCGATTTTTCTTAAGGAAATCAATATATCTGGAAAATTTTCCAATGCATACGGCTGCATTATTTACACATTCGAAAAAATTCAGTGTCAGGAGGAATATCATTCTCAATTCAGCATGAGTCTTATCTCTACACTCAGACTGCTCATCAGCAGATTCATTTAAATTTTTAAGCATATAATCTTTTAAATGTTATGGATTAATCACACCAATGTTGTGCCGTGTTAAACTTACAGAAGGGCTCTAAAAGGGGAACCTTGGGCGAAAGACATTTTATTTTAAGGTGTTCTAACGCGTATTCACTTTACTTCCAGAGAAAACTGACCTAAAATTCAGACCGTTAGATCGATAGATGCGCATTAAGCCGGAATCCTTGACCTTCAAACGTCCAGCTATCAACCATGTTCAGTTGTATATCCACTCGTCCATGGTGAGGGACATAATGTAAAAAAACAAACAAAACCACATTTGAAAGGTTTAACATCAGTTTGGTCTATTAAAAAGGTCACTTATACAGTTCATACACTTGATCACTTAACTAGATATTTTTCTATAAATTCCTTGAACCAAAGTAAAATTGTACAAAAGTAGTAGTAGTATGGATACGTAGTTCCTTTATCAACGAGCACATTAGGAGAGTTCACTACATGAAATATATAATGCAGTTATAATTCCCTTTCCACTGCGAATAATATGGACTGAATTGATATAAAACAAAATTTTCCGCCGGGACAAATTGCTATTTCGAACAACAACAACAACAAAAAAAAAAAAAAAAAAAAAAAAAAAAAAAGAAAACTATGAAACTTGTATTTTATTTTTTATAAAATTTTAATGCAAAATAACACAAAAAATCACAAAAATCCTTGAATCTGGTACAAAAAATATACATGGATATATATTTTTCAAGAAAAAAGAAAATTAAAGAGCTTTAGATCAAGAAAAATTGTTACTACTTACTCGTCTAAAGCATAACGTATTTCCTACTTTCCGTAACAAAAGCAAATTTGAGTTATGTAAATCCAATTACTTATGGATGGCATTTTGCAAGCTTTATTAAACCTTACTTTGTAATTTTAAATTAATTTCTTTTTTTACGAGCTTTTGCAATGATGAACTATACAAAATCCTCTGAAGTGGAAATAGAATAAGATTTTTTCGAATAATTTCAAAATAATATTCTTACACTCTTAGAGATAAATTTGAATTCTTTTAACGGAAATAAATAAAAAATATTAAGTTGAATGAGTTATTTCTATGAATATAGTTTTTTCAGTTAGTGTCTAATTTTTACTCAACTAATTTTATGGTATTTCCTATCTTTTTATATATGCAAGAGAGGTATATCTTTTATCTTCTAACGTACTTTATCTTTTACCTTCTCTTACCTTCTAACAGAAGCTTTTAAAGATGAGACTCCCCCTTTCTTCTCCCCCTCCCTTTTTTTTAAAGCTTTCAATATATTTTCAATCATTAAGAAAACTAAAATTTCATAAAAATAAGTTTGAGAAATATGCCGCTTCATGTATTACGATTAAATTATGGATGCAGGATTACATACTGGATTACATACGAGTAAACCAGTTTTTATTCAATAGGTATTAGATTGAAGTACCATGAAAATCAATTTTAAAGAAAAGAGTAGATAATTGTAACTTTTAAAACTTGATTTTAAGCGAGCATGATGGCATCATATTGAGCGATTACTTAATAAGCAATGAGTCTAGGTCAGCTTGTCTTATGCAGTTGTTGGTCATCACCATTCATAACCTTTAAAACATGCACTTGCGTGTCAAAAACTTAATTAGTTTTTATTATCATGTTTCACGGAGCATTATCTTTTATGAGAGAAACTTTCGATAATAAATAAGAAATTTGTTTGACACGTGTGAAAAGGTAATCTAATTTGTAATGTTTTAATTAGAAGATTTTACAAATATTGCTTACTAAAGTATGACTTTAGAATACGTCATGTTTCTGATGTATTATTTTTATTAGTACTTTATTATGACCATATTAATTTCTTTAGGTTGTGGCAATGAAAAACTATTCTTAAAGTAAGATTTCTTATGTGAAAAGAAGGAGAATAAAGTTATACATAGGAGAAAAGGAGAAAGAAGCGGTTTAATTGTATTAGAAATACTCCGGATATAGTGAACCTTCGGCTATAGTGAAAGCAAACTATTGGTCCCGATTCACATACAGTGTCTTTTCACCATTGGGGCACTTCGGTTTCTGTGAACTTCGGATATAGTGTTCGAAATTTGGTGGTCTCCAGAGGTTCGCTATCACGGGAGTTGACAATTTTTTTTGCAAGACTAGACGGCGAGACGAGAAAGGAAATATTTTGCCGGACGAGAGTCTTGAGTCTTGTCTCGCGCGAGATTTCTCGAGGGAATTTCTCGTCTAGCATAAATTTACGATACGAATTACTTTTCAATCAGAATAGCAGTGCTGCATTTGAAGAGGTATGCCATCCTGAGATGGGAGGTTACACTTTGGCTGAAGCCTCTACCGTTTTACTTGCGTCTCCTTGGTTATCGTTCCTGGTATACTATCAGCACTCTACAATACACAAAAACACGTAGCATTTAAAATTAGGACAGCACTACATATCCGCTCTTTTGAGTGTTTTGTATACAAAACACTCAAAAGAGAGGATAAAGAAAGAAACGGATAAAAAAAGAAAAGTAGAAGTCAGTAAAATAATAAGTAAACAGAGAAAAGGCGGTACGGTATGTCCAAAGCCTGACCATATTTAGATGGGGCTCAGGGGCACTAACTTTAGGGCCCCCTTTACAATCGCAAGCATTTTAACCCATTTTTAACAGCTGTTGATTTTTCACTTTTTTTTTAAGATTTCCAAAATTGAATCTTAAAATTGCTTACATATATATGAGCAAGATTACATATCAAACAATTATTTTTATTTTAATATTTGTAACCCATTTGTATCATTAGCTTATACGGGTGCTAAGTCAGGGATGACTATTATATGACACACGTGTCAAGTTTTGTAGAAAATTTTATTTTACCGGCAAAATACACTCTATAACAAAAAAATCGACGCACCAAGAAACGATCATCCGATTGCTTTGAAATTTCGTATGCATGAATATTTTGAACAGATATGCAAATGATTCAAATTTGGTGTCCAATGAATGAATAGTTTGATCTCTAGCGCATCGGAACTGCGCATCCAGCAGACGTATATAAGGAGCAGTTCTTCAACGGTTGTTAAAACTTTCGGTTTGATTGCGATTCAGATGACCTTTCAACAACTTAAAAAATGCCTCGCTGCAGGATTCGTGCTCATTACGAGCAACTGTCAGAGTTTGACAGAGGTCGTATCATTGGATTGAAAGAGGCCGGTTGGACTAATCGGAGAATTGCTCGTCATTTGAGTCGAAGCGATGCGACGATTCGAAGATGCTGGCAAGGATGGGTGGAAAATGGCAGAGTGCAGCGTCAGGATGGTAGCGGTCGATCTAGGGCTACAACAGATCGTGAGGACAGAGTGATGGTCCGATCAACTGTCACAGCGCCTTCTTCATCTCTATCAACCATCAGACGTTCAACCCAAACACCAGTGTCCATCATGACCATTCACAGACGGTTGAGAGAGCGAAATCTACGCTCGCGCCGACCGTTACGTCACATGCCACTCACGCCTGCACACTGCCGAGCCAGATTATTGTGGTGCAGGGCTCGATCAGGTTGGAATGATCACGACTGGGGACGTATTGTCTTTAGCGACGAATCCCACTTCCAACTGTGTCCTGACGATCATCGAAGACTTGTTTGGAGACGCACAGGGCAGAGGGGGGATCCTGCTTTCACTATTGCACGCCACACCGGCCCTCAACAAGTCATTATGGTCTGGGGTGCCATTTCCTTTGACAACTGGACCCCTTTGGTCGTCATTAGAGGTACACTTACTGCACAGCGGTACGTGGACGACATCCTAAGACCTGTTTTCTACCGTTCCTTTTGCAGTGCCCTGGGCTGGTTTTTCAGCACGACAATGCCAGACCACATACGGCTCATGTTGCTCTAAACTGTCTGCAAGCTTGTCAAACTCTTCCTTGGCCTGCGAGATCGCCAGATCTCTCTCCCATCGAGCATGTCTGGGATATGATGGGAAGGTGATTGCATCTGGCACGGACTGTTGATGACCTCGTTCGACAATTAGAGCGAATTTGGCAGAAAATACCGCAGGAGACCATCCGGGAGCTTTATCGGTCTATGCTACGCCGTGTGGCAGCTTGTATCCAGGCTAGCTGCGGGTCAACACCTTATTGAACTTGTTACTGTAACTCTGAAATAAATTATTCAATTGTTCTGAAATTTTAATCATTTACTATTCTGTACATTTTCTTCCTATCCACCAATTTTCGTCTCAATCGGACACCTTCTTGGTGCGTCGATTTTTTTGTTATACAGTGTAGCCATAATTGTCTTTTCTTACATAAAACATAAAACACAAAGCACCAGTACTGGAAAAGTGCATTTCAGTTAACTGTAGTTTCTATAATTTGATCAAATCGTATTTATCACCCCAAAATATGTCTGTAACGTGATCTAGTGATAGACAATTAGGTAATAACTATTACAGGGGAATTCAGTTCCCTCCTAATTACTATTTCAGTACATATGAATTTATAATCTAGATAATTGGGATATATAGGGCCCCTCTTTTCTTCAGGGGCACCGGGCTACTGCCCCGCTTGCCCGTGTGATAATTAGGCTCTATCAGAGAGAGATTAGAAGTAGAGCAACTCTCATTTGCATTGATGCTTAGTCTGAGTATTGCGATTCTAGAGCATATATTTGAGGCGATCAACATCCCGACACGTGGTTGAAATATCTTTGTACCAAATATCTTTGGTTGAAATATATTATCCTCAATCCTCAAACTGTCCCAGACGCAGTGGCGGAGTGTAGGGGTAGGGGCAGAGGGGGCCCCTAATTTTCTAGGGGCGCAATCGCATTAAATCCCCATCGTTGAGAAAATAACCCTGGTCACAAGTCTTCTCTGTTGTCATCTTCTTCTTGATGGTGTAAATGAACGAGTTAAACAGAGTTCCCGATTAAATATGAAACCCATATCTCATATCCTAAAACGAGAGGGGGATGGAAACTTTTATGAATTCACTATTCCGTACATTGGTAGGGATGGATGCGAGACGACTTTTGTGCGAGACGAGACAGACATTTACAGCTTTTTTTGCGAGACGCGACACACATTTTTAACATTACGGTATAGGGATTTTTGCGAGACGAGACAAGCTTTTAGGCTATTTTGCGAGACGCGAAACGCTTGTTTTTCGTCTCCCCGTCCATCCCTATACATTGGGGTCGCTTAGTTAGATTAAAAATTCTATTTGTACAACATGTCCTGATTTTTGCACCATTTCAAGCAAAATTCAAAGCTTCATATAATTTCAAAAGCAAATGAAACTCCCATCAATCATACATATTACATCCACGCAGTTCCGGAAATAAATAAATATTTTTTCGGTGTCATGCCACATTATACACTGCTGGCCCACCCAAATTGCAACACCAAGAAAAACAAGAGATATCACAACAAAATTTATTGTGTAGATAACATGTTGACCAAGTAACAAATGATTAAATTTACAGCATTCTATGAAGACGTGGTTCCTGCCAAAATCAGTACCCAGAGTAGCCGCCGTTGTTGGAGATCACAGCTGCCACACGCCTCGGCATTGATTCAAAGAGACTTTGAATGTGTTCTTGGGTACAGCAGACCAAGCAGCTTCCACACGTTGCCAAAGTTGATCTGGTGTGACAGCTGGGATGAACTCTGGGTCAGTCGTTGAGCAACCATGGACCACATGTTTTCTATCGGCGAAAGATCCGGAGAGCGCCGCCGGCCAGGGAAGCAATTCAATCTGGTGATTGACGAAGAACCCTTGGACAATGCGTGCCAACGTGTGGCGTGATTATCTGCTGACTTGGCTGATATATGGCTGTGGCAAGCCCTGAAGGTAAGAAAGGACAACTGGCTCAACACCTCGGAGGATGTAGCGCTGGCTGGTTAAAGTACCGGCAATGCGTACTAGAGGAGTGCGAGAGAGATATCCGATACCGCCCCATACCATTAATACCGGTGCAGGACCAGTGTGACGGTGCATAAATGCAGCTGTTCAGCATCCTCTCTCCACGGTGTCTCCAGACTCGAATCCGACCGTCGTCGTGGTGTTTTGCATACAGAAGCGTGACTCGTCAGTAAAGAGAATTTCATTCCATTCTGTCGTCCACATCCTTCTTTCATCGCACCATTGGCGGCGGAGACGTCTGTGGTTCCGCGTCAGAGGTAGACAAAAGCAAACGGACGTCTTGCGGACAGACCATTCTGCTGTAAACGACGTCGAATGGTACGCGCAGACACTGGATGATGCGGTTACAGACTGAATCTGCTGTGATATGGTTCGTGATGTGACTGAGCGGTCCGTCACTGCCATGCGTACAATCTGCCTGTCATCACGTGACGTGGTGCCACTGAGGTCGATGCGGTCGATCACGTCTGTCCGTCGTACCCTCCTGCACCCAACGATCACATATCCGCATCACAGTTGTTTGGTTTCGTCCAATACGACGACCGATTTCCCTGAAGATAACCCACAATCTCGTATGCCACTATCCTTCCTCTGTCAAACTCGGATACTTGATCAAAAGATGATCGTTGTTTCCTACGAGGCATAATTTATCGTTTTTTTGAAAAAAAAGCAAGAAAAACACAATTGCTGTACTTGAAACCGTCGAAATCTCCAAGCCTTAAATAGCGCTTTGAGGTGGCGCCACAGGCGCGCTTGATGTGCGTCTGCGCTGAAATTCTAATCATTTGCATATCTCACCTCAGCTAATGCATGTTGTAAATTTCATATTTATTTGCATGCTTCCTTCAGGGTGTTGCATTTACGATGGCCAGCATGTGTATATACGGATTAAATCTGAATTTTTATCACTTCAAATGTACATACGAGTTAATAGGGTAACTAATATATCTATTAAGATGGTAATATGTATAACTAAATTGTTTATATTAATATCAATATTCAATAAAAATAGCATTAGTGTTATTAAAAAATATGGTACCAAATTGCAGTCCTAAATTTTGCGAGACTCGCGAGGCGCAACAGACCAATTTCCCTGCGAGACGCGAGACGAGACAAAGTGTTTGCGAGACGAGACGAGACAGAGGTTTACCACTGCGAGACGAGATGAGACAGCCTTGTTTTTCGTTTCCCGCGTCTCGCGTCCATCCTAATAATGCGAAGCGCCACCTAGTGGACATTGTTTGAACTAAAAAATAAATGAGCGCATCTCGAGTACAGTCCAAATGCCGAATTTTGTAGCACTCGGCTCACCCGTTTCAGCTACAGAATATTGTGAGAAATTTTAACTATTATCCCCTGTACATTATAATATATACGTACATTGTACAGTTACCTACATTCATACAACAAAGTTATCCAGTCAAAACTTTCTATAAAAACATTTTTTCTATCTTAATAACATACTATAACTGATCAAGAAGTTTAGAATTGTTCATGGTGAAGATGATAACTGGAAAATTAGTGTAATATCACTAACTTTTATAAAATGGTAATCATTTATACGAAACCAGTAGTGTTGAATATTGCGATCAAGTATCAATTACACTGCGATGTCACTCTGGAACATTGCATGCTTGATGCACATTGACATTACTGAGTTTTTCGTCCTTCACATCATATACACTCTCAAAAATCATTTCTTCAATTCACGGAAATTTTACTGCTCAGCAAATGATTCCGTGATATTTCCGTTATTTTGACGAATATCCGTTTCTTTTTTCTCCTATATCGAAGAAAGTTCTTGAGATTCAACGAAATTTTTTCCTCTTCAAATTTCAGAAGAATTCACGGAAATATAACGTTTCCAAGATATGACGTTTCCAAGGGTATGAATTATTATTTGAAAAATGAGGAATGAATTAGCGTATCAAAACGCACTCTCAAAAATTATTTCTTCGATTCACGAAAATTCTTCTGGCAGTAGTGCTGCCGGAATGTCTCCGTTTATTTGACGAATATCCGTTTCTTTTTTTCTCCCTGTCGATTGAAGAAACTTCTTCAGATTCAACAAATTATCTCTCTGTTCTTCAAATTTCTGGAAGAAGAATTCACGTAAATATTACGGTTTCCATAGAGTACGAAAATTATTCATTGAAAAATGAGGGATTAAATTAGTGTATAAAGACACGTTTTCCTGAGAGTGTACTTAGACGTTGTACTATAGCCAAACCTCAATTGCGCAGCAACTTAACATAATTTTATGCCACATTGCTGTTAGAAGGCACGCATTTATATCAGTTGCGATTTGACGGACGTGACTTGACGTAACTTAGGCGCAATGTCACGGTCATTATAGTTGGAGAGACAGATCAGTTGGAGAGACAGAAAACCAAAAACAGTCTCGAATTTAGCAAGCCTATTTTTTTTTTATAACCTATTCCATTTGTTGTGTACAGAAACATACCTGCGGTCAGTCAAGTGAAACTAAGAACAGCTGTCTCTGGTACACTATCAAAAGCTGTCGTTTTTATCGAGGTAATAATACGAATTCAGCAAGGCTGAAGATCGTTATACAAATTGTATATATTGCACATAAATGTTTTGACAGTCAGTCAGCTGAATTTGGGAATAGAGCTGGTCAGCGTAATGTATGTACAAATGTACAATATATGTACAAAAAAACAAATACTGTGTAATTTAAAAAAATTTTCGAGAGTATTATTTGTTATATCAGTCATAAAAAAAATAGTCAGTCATCGGTTTTGTGGGACAACACCCATCCGCCAGTAAAAATAGAAATAAGAATTACGCGGGCTTGATCGGCGTTTTAGGCTGCCGAAAGTAAAATTAATACAATAAGAGTAGGAAAGAGAGCAGGTATACTCTTCGGTAGAGTATGAAAAGAGCAGGTATACTCTTCGGTAAGTGACGAATTATCCAAAATAGCATTTATGTTCCTATAGGGAGAGATACTCTTTAAATGCTCTTTAATAATGTTGTAATATTACAAGATAAAAAGTGTTTGTGTGAATTAATTTTATTTCTTCATTTTCCTGGGTTAAGAATATTAATGGAACTTTAGGAATAGTATTGTGTTTTATTGTGCTGTGGGATTAGTGATTAGTTAGATTAGTGTTGTGGGATTACGACCAATTAGCTACACGTGGGATCATGGCCAAGGGGTGGGGTGCCCTTCGTAAGCTTCTTTCTAAGGGGTCATAACCCGTATTTACGCTAAGTTTCAGAGGAAACCACGGAAAAATCCGAACGGTTTAGGTCAGCGGGCGCGAAATGGTTTGCTACAAACGTTAAAAGCATGATTAAATTGATACCTAAGTATTTGTAACGTAAGTATGAGAGCTTGCATAACATTTGATTAGTGTGAAAAGTGTATGATCGTATTCAAAAATATGTAATACTTATGCAGTTATTAATAGACTCATGAAGTCCAATACAAACATACCCTCATGCTGGTTTTGAGCCTAGAAAATTTGAAAGCAGAAATGATTCCAAAATGGGGCTCAAATACCTGATCAAGAACACTATTGATCAGGATAATGTGTGAGAAAATCAACCAATTTTGCTCTTATACCTGCAAATGTAACTTCAAATGCAATTTATTTTTATATTTTGTGTTTCCTTATCTGAAATTAATTGCAGGTATGCAAAATGTACGGAGCAACGCAAACCATGGACAGAATACACGGTAACCAATCAAGATTGATCTGCTTCCATTAAAAACAGACAACCTTAGGAACAGAGCTGAAACCACTCATTCCATTCATCAAATCAAAAATTTGTTCTGGAAATTTAGTTTTTTGCGATAATTTAAAGCATGCTAATATAATGGTGCGTACAGTGCCGGATTAAGAGAGCGCGGGCCGTAGCAAATGCTCGTAGCTTATATTACCAAGGGGCCCCAGTTCTAGTGGACGCTCCCTAGATTTTTATATTTATTTATTGTTTTTTTTTTTGAGGGCAGGAGTTCACACATCACATTAAAATAGTACAGATAAATTAAATGAGAAAAATAAATAGTGCTAATTATATTATAATTTATGTTTAAGTGCTAATTAATTAGTTAATGGGATTACTATTGCTAATTAGATGTAAACAAAACTAAAAGGTCCCACGTGTTGTATTCGGAAGAGGTTTATCCCAGCCCTTCCTCCACCTTGGGCTGAGCTAATCTCTAGGTTTTGCGCGATAATAAAATAAAACACAACTTTTACGATTTTTCTTGATTCAAAATGAGCAAATTTGAGTTAACGCTGGACAAATAAATTTCTCCAAGTAAATTGGCGCGCGGAAAAAATGCCCGTCAAAATAAGGTTTTTTTTTTGGGGGGGGGGAGGGGGCTAAATAGATAGTGAGACTGGCGATGTTAACGATGTTTAAGTTATTTATACGTACAACTCATACTCGGGTTTTTTTAATGAATGTTAATGTTCATGGATATAGTAAATTTGGAATTTCTAACACTTCCCACCTTTCCCGTATGCAAAGACATAACTAGAGAAGTTTACACTCATCCTAACTAATATTATAAATGCGAAAGTGAGTTTGTTTGTTTGTTTGTTTGTTTATGACGCTTTCACGCCTAAACCGCTGAATCGATTAGGATGCATATTTGGTTTAGATGTAGAGGGAACCCTGGAGTTGGTTATAGGCTAATTAGAATTTTAGATTTTTTAATTACTTTTTTAATTATTAATTAAAAACCGTTTTTACATTGCCATGGTTGGCGAGTTTTCGCCTGTATCAAATGATTCATGTTTTGAGCTAACAAGAATGCTATTACTTCAATAAATAAGCGCGCGTGCATCTGAAAAACATTAAATACCACGGAAATTAAGCCAGTTTTATGCCAAATCTATCCATCTGTAATACTAGTATATAAAAATGAATGTTCTCCAGACAAATCTACAGAAAGCAGAGCTTTGAAAAATTTGAGCATGATTGAGCAACATAACTTCGCTAAAGTGCACATGAGGCTCAAAATTTTGATATTTTAAACTACTTTTTCAAACTATTAATTAAAAGCCGTTTTATCGCCACGCACAAAATGATTTATGCTTTTGAAATAAAGCAGAAATACTATTTGCAAAATCACATGCATTTGAAAAACATGGAAATTATGTTGATTTTACGCCAAATTAAAAAAGCATAAGTAAAGAAAAGGGTACTTACGTATTATCCCGGCGGTCCCACCAAGACCAAGAAGCGATTTTTTGCCGAAATAAATGCCGGGCACATGAAAATTATTAATGGTTTTTGAATACGACATGGCAACAGTTTGGCAACCCATTTGAACGATAAAAACAGTTTGGCGGGTATGACCGCTGGGATAATACGTAAGTACCAAGAAAATCCAGATGGTGTTTCTTAAGTGCATAAATTTCTTTTCAAAATCCTACCAATAATATAAATGTGTACGTTTGTGTGTTTGGATATTTTTGACTGAATCACACAAAAATGGTTGAACGGATTTGAAAAAATTTGTAAATGAAAATAGCTTATGCCCTGGATTAACATACAGGCAGCCTTTCAAGCATATAGCATAAATAATTCTTTTACAAAGACACTCAAAATAATTCTAATGCATTGCGCTCTATGGAAATGTTGTAGCTACTAAACCGATTCTAAAACTTTTTTCACTGATTAAAAGTTACATTATTCCTGAGTATCATTGTTTGTTTTTGGATTAAGACCGATTGACTGCACTAGGGTCCTAGGCCTATATGGAAAATTCCTCTGTGGGGGATTTTCTAAGGGGATCCTAGCCCGTTATTTATGCGAGGTTTTTTAGAAAAACCACGGAAAACTGGGAGCGCTAGGTCGACAGGCGCTACCAGGGTTTGAATCTGGCACCCCCCCCCCTTGCAGTTTTGAGAGCTAGCAGACTTCTTAGACACTGGTGGCATCCTAAGTGTTATAGGCTACCTTTAATGCATATATCACAGATAGTTCTTTTACAGGGATGCTAAATAAGAATTACATTACGCTCTATGTGCATCTCTGTAAGTACTGAACCGATTCCTAAACTTTTTTTACTGATAGTAAGCTACACTATATTCTTGAGTATTTAGGCTAAATTTCATGCATGTAGCATAAATTGTTTCCTTTACAGGAACACTCAAAATAATTCTAATACATTACGCTCTCTGGGTATCTCTGTAACTACAGAACCGATTCTCAAACTTTTTCACTAATAGAAAGCTGCTCTATTCCTGATTAACATAGACTAAAATTCATGCATATAGCATAAATATTTCTTTTACAAAACAGTTCGCAAATACTGTCATAACTGTCTCTATTTCGCCAAATGCCTGAAAAAAATCTAAATTTAGTAACTGCATATTCTCTTATTTAATAAGTATCTAACATGCATATATGAAGTATACTAACATGCATTATACTTCATTTGAAATAAGTTAAAAAGCAAATAATATTTAAATGCAGTTCCTTTTCTCGCAATATTATTTGTTACTAAGCTGAAGTACCCGTCCTTGACGGGTTAGTGAATGCAAATTTCCAAAAAGCAAGAACTTTCGTCAGCATTGTAGGAGTACACAGAATGGATGGAGTATGTTGCCAAAGTAAAGAAAGCGAAGTTATAATTTTTATGTATTGTTAAAATATTGCAGGTTAAGAGAGTCACTAAGTAATATAATTTCATTCGCTTTAGTCGTAATTATGTAATGCGCGAACGAATATTTACGCATATTGAAATAATTTTCGCAAAATCTCAAAATTTAATCAACATTTTGGAAAAATTGGAAGCTTAGAATTTAAGTTGAGTGACAACCTATCCTGTCACCCAATTTCGTTTCGTTCCCTGTACTCTTTATTTCGTGATGCTGGAACAAAATTTCACCATTTTAAAACGATTTTCACAAAATCTCAAAATCTAATCAAAATATTTTTAAAATTCAACGCCTATAAATTAAGATTAGCAACTACCTATCATATCACTAAATTTCGTATCATTCGTATTAGTCGTTATTACGTGAAGTTTGAAGAAATCATCATTGAACGTATTTTGAGAGAATTTTCACAAAATCTCAAAATCTAATGAAAATGTTTAAAAAATTGGATACCTATAGTTTATGTTGAGCAACCATCTATCTTGTGACCAAATTTCTTATCATTCGCTTTAGTCGTTATTACGTAATGCGGGAACAAAGATTGACTCAGTTTTAAACGATTTTCGCAAAATCTCGAAATCGGATCGATTTTTTAAAATGAGATGCTTATAGTTTAAGGTGAGTGATTCACCTATCATTTCACCAAATATCATTTTTTCACCTTTGCAGTTATTACGTGATGTGCGAACACAAATTTACGCAGTTTGAAACGATTTTTCGCAAAATCTGATGAAAATTTTCTAATGAAATTTTTAAAAATTAGACGCCTATGTTTTAAGTTGAATGACCACCTATCATGACACCCAATTTCATATCATTCGCTTCAGTCGTTTTTTACGTGATGCTCGAACACAAAATTTACGGCAGTTTGACAGGATTTCGCAAAATCTCAAAATCCAATCAAGATTTTTTTTTAATTCGACGCCTATGTTTTAAGTTGAGTGACCACCTATCATGACACCGAATTTCGTATCATTCGCTTCAGTCGTTTTTACGTGGTTCTTGAACACAAATTTACGCAGTTTGATCGATTTTCGCAAAATCTCAAAATCCAATCAAGATTTTTTTTTAATTCGACGTCTATGTTTTAAGTTGAGTGACCACCTATCATGACACCCAATTTCATATCATTTGCTTCAGTCGTTTTTACGTGATGCTTGAACACAAATTTACGCAGTTTGAAACGATTTTCGCAAAATCTGAAAATCTAATCAGATATTTTTTAAAATTCGACGCCTATGTTTTAAGTTGAGTGACCAGCTATCATGACACCCAATTTCATATCATTCCCTTCAGCCGTTTTTACGTGATGCTTAAACAGAAAAAGTGTCACGGACAGAATGACAGAACGACCGAACTTTTGTTAATTTATTTAATGGGTTAATTCATAAGAAATCGAACTGAGGATAGATAGATCTGATGGAATGTTTGGGCAGAAAAAACAGACTTGAGTAAAATTAAAAGTAATTTATTTTGTAAATTAACATTAAATTAAATAGGTAGCTACTTTCTTCATACAGCACTACACTCATCCACCAGCGATACCTCGCTGCTTGTTCGTTGCTCTCCTTGAGTCCAACATCCTTCTTTTATATGTAGCAGTCGTTCACTCCGGGAATTTCTGCTCCGTGGTTGGTTCTTGGTAGTTTCGGGCAATTTCTGGTTTCTGGCGATTCAACGTCCGAAAAATACCCAACAAGATCTAGCACAATAATACCTCCGCTACTCAAAATACACTGCATGAACGGAAGGCATTTGAACTGCACAGTGCACATGCGTGTACAGGGGGACTTTTACTTCCACATACCACTTGGAACACTTCTAAAGGTCATTTGATTCGTGTTCTACAAGCATATGTGCGTTACTTTTCAACTTATCCTCATTAAAATAATATAAAATATTTTGTTTAAAAAAATCTTAAGAGGATTGTATCTTTTCTAAATAGAATAATCTATATAATAAATAAAATATCGGACAAAACATTCATTATCGTATTACGTTCAAATGTTTTTGCAAGATATAATAATCTTAAATGTGATCAAGTAATTTGTGAGTTTCTTTGTGGATCAAGAGTATCCGAAAATTCTCTTTGTTTTCAGTTTGCCTGGGGTTATGGCTTCTCGGATATCCCGACCGTCTTGTCTTTGTGAGAAGATCCTCTCAGTTCTAATTATTTTATTTGAACGAACGTTCTGGCATTCGGGTCCTTGACCTGTGGTTTCGACCGGCCAAAATCAATTCTTTTATATTTAACGTGGTTATAACTTCCGTGATTAATAAAATAAGTTACAATAATTGTAGATTCACCAATTATTAAAAAACTGACTTACATTCTATACATTATTATTGTTCCAAAAAATAATTTGCCTTTGTTTAAATATTCTATATGTAAAATAAATAATTAAATAAAAACAAAGGAAGCCAACTACCAAAAGCCTTCTAAGATGGCTTACACCCTACTCTGTACACCTTCGAATTTCGCCAAAGCCACTTGCCTTTACTCTAAAACAAAAGAACTTAGGGGCTGCCCAACATCCGATTAAAATAGCAACCTCATATTTACTACAAAACTAAATAAGTTTATGTCCAATATTTAAATAAAAATTATTGTTTCGTGGGGAATATCTTTATTATGGGGCGCGTTTTTCCTACAATCCTAATCCTATGGATCTCAGCTCTCGGGAAATGCAAAAGGTCAACTCACTTTTCACAGAACATCTTCAGAAATAGCCACAAATATTTCCGTTCTATTGAGTCATTTTGAAAAGTTTGATTACGACTTCATTAAAAAATTCATTCGGTTATTGAAAAGTCCCTGAAATGATCGGGACAGATAGGCTACAGCCTAATGAATAATCCGGCCCACTGACGGATTAATACAATTTTGTGAGTGGAGGCTTGGATGGAAGATTCACATACATATCCATTTTATAGAAGTAAGTTGGGATTGTTTACATTAATTTCATTTTTCTAGGGATGGGCGGTCGCCTCCTACGACCCCCTCCCTTTAATCCGCCCTTGATCACACCCTGAGTCTGTTCTTTTGTTTTGACACTTAGTTTTCTTTCAATATTTTGTTTATTTCTGGATTCATTCTTCAAATAAAGACAAAGATGTAACAAGCCGACCGAGTTGTATGGTGGGTAAAGCACCGTACTCCGGTTTCGGGTTCAATTCTTGGCGGCCGGGGTTCGATCCCCGACTGGGCGTGGTTGTCTATGTGTCCGTCCCTTCATAGGGGGTAACGTGGCCGCCCACTGGGTGCACCCATAATAAAATGGCCACACCTTCGGGTAGTTATGGCAAGGCTTGTGGCCAAATGCCTGCCCATTAGAAAAAAAAAAAAAGTAACATTATTGGTAAGGAATACATTTTCTAAAGGCTATAGGTGGGTGGTACAAGGATCTGGATACCCCCCTCCTCCGTTTGTCCGAGCTTCGCTTTTAGTCAACAAAAAGATAATGATACAGCCTTCCTTTGTCTTTTTTTTATTTAAAATTCTGCCTTTCCCACCTTTTGGACGCTCAATGAAATTTTTTTCTGAGTACTGTGTTTTGTTCCACAGTATTTTTGAATACTCTTGTGTGTGTCCTTATTCTCTAATACTCTTGTGTGTGCTGACTTTGGAATACTCATTCAGTTTCGCGTACTTAATGAGTTGACTAAATAATGCAGGCATGCAACAGCCACATATATACAATATATATAAATATATACATGGTGGTCTAAAAGAAACCTCCCCTATATAAGAGTCGCTAGAGGCCGAACCGTTCAACTAATCGAAATGAAAGTTTAGATATAGTTATTTGAATGTATGGGGTCCAGATTCTGATGATTTAAAACAGTAAAGCTCTCACAGTTACGGTTACAGTGACAAAATTTCGAAATTTTCGAATAGCAACACCCACTTTTTTCGTGCGCAAATTGATCGGAACATGGAAAAACCTTAAATGGCGTTGGGACGAGACACGTATGGTGTAAATTGGAGGTGTAAAACATTTGTAAAGAAGAGCATCGTAAAGAACCAATGATAACAAAAGAGAGGAGAGGGGGGAAAAGACTTTTAAAAAAAGGACAAAAAGCCTAATAACTTCTACAAGCGGTGTAGAAGTTATTAGGCTATTTGTCCTTGACTTTGTAATCTTTTTGCAGTAATGGCGAAAAAAGTTTTATCTTGAAGTCAGGGTTCAGCGCAACTATATAGCAGGATGATACGCTTTAACTTCCCATAGAGTGCAATGTATTGGGAATATTCTGAATGCTCCTGTAGGATAACTATAAATGCTATAGATCATTTACAATAGGGTACATGGTACTGTAGATAAGAATAACATGTAAATTTTAGAAATCAATGCATATTTATGCGAGTTAGATCAAGGACGGACAGACAGAGAAACCGAAATCTTAAACACTTTTCTACCTTGTTGGAAAGTGTTAAAAAAGCTAGATCATGGGGGGAGAGAACGAAAACTTTCAAGGTAAAGGCGCGGGGCCCCAAAAAGCGCGGGGCCCGTAGCATTTGCTACTTCTGCTATATTGTTAATCCGGCACTGGGTGCGTATACATATACACTAGTGCAACGACAAGCAACTAATGGCCACACAGCATGTCTCAGTAAAGGTTTGGATGGCTCCAATCCAATGGAAAAAAATAAAACTTTCCATTTCAATTTGTATTCGTCGACAACTGTCTCTTGTAGAATGAGTAAAATAAAGGTAGAATGAGTTTGAGAATCCTAAAGAATGGGTCTTTATTTCAGATAGTAAAGCAAAAAAATGTGAATACTGCCATTCCATGCCATGCGAAAGAAAAATTGGAATTTCAGTAATAATGGGGATCAAATACAAATTGGATAATGTGCATTATTTAGATCAAAAGTATTTTAATATGTTTGATACGTTTTTATAAAAAATGTATAAAGCATACACGATCAGAGATAGCATAAAGCAGTGGTACTCGGTGTCCTGCATTTCAGTACATTTCCGGTTAGAAAAACTTTTGTAATGACATACATGCCATACATATTTTTTAAGGAGCCTTATATTTAAAAATTAGAAAAAATAACACTTTAGAGTGAAACGTTTACAAAAATAGTGAAAGTTATTTGTACCCTTTTACAGGAACTCGCAGCTTGATTCCCACATAATTTGCTGTAAAGAGAGTATTGAAAATAAATTAGAGTTCTGCAAAATAAGATGCACGAATGAAAACTTTTAGTTATAGTATATGTACCTGAGTGGATGCTGAAGATTTTTGCAACTGAGCTAGGGTAGACTTTTTATAAACCATCTGAAAAGATGCTGTGTAATTTTCATTTAAGTGTGTCATTTTACAAATCTTAATTATTTAATAGGCCACCCAGGTTGGTAGTGGCTGACGAATCGTTTTATCACAACTTGGGTCGGGGTTCGATGTCCGGTTTGGGCTTGAGTCCGTCGCTCATAAGGGGTAACATTGGCTGCCTACTGGGTGGCCCCATAAGAGGAAAGTCAATACTTTGGGTCTTCATTATGGAGAATGCCTGATGGGCAAGGGGTTGCCCTAAAATAAATATTTTATCATTCAAACACCAGTTTTTAGTCGTTTTTTATTCTTTAAAGAAATACTTTAAAGGCGCTATTTAATTTGTGCCATTGCTTCGCATTTATTAGATTCAGACGATCATTGCAAAAACACAAGTCAAAGAAGTCGCTTTCTCTTTTTAAAGCTTCATGGTTAAACTGTAGGCTGCGGAGCAATAGCTGTTAACTAGGTCCTCTGATTTCAACTATAGTTTGCGTGCGAAAATAGCAAGTCAAATCTTCATTTAATAGTCACAGCAAAGGATTTTACGAACTTCAAGCTATTATCGTAATTTAGGTCCAACTAGTCTCTGTTTTAGGAGATAAAGTTGCACTACTCAAATTGGGAGTCTACTGACGATTTTTGTGGGTAATAATGTCACGGAAGGTTTTGTCATTATGAAACCTAGAGGCATTGCTTAAAAGATAAAAGAATTGAAGTCACCTTCATGTTGAAGGGTAATCCGGGAGTTACGTGGGCCAATTCGATTAAATATATTCCCGTCATTATCGACTGACGTTAGAAAGATGTTTCTCCTTACTAGAACTCATTTCAACTTTTTATACATTTTGGCAAAAAATCTGTAAAAAGTCAATAGAATACTTTTTTTGTCCATCAAAAATTTTTGACAATGTTTTATTTCCCTTCATGCATTATTCCTTATTATGTTATGCTTTAAATGCATTTAAAAAAATCATATAATTCTCTTTGAATATACACGGAGATTAAACGAAATTGCTCTTCAGAACGCGTGTATTTGCTTTATGGGCAATGAAAATGCAAGTTTACTTGGCAAATTTCGATGATAAATTTCACTAAACTATGTTACAATGCCTTCGTCACATAAATACCCAGACAATTACTATGCGTTAAAAAGCATTCATATGTTAATGCGGACTTATAAAACTTCATTTCGGGCATTTCCCCGCGAAATGAAGTCTCATGTCTTTTGCATTGCCTTCTCTTTGAAAAACTGATTCATAATATCATTACCCTACGCGAAAAAAAAAAAGAAGACATTCAGTGGTATCTCCCATTCACATCCGTAATGTACCACCCAATTCTATAGTCGTGACCGTGACTTTTTTTTGTGAAAGGTCACAAAAACAATTACAATATGCATAGGAGGATATATTAGACAAATGCTTTACCAGGGGAAGTCACGAGATAGTATGTCCATTGCGAGTGAAATACATTTCGGAATAATTCTATTGTCGGTATTCTTGCTTTTACATACATCAACATTGTATTTAAAAAGTAGGTTGCTGGGATATTAGTCATCCAAACAGAGCGCTTTGTTTGAAGAAAGTAATTTAGAATCTGACGAGGTGTCTCGTGATAATTGATTAAATGTCATGAAAGACCGTTAGACGGACAAAAGGAGGCGTTTCGAATGAAAGTTAAATAAATGCAGTAAAGCTGCTTTAATGTGTTAGGCAACGGAGTTAAATGACATTCATGAAAATTGCGAAGACACGCACATATATATTTATACATATATGTCTTACTCTTGATCAACTACATATTTTCGCGAAGTCTGATGAATATTTAATCGTTCGAATTTTTTTTTTAATTATGAAATCAGTTAATGATCCGAGATTTGCATACCAGCTTTGTTTGAAGGCGGAAAATATGTTGCTTAGACTATCAAAAAAATGTGACCCGTATTTTATTTTTATATTTGAATTTCAATATGTCGAGTTTTTTAGTTAGAGGAATTAGAGTTTATAAAGAGAAGTCAGAAGCAGATGATAAAATGATGGTAAATATAAATAACGATTTAAAACAAATTTTTTGTAGAAAATCTTTGTTGATTTAATCAAAAGTCAAGTAAATGACTGGATGATAAAAAAGATTCTAAAAATAAATAATGAAACTTTTTAAAAAGCCATTCATCCTTTCTTTATTCACATCTGCCAACATTGTGACAAAAACATTGTTTTGCATTCGACCCTGGGAATTGTGGAGTCTATGGCAATAAGATCGTGGATTCATTGGTTCAAAAAAGGTGCGTTGGTTCTGCACTGCACTCTTCCAATGTTTTTTTTTTTTTTTTTTGAACAATAAAGCGAATTATCGAAAATACAAGGTCTGAGGAGTTCAAAAAAGATCTCGAAATCCTTGGAAAGAAATAATCTCAATCGTCGCAAAATGGTCGAGCCATAAGACGGTGGGACAGTTTAGGCTCGCCACTGGCCATTACAGTCTCCTGAAGTACTTACATAGTTTCAACATAGTTCCTAGTCCTCTCTGCAAACTCCGTAATCCAGGACAAGTCATGAATGGTGGAAATGTGATCCACTGACATACACTGATTATGTGATCTTTTGTGGATACTTACTGGGTACTTTTTAGAATAATAGACTATTTGCTACAGATGATTGCTTTGATTATTCTGCGCTATTTTTCAGCTGTATCTGTCTTTTAAACTGTGCCATTAGAAAAAAAGTAATAATATTTTATTTTAAATATCTTTTAAAGAATTGTCATATATTATAAGTAGACTCTCAATAAGTTTGCGATAACTACGCTCGTTAAAAAAGTACAAGGGAAGTAAATTCTTAAAAAATTTCTTCGGTATTTTACGCGCATAAATAAACTACTTCAAAATTTACTCCTACGTATGAAAAATTTCCTGTAATCTATAAAATAAAGAATATTCCGTTTTTATAGAGAATACTTAAACTAATAGTTTTAAGAAACAACCAAAACGTAAAAAACGCTTCTCTTAATCAGTATCTGTGCGAAATAACTATGGAAGGAGCTCATTAGGCTTGTACACTATATTATTTGTAATGATTATTTATTGTTTGATATTTTAATTATTTCAAGGCCTTTAAAAATTTCTTTTACTACAGAATGCCTAAAAATCTACAGATGAATGAGCTTAAAAAATGCAGGAATTATTTGATGATTTTTTAACCCCTTGCTCACCATGTCACACATGTGTAAACCGTGAAATTCTCGTTACCCAAAACAACAAAAACCATGCTTACATGTGTACCTCATAATTCCATTTCAGTACATTCACTGTAATCGTTGCTTCACTGTGCGTGAAAATTGCGGTTTGGTAATGTGAACTGTACATATGTTGAATGTGGTCATATAGTTAACATGGCGCGAAAGGAGTTAATACTGCTATTTTTGACATTTCATGAAATTTTGATGATAATTAAACAAGAAAGATGAATCATGCCCAAATCATAAATTATAAAATACGCTCAAGCACAATTGTCTTTTTTTAACGTCAAACTTGGCATTGTGGTGATGCTTATCGCTAGACTTGTCGAGAGTTTTGAGCATCAGCTCAGAAGACTGCATTCCTATTAATGCAATTTTCAGAGGCTCCGCAAAAGAACCCTAAATATTAATTTTCTTCCGTTAAGGAGAGAGTAAGCACTTATAAACGTCCACATACTTATTGTGCTTGAGATACATTAATGTCTCTAAACTACCAGAGACTCTAATTTAATGAAATGTTTGAGGACTCTTGTACAATAAATATAAAAGCTATATGAAGTATCCTCATGGAAATCATAGTTCTGTATATCAATTTTGCTTGGTTTGAAATACGTGAATGTCTCTAAAATACACATTCAACAATGGCTGCTCATATAGAGCAATGTGTTGAAACTGATTTGAGCGCGTCTGTAAAGAAATGATCAACATCAGGTGCATTATTTTCAACAGGGTAGAGGTTTAAGTAGGGGAAAGTATGGTTAAATGGGGACAAGATGAATGTGTCAACAGCAGAATTTTTAAGTTTTGCAATTATTGGATATTTGATATTTTGTCTAATAAATGGTAGCACAGGGCTCATTTATCACATGTAGTTTGAGAATTGTATCCATGTTAGAAGGAGAGAAAAAAAAAATTCATACTGCGTTTGTCATTTACCCTTTGAAAGAGAATACGTATTAAGATTACCAATATGTAGAATGGTGCAACATTGTATTACATTAGAACATAAAATTACTGTTTTATATCTTTTTCTTCGTGTAATAAAAGCCGCCGTATTTTACATTATAAAAAAGCAAGTGATATTTTATTTACTATTCACACTCATCACGATGTCTAAAAAGGTGTAAGGTTAATGATGAAGGCATTACAGTGGAACTCGTCAAAAGAAGAGATGGGCA
Organism: Cheiracanthium punctorium; assembly: GCA_038373885.1. Taxonomy (NCBI): domain Eukaryota; kingdom Metazoa; phylum Arthropoda; class Arachnida; order Araneae; family Cheiracanthiidae; genus Cheiracanthium; species Cheiracanthium punctorium. The sequence goes on along the minus strand of JAWZYV010016135.1, from coordinate 913,463 downwards.
TTAGGAAAATTATATACTTACTATGGCCTCAAAAAATCGGATAGCCTTCGAATAAATTGATAGTACGTCTTGTGTGAAAAGAAGCGCATTTAATGCTCTATTCTTTCATGGCACCTTTGGAAGAACGAGAAATGAGAATATTTTCCTTAAGTTTACACATAAATAGTAAAGTGTAATTTTGTACAATTCCACCGATAAAACGGTTTGTGAAAAAGTCTTGGAAATGAAGTCTTCTCACAATTTTAAGGTCTCTCTACAATTCTTTCTTATTTTCACTTTACAACAGTTACAAAATTGTTGATGATTTTGATCTGTCAGCCTGTCCATCCGACTGCCCGTCGGTCCGTTGTCTAACGAAAGTAAACATGCATCTTTTGTTACAAAATTTAAATATGTGCTTGCTGTTTAGGAAAGAATTGAAATGATTGGGAAAATCTTCATGTTTTAAGTAATCTGTCTCAAGATTCTGAATTCTCAAGATTCTGATTCAATCTGTTTTAAGATTCTGAAATTTTCAATATTGTTCATAAATATACTTCAGTGATTAGATACATATTAACTTTTATATACAAAAATATAATTTTAAATTATAACAGTTTATATATATATGCACGTATACTATCTCCTTCATCCCCGCCACTAGGGATGAATAAGATATGATTGGGGATGAATGTGACGTAATGGAGGGTGAAGGACGGATGTGCACAATCCTACGAACCTGGCTTAGTATTACTGTTTCATAAGTGAGTTGATTCAAACTGACATTGACTGATGCATTGACGCAACTTAAAATTAACTGATATATCGATGCAAATTAAAATTAACTGATGTATTGATTCAAATCAACGACTCAAAATAACATTAACTGATGTGTTGACTCAGATTAACATCAAAAGTCAAAAGTCCTTTGATTCTTTCAATTCCCAATGCCGTCGGCTTTAGTAACTTCATTAATATGCTTCCATATCCTTCTTCCCACAGGCTGCTCTCCCTTCGTACCAAAGTTTCTGATATTTTCAAATTCTGGCCCAAAATACCCCCATTGCAATAGATTTTGAAAATATCAGAAAAATGGCAAATCACAAAAACATGCACTAGGTTATCAAAAAGAACAATCGAATTGACTGAGAAAGGGATTCGCATTCGCAAATTGAGATGGAGTCGCAAAAGATACTTCGAAACGAGCTGAAAGTTGCCAGCGCTATGAAGAAGGATATGGAAGTATCCCTAGTAGCACAACTAGTTCAAAAAATGTTCAAATTACGTTGGAAACACGTTTTCCGACGTTAAAAAACGTGTTTTAAATGCCTTTTGGACTAATTGTGCTACTAGGGATTATAATGAAGTTATTAAAACCTTAGGCGCTGGGAACTGCAAGAATCAAAAGACTTTTGTCTTTTTATGTTAATCTGAATCACATATCAGTTATTGCCTTGCTGTTCTGAGTCAGGTAGGCAGTCGCGTAGGCGTTGAAGACTATGCAGGGCGGGTGGTCAAAAGTGCTCGAAACGGTGCGAGAAAATGGTGTTTTTTACATTTTACTGTTTAAATATTTTTACAGTCTCTTTTTACATGTTATTTTACTAGCTATAACTGTATATTACAGATTTCTCAGCTATTGAAAGTCATATATATAATTGAAATATTGAAATTCAGTTAGTCAGATTTGCCTTGATATTATTATTATTATATTATTCTTTCGAAAGTTTGAATTGTTAAGCAGTGGGGATGAATGGAACATGTCTCATTCGTCCCAAACACCAAATGGATTCCTAAAAAAAAAAAAAAAAAAAAAAAAAAGGCTTAGTGCTCAGTTACCAATATTCTTTAATAAATATTATAAGTACTGCAAGAAATTATGTCTATGTATTACTGTAAGAGTTCATGCATGTGTATTAAACTACAAACAAGTATTTAATTTCTTAATTACTACTTAATTTAAGCATTAAAATTTTACTTTGGTTGCTGACAAACGCAGTATGAATTTTTTCTCTCCTTCTATCAGGGATACAAGATATATACAAGGCATATAAAAGATATTGTATCAGGGATACAATTATATCATTCTAATTATGGACGACTTCAGATGCAATGTTATTTTTATTTTACATTTTAGAATGTACCCATTTCAATTATAAAAATTTGTTTTACACCTCCTACAAGTTTATTATGAGTATTATTTTAAATGGAATTATGAGAATAATAACTAATTTAAAACTGTTATATGAAGAGCTGTTTCACGTCCCATTAGTTTTCCAACCTTTTGAAGGAATTTACAAAGTATGCATAAAGATATCTTATAGTGTTGTTGAAAAATGTTTGCAATCTCATTTCTACCTACTGACTATCTGCTCTCCATCCTGTTTGCCCTTGCTCTAACTTTCTTAAGTATACATGATTTTGCTATGCCGTGACTACGGGTGTCGTGTTCACAACAGGTTTTACCAAGTCAGGGCGAGAAAGAACTTCTCAACTCATCTTGAACACTATAACAGTCAGTCAAAGAAAAACGAGATATTTGAAAAAAAAAGTGTAAGTAAACTCCCTGCTATTTCAAAAGTAATTTCCATAACTGTTAATACAGTGCTTTCTTGGAAAATTCTTTGCTGTTGCCTATGGAACGATTAATGCACCCATGGGTGCACCTATTCTTCCGAAGCAAATCGACGGCTACGAATGCCTTTCATTAGGACTTCAAAAATATGGAAATCGCGAGCGAAACTTCTGCAGGATAGCCGAAAAACCTTGGCATGTGGGCGAGCATTATCGTCCAACAGAATGACGTCATAAATGCCGTCAACATTCTTGGTCCTTTAGACTTGATGATGCTTTTCAATTTTTGTAGTTTCCTTATAGAGCGTTAATTGTCCTCACACACATCTAGCTGTTCGGCTTTCCCGGCTTCCATAGTAATATTCGATACACACATTATTAGTTTAACCAACTTTGAGTACGTCCAACAGACAAATGGACAAAGACGAATGCTTGATCCGTTTCTTCTCTCTGATTATTATTATTAGAGGGCATCTATACTCACACACATACCTGCGTTACTAACTTCCGTGGCACGCTCGTTACAGTCTGCCTCTTTTCCTTTGATTGCCCCTTATGTTTCAACTGACCAGATAATAGTGGTTAGCTCTAAACGGCACATTTGTTGGTGCGAGTAGCCCTCTCCTGGCAAACAAACTCACTACTTGATTAAAAAAAATATTATAAATGGCATGGCAAATTCCACAAACTAGTGTAACTTCGATTTTTCAGGTCATAATGTATTAGTTTTTGACAGACTTAAATAATATCACGTTCAGATGTGTGATCTCTTTTTTATGAGAAACACATAAACATTTATTTAACATGATACTTTATTATTATACATATTTTTAAATACCTAAAGCTCTTATATGTTTTGTAAGTTTGGAATTTTTTAAAATATAGCATTTGGCATTAATGTGAGTACAACATCAGAGTAAAAAACGGAAAAATACAAGAGTTTATTTATTTTAACACCGATGAACAAAGACAGAAAAAAAAAAGCTTCCACGAGGAAATTTACAGCTACACGCATAACGTATATAAATTTGTTGAATTCTTGATATTCCAATTTCGAATGTTGTCTTTGTCTTTCAGCGATCTGTCATGCACAGTATGTCAAGTATTTAATAAGTAGAATTTGAAATGTACTTAACTGAAGTAAGAAAAGTGCATGCATACGTCCGTTAAAATTAACTTATTCATTGAATAAAAAAGTAATTTATATACATATTATAAGTCGGTAAAAATTATTATATAGAAATTTTAAGCTATATTAATGGGTTACCGATTTTTGCGTGATGGTTACATAAAATATGGTTAATCTGATCAATCGAAACTATTGTACGTGATTATTGAAATCGAACCAGATTTCAGATAACTAGGTATGATTGTATTACTGATTGATATTACTTATTCGTGATACAGCCATTTTTCTAATCAAATAATTACATCACGGAAACTTAAAAAATGCACCGTGTAAGTTAAACAAGTTATACTGTAATTATTATGATCAAATAATTTCGGTAATATTTTTATTTATGATGCAAGAGTTCCTCAATCAAGCAGAATTTCCCATTACATATGAAGCAGCTTATTTTCAAGTTAAAATGCATCTGTTTAACATAATAAGGTTTCAACTAGGATCTTGTCTATTGTTACCGTCATTAATAGACAAAAAATGAATTTTTCGATTTTAGAGCTTAAATTGACTTAGCTAAATTATTATGGAAACATATAAAATTTACCATGTTTGTAAAATTTACCATGTTAATTTATTCATGTTTCAAAATATGTACCCCTGTGAAAAATTTCATTTCTACATGACGTTGAAAAATGAGTTAAACTAAAGTTACAAGATGTGAAGATACTATTGAACCATTGGGAATTAAAGAAAAGCATGCAAAAAATATCTTTTACGTATCACGCTTTTGCTCAAATTCTTTTGATAATGAGAAAAATTGCAGAATTATGGCTGAAAACAGTCCCCTGTAAATAAACAATACATGTAGAGAAGCTTACTGATAGGCTGCTTTTTTAAAAGTTTCAAGTTCTAGAGTTGCTGTCAATAGAGTTTACGAGGTCTGTTCAAAAAGTATAGAGCTTTACTTTTTTTCCATGTAAACTATTGAAACGGGAGATTTTCTTCAGTTGGCATGCAACAATGGGTGGGGGTGGGGGGCAAAATGTTTCCTATTGTAGTAATGAGGGTAAACAAAATGTTTCCTATTGTAGAAACTGCTGTTTTCAAATAGGTGATATCTGAATTTTCTTGGATTTTAGGGGGGCAATTGCCCCGCTTGTCCTTATCAAGTTACGGCTTTGGTGTAGAGGTAGAGGAGACCCTTATGCACTGTCGTAAATTTTTTTCCCCTAGCAGAAAGCATGAGTCGCTGGAAAGCGGCTACAGAGGGAAGGCGTGTGGTTGAACTGTCGTCAGATTTCAATGTTTGTAAAATGACAGAAAAGCTGGAACAGCGATATTGCATCAAATTTTGCCAAAAGATTGGCGGAACCCAGATGTGAACCATTCGAAAGATTCAACAGGTTTTCAGAGACAATGCCATGAGCACGTCATGCATAAAAGAGAAGGTACAACCGCTTCAAAGATGGCAGCACATCAGTGAACAGTGAACCACATTCAGGTAGGCCCTCAACAAGCTTGAAAGACAACGTCATTGAGCAAGTGCGGAGTGTAGTTTTGCAGAACCGCCGTATCACAGTCCGAGATTTTGCGAACGAGGTAAGGGTAAATAGTTGATAGGTACACTCAATTTTGAACGAGAATGTTTGCATGAGAACGAAATTTGTACCAGTCGAAACGAAATTTGTACCAACGAAATTGTCCACGAAATTTGTACAGAAGCTGCCAACAATGGAGCAAAAGCAATGCTGCCTGGGTACCATACTGGGCATTCACTGGACAGTATGAACAATGACCTCAACTTTCTAAACACAATGATTACAGGCGATGTAACATGGGTTTATGGGTACGACCCAGAAACCAAGCTGCAGTCATCGCAGAGACAACATTCATCTTTCCCAAGACCAAAAAAGCACGTTAGGTCCGCCGCAAACTGACGGTCATGCAAAGTGTTTTCTTTGACTCTCTTTTGGTGGTGTATGCGCCAGAAGACCAAACTATCACAAAGGAGTACTATCAGGAAGTTCTTCACCGTCTTCGTCATGCTGTGCGGCACAAATGACTGGATCTGTGGGCAGCGACATCTTGGCCCCTCCATCATTATAACGCAACCGCGCTCATTCTGACCATTTGCTTCAGGATTTCCTCGCCAAGCACAATATTCTTGTGTGTCATCACTCTCACTATTCACCCGAAATGGCTTCATGTAACTTTTGGCTATTTCCCAAACAGAAATTGCCGCTAAAAGGGACCCTATTTCAGTCAAGAGAAGACGTCATGTGAAATGCGACGACACGGTTGTACACCATTCCAAAAACTGCGTTCCAGAATTGTTTCCAAATATGGCAGAAACGCTGGGTGAAGTGTGTACTTTACCTTCGTAGAATACCGAGGAGACTACACTCTCGAAAATTATTTCTTCAATTCACGGAAATTTTGCAGCAATCAGTGCTGCCAGAATATTTCCGTTAATTGACGAATATCCGTCTTTTTTTTTGTCCTGTCTATTGAAGAAATTAGAATTAATTAACCCATTTATGCCTAGCGTCTCTTTTTTGGGACGGGATTTTCGCTATCAGTCGAAAACGTTATTTATTTTTCCTAGCCTTTATTCGCGAGTATTGAACCTCAATTCCACAAAATATTTTAATATGGCCAAGTAGGATGTTGACATTTCAATTTTTATACATAATGATTTTAAATGAAATCATCCCTTGTTCAAAAAGTTGACATCAGAAACTTATCAATTACTGCTGGTGTTAGCAAAAATCGAAGAAAGTCGCAAAAATATCCAGGCACGAATGGGTTAAAGAAATTTTTTCCTTTTCTTCAGATTTTCGGGAAGGATTCATGGAAATATTTAGTTTCCAAGGAGTACGGAAATTATTCGTTGAAAAATGAGGAATAAATTAGTGTATAAAGACACACTCTCAAAAATTATTTCTTCAATTCACAGAAATTTTTCTGGCAGCAGTGCTGCTGGAATATTTCCGTTATTTGACGAATATCCGTTTCTTTTTATCTCCTGTCAATTGAAAACACTTCTCCAGATTGACGAAATTTGAACGAATTCTTTTCCTCCTCTTCAGATTTCGGGAAGAAGAATTCACTGAAATTTTACGTTTTCAAGGAGTACGGAAATTATTCGTTGAAAAATGAGGAATAAGTTAGTGTATAAAGACGAATTTTTCTGAGAGTGTACTTTGAAGGTGATTAGTGTTCCGACTTTCCAAATCAATAAATGTATTTTTATCAGCCAAAGTTTTGATACTTTTTGAACAGACCTCGTATTAACCTTCTCGTTACCCTGAACCTCATATGAGTCTCGTACTTCAAATAAAAATATTTAGAGAGAAGAAAATTGAATTTAGCATTTTTCTCTTTCAGTGATATATATCAATATCATTAATTCATGTAGAAAGTATATGAGGCTCTTAACTAGATGCATAAAGCGTGCCTAGATTGCAGTACTAGTCAATTTAGATCATTTTTTAAAGTTTTCGCTTCATTGTTTCAGGATAAAAATTAAGAAAATATTTACGCTGCTTTTACCGTTTTTTTTTTCTTTTTAAGGTAAGTAAGTTTTTTTCTTACTCCTCAACCTTTACCTAATATGTGCATCCTTTTAAATTAATTTTAGCATAAGAAAATGCTTCGAAAATGCAGAAATTAATATTAGAAAAAGCGACATTAGAAAAAAATATTTTTGCATGATTTATAGCAGTATTTCAGATGCATTAAATGCCAGACAGATTTTTTTTCTCTGATTTTTCATAATTCGGTGACGAGAGGGTTAAAAATAAATGGTCAATCGATATTCCTTCCTAGCATTCTATGTGCAAGATATTTGGCTTCATAAAGACAGTGTCACACACTCAAATGCTGTTTACTTAACAAAACAATAACTGAAGGAAACTTTCACGAAATCAATTACTCAGCAATAAACAACCGATTTTGATTTAAAATTGGAAAGTTATGGCATGCAAATCATCCGCAAACACACTTGATGGCAACGTTAATTAGTAAAATGTTAATGTTCTGGAGTGGATGAAAGTTGAGAGCAGATAATTCACGCAGTAGAACAAAAACTTACTTAAATGACTTTTATCAGCTAATATGATAGTGCTGTGTTATTTTATAAAAGATTGTTCTAGAGAAAACTCTATGTTTTGGCATACATTTCCAGTTAAGAAATACACCGTAGAGGAAACAGTATTAACCTTATCTTGTAAAAAATATTCAAGGTTTAATTTCTTCCTTAATTAGCATGATGCAATCGGTAGAACTAAGGTATTTTCTCCACGGAAGGTAATTAACTGTTTTTAATCATTATGCCTTTTTGTCGGATAACGGAGTACTGAGATTACATCAGATACGAAAGAAATCTAATTTTGAAATCTTGTTATAATTGCACAGATTTAGACCAAATTTCGGCAGGAGCAGGAAGTTCAGAAAAACACAGCTTGACGATTTATTAGTCTGCTAGGAAGTTGCCTATTTTAAACCACGTGAACTGAAAGCGCTCTTTCAGGATTTTTAGAAAGCGGACGAATAACTCAATTTTTTATGTTTAAGAAAACTAGTTTTTGTGAATAGATCATCAATTTTAGTATTGAATACTATAAGCAGCGTAGAGAGAGTTGCGGAGACATTGCTTCATTTTGGACCATTTTTAAAGCGCGACATAAAAGTGACATTACAGCTTTCTTCGAGTAGTAATTTTACCTTCAAGTAATAAATATTTTAAAAGTCAGAAAATTTGACATTCATTATTGAGTTTTGAAAGTAATTTTTAATTTAATAATTTGTAATCGTAAACAATTACTTTCGAGATTCTTGTGCTACAGTACATTCAGAAATGGTATTCCTAGTATGAAATACAAGTTATTTAAACGAATATTAAATCTTATTTATAAATATTTTAATGCAGTACCTCAACAAAAAGCTTATACATTCAAACAGTCAAATGCATATTAGCTGATATAAATTTCCTGTAACGGTAAAAATTTTGGAAAATAAAACTATTAAGTTTAAACTTCATTTAATTTGAAAATTGCAATTTTATACAAAGCAATTTACTGAACAGTACAAAAGGCGAAATGCATCTATATAGAACAGCGCTCTTTTGATAACATCCAGTTTAGTCATACAATAATGACTATATAAGCGGAGAGATCGTTAAACAATGGAACTCTCTACAGCTCACCACATTATTGTTATTTTTCCCATGTCTTTTCATCGTGTACTACATTACCTGAATAATTTTCCTAGCAGGTTAAATTACATAATTGACGATACAATTCCAGAAGTCAACCACTGGTCGTGATATATCACAGAAAAAATTGCGGCCTTTATTGCGTTTTTAAAGGCGGGCTTGAGCTTTACGCAGCCCGAAACAATTCGTCTTGCACCAAATTGAAACGGGGTCGCCGTGAAAAGTTTGCTGCGAGAAAAAAAAAAAAACAACAACCTCCGTATGAAATGATACGGTGCATTTTTATTTCATTTTAATACACTATAAAACCAACACACACCCAATCGCTTTTGAAAAAATGACCCACGCAGCAGCAAAAAACGCTTTCACTTCCATCTCCATTTTGGAGGCATGCTTTAAAATTCTGCCCTCTCTCACTCTTTCATAATGGAATCGTGAAAAGTAGTTTTTCTTTTCGGGCAAGGGTTTTATTTGAGAGCGAAAATAAAGCCCTTTTATGATCTCCTTTATCGGAATTGTTACCTTCCGAAAGAACGTATTAAAGGACCATTAGAGGCATTTATCGAAAATTATAATAACAAGGCGAGTGCGTGACAGTCTAGATGTCAGTTTTATGCTTTCCAACTCATAGAGTCAACTCAATGAGTCATAGTAGAAATTCGCCCTCCATCTGTAACATTAAGACCTGAGTCTTCGTGGAATGTGCCATTTGGACATAAACAGCAGAGATTAATCACACCAAATGCACCTATTAAAAATAATTCCCAACACAATTAAAGAAAGATAGGTTTAAAGTGATACTTTGTGCTCTAATTACTGCTGAAGAAAATATTTGTACTTATTATTAAATATTTTCTATCTTTCTATTTTCAGGAGCACCAAACTATATATTTTTCTTTTAACTCGAAACAATTGAATACAAGCACTTTTCTTTAATTTGCTCAATCACTCATATCAAATCAATACTCACTCCATCAAGCTCAATTAATTACTCTATCCAACATTTTAATCTATAAATCTGCAATTTAAACTTTCTTCTGTGAAAATCGAGCCTGTTTGAGGTTGAAGAAACCCACACGCTGACAGCAGTCATGTTGCGGGGACTTTACAGTTCGCCACATCACGAATCGAATGCAATTGCACGCCTGCTGTGACATATCATCGTGTCAAACATGTGACGCTGAAGAGTGACGTCCCAGTGTAATTACTCAACATGACAAAAACTGTCCCAGGAGACAATGTTCCCATCGCCACAACTTCTCTGCGACGAACATGTCACACGAGGCCAAAAAGTCGCAGTGCGATTAGCATGCATGCACGTTGCGACGTCACAATGCTATATGGGTGGTGTTAGTATTTAGGTACGATGTTCAAAGGATAAATGTGGCAAAGTGGCGATCATTCGAGTCTAACATAATTCCTTAAGGTTTGATTTTAAATTAAATTTTTAAAATTGGAAATATACACCCAGGCCGTTGAGATAAAGCACCACGTTCCTTGTGACCGTCCTAAACCCACTGATTCCATATTCTGCAGACAGTCATGGGATCTCGATTAAATGAGCAGCAATACCGCGATATGATACGCTGCAATCCTGGTAACCACAATTCGATCTCTAATAAAGTCAGACACGTGCTGGTACGCATCTCCCCTTCTTACACGAGGTATCGAAACAACTTTTCACTAGGCAATATCGTTCAAATGCAATTTGTGCATGAGAAACATGTATCACAACTTCTGTAATTAAACGCAATCTAGGGGCCGCTACCAGCGCCAGCTTTGCATGAATACGCTGAAAAGCTAATCATTTGCATATCACAGCATCTTCTGCCTGTCGTGTAAATTTTACGTATGTAGCGTCATCTTCTTGGCGTAACAGTTTTATAATGGCCAATAGTTTAATTTCAGAATGAGAACAAAACTTATTTCCAGGGGTGTTTGAGTAACACTGATTCCAACAAAAATAAAATTAATCCATTCTCTTCTTTTATAAATTCTTGAAATACTTTTCATAATTCATAATTAGTATGAGAATACGCACAACAATATAAACATATCGTTATCTTTCAACTTTTAAATATTACTTCTTCAAGCAAAAAATGAAGAATTACATATATTACTTTTGAAGCAAAAAGTTAAGCATAAAATTTCCTTTTAACATTAAACAGCCTAATTTCAGTGCTTTATTATGCTGCGTGCCTAATTAAAGGAATTTTAATAACACTTTTTTATTTTATTTTTTATTTATTAGTTTTAATAGATTTCCAAGTATATGTACGTGCTGCAAACATTAGTGGCGGACATATGACTTTTTATTGAAATTCAATAAATCTTGTGTTTTTACTTTTTTTCGATTTCTGAAGTTAATAAAATAAAAATATAGGGTTTTCATTGATTTTTTTTAAATGTTTCTTTTTTTTATAAGTAGACAATCCACTATACAAAAATACTGTACACTATACCCACCTTTTGGGGTGGTGGATGCTTTATGTATACCTATAAAAATGTGTACTATTAAAATAGTTATAGATGCTAAATATGCTATTTTTAAATAATACATACATATATTTATTAAATCTGTATGTAAAACTTAAGAAACTAAAGAAAGTCTGCTGAATTAATTGAAAGTTCTACATTTATATTGCGTCACAACGTATGCATGCTCATGTTCATGTAAATTAGATTGCATAAAAAAAGACACACTAGTAGGTAAAAGAAATGCAGTCATGCATTATTTTTCAAGAATTTTGAAGAATCTAATGAAATGCATTATAATTCTTTTCTGCAACTTCTTAAAATACATGTAATCCATATGTTCCCAATTTTTTATGCTTATGATTTCTTCTTCAATTAAATTTGTAAAGATCGATAGAAAACTACGATGTAAAATAAATATAGAAACCAGTGATAAGTTAAAAAAAATGAATTATTTTTTGCATTTATCAAGACAAATTTTGCAGGTTGCTGTTGACATAATACCTCTAGAAAGCATAGAACACACCTAGATTATTCAAAATTATACGACAGAGTGGGGGTAGCAAACATTATTTTCAAGCTGCAGTTGATAATGTTAAAAATGTGTTGAGAATCGTTAGATTTCTAATAAGGATTTCACAAAAATGAATTTCTTCTTCGAAAATTAACACCAAATAAAATACGATCTCTATTTTCTACTTCTTAATTATTATTTCTTATCCGAATTTTTTTTTAGGAAACTACAGTTAGAAAACCGAAAAAACAAACAATTTTTAAAAGGATTTATGAATTGGTGCATGAAGACAACGTGTACTAAGACCACAATGATATGTCAAATCGTGCCGGAGTAATTTATCTCTTCTGGAAGTTCGTACACAACTTTCTTAGACATCCCAACCACATTCTTTTTCTTTTCCCCAGTGTCTGTGTGCTTTATTCGGCACGTGCCTGTATACATGTATACATAATTCAGTAATTACGGAATAATATTTCTGATACGCCCATCGACTCTGCTTGAATATACTTTTAAAATGGAACAACACCGTGTAATCAAAACCACATTAAATTGATTTTGGATCGGCATATTGATCGCTTTATATCAAGTCTTGATCAAAAAAAGGTGGGGCTGTTTCAAAAAAACTTTAATCGATAAGGACAAATGGAAGCCTCATAAATATTCCGATCATAATAGTGAAGTGTAAACTACATTGAAGGATAGTGAAGCTGTTCCAACACTACACACCTTAAAGTGATTTACATTGTGGAGATTTCTATTAAAGTAAATAAATAAAAATGAAAAAAAATAAGCCTCATTGAATTTTCAAAAGATTCAAAATCCTTAGAAATGCTGAATTATTTGGGTGTCTGTGATGTAAATTGAAATATTACTCATTTCTGAGCCTTTGTACAGTTTCTATCAAAATACTTTTGATGGTTGTCAAAGGGCCCTTTACAATTTTATATGGTGGCCATTTAAAAATTTTAGGAGCTAATTTATTATATGACAAATTAAGGAGCTTACGACAGTTATTAATGTACGCATTTTTATTAATATATTCATAACTGACTAGTAATTGGTTGCCATCACAATCACTTTTTTGTATTTCTTGAATGCATAATCAAGAGTCTTACATTCGCTTCTTTGGGAAAAACGGCTTATCGATCTCTCTTTATCATTAATAGAAAGTGATTTTCATCTCTTCTCTGCACTAAAAAATTGTTTTAAGTCTAAAAATTCCAGACTTGTACTTCAAAACAATGTTCACACATCATAAGCCCATCTCTCATCATCTTCGTTTGAAGCTCATCTATTGGTAATTGACTGAGAGACTGATTTTAATGTCTTCTCTGATCTGAATAACTGACAAAGGCTATAGCTTCCAGACAAGAAGAGAATCGAGACAAAGTTCAAGTCCACTTCACATCATTGGCAGGGTGCAATGTTCTTGGAACAGCTGATTAGAAAGCATGTCTTGACAAGTATACTGTGCTATGGTAAACCTACACGAGGGGTACTTGCCTAGAAGTTGTTGCTGTGTGGGGGGGGATTTTTTTAAGGGGTTCATCCACGTTACATCTGGAAAAAAATGTCCAAAAGCTCCAGACCGTTTTATAGAAAGCCGCTCTGTAGACCAGAACCCTGGACTTTCAAACTTCAGATATCTACCATGTTCAGTATCTTATTCACTAGGCCATGGTGGGGCCATCTACTGATAAGAAAACTGCTTTAATTTTCTTGGTGATTAATATCAAAACGTAACTGTATTTCCGACTAACATTCGATAGTAAATTCGTGTATTTCTTTACTTTTAGCATAATTCGGTACTTACGTATTATCCCGGCGGTCCGCCAAGACGAGCAATTTTTCGCCTAGATAAATACCGGACACATGGAATTATTGATGGTTCGGAATACGATTGGCAACAGTTTGCCAGCACATTTGCCGAAAAAATAGTTTGACGGGAATGACCTCCGGGATAATACGTAAGTACCCATAAGTCTTTTCACTATCAAAGTTTGCTTTTCATCTGGTAAATTTACATATAATCAAGATATTTAAAAAATGAGTGGTGATAAAATGCTTAATATTGCATTTTATAAAGCCATGTATTAGTAATTCAATTTTTAGAGTGTTTCTAGAGTAGATTTTTCCGCCGCTTAATTGGATCACGTTCGTGCCATCGATTTTTGATCGAATAAAACGGCTGATTCATAACAGCGGCGGCTTTGATTGAAGCTTTGAAAGAGTGATTCCAATTCCGTTCTCCGTGATTTGATTCGATAAAGTGGACGATCCAATTAACCAGTGATCCGATTAAGCGGCGGCCACTGTACCAGCAGCTATCTGGGCATTATTCTGGAAGACAGGTATATATTAAACTATTTCAGGTATCTATCAAATAATATGCGAAATTTCTAAAACACAACATTTGGTCTACCGAATTCTGCTGGTTGAATTTTTGAGCTTTTAAATTTACAGAAGAAAAAAACACGAGGTTTAAGGAATTGGTATGTGCTATTATTTCGCTTAAAGATATTGATTAGAAAAAGCATACATAAAAAAATCATGATCTATTGGGACTAATTTTTAAAATTTACTAAAAAACCCATTAATTTTGAGTTTGTAAGATAAAGAAGCGTTAATCTATTCGATAAATTTTGCTGCAGTTATTTTAATTGAAAATTTCTGAAAACTGTGTAGCCTTTTAAAAAACACAAGCACTCCAGTGCACAGATAAAAACAGGAAAACGATTCAGATTGTGTTTGAAAGTCAGTTACTTTTCATTTACTACTTCATTTACTACTTCATTACTTACGTTTACATCACCCACATTTACTGTTGCATGTTAACAAACATTAAGAGAATTACACAAGTAAGAAAAAAAAGTTTTCAATTAAATAACTCAAAAACTTTACGTGGGATAACATTTGAATAGAATTACATCTCGAGCACCTTATCAACTTAATATTTGTTTTTACCATCCACCTACACGCTGATAGAGGAGTGCATTTTCAATTGCACAATTGGTACCGGGGATGTGTTTGACACATAGTAATTTTATTCGAAATGAAACAATACAGATAGTAGATCGTGAGGTATTAGCTGAGACATCTAAAACAACTTTTACGTTATTTGTTCTTGTCTGCTGTCTGAAGGTTACAATTTAAGGTCATAATTCACTTCTTCAATTCTTTCTTAAGATTCTAAAAGCGATCAGAATTTCTCTACGACTAAATGACTGTGTATCCAAAAAGATCAAATTTCAGTTTGAGATTAATATAGTTTTATTTCACAGTGTGAAATAGACGGTTTTCAGATAAATTATTAGTATATAAAGTTATCTTAAAAAAGGTTTCATACATTTATACGTGTGACCAAGTGTGTGGTCCCATATAGCTATTTTTCCAGCGAAATCATTCTTCTTTACATTAAATTATTTCGTTAACACTTGTAAAGTGTAATACATACCAAAAAATTGTATAGTTGGAAAGCCCACACAGTCAATTCAGCAACGAAATCACAACTATCAATACGAAAGCATTAGCTACATAAAAGTAGAAATTGCAGTTGCTTTAAATTACTAGCGAATGGTGAATCCAAAAATTAACCATTGACAATACCTTGATTAATAAATTAAAAAATAATGATTAAATGTTTTTAACATTGACTATATTACACGAAAATCGAAATGTAATAATGAGATCATTGCAAGTAATGTTGGTATAATAAAATAATATATACTAATATCATAAAGTGATAGAAGTTTCTTTATTTTGATTTATAATAAATTTATTAAGATCACAAAAGAGTAAAATTATGAACCGGAAAAGTAATTCTTGATTTGAAACTTCGAATCTGCCTAAATATGTAGATGATGTTTTGAAACAAAATTTACTACACATAAGAGCAGAGACCATTTTGAAAGTAAAATGATACACCGAACGTGCCAAAAGCCCGTACAAATTTTAAAAAGTCATTCAAAAAGAACAAGTAGTGATAAAGAATACCGTGGTTTGTACAAACAGTAGTACAGGAAGATCAATTTTATTTTGAATAACTAAAAATGCTGTAGTTAAAAAGTTTCGATAAAAAAAATATTATTCACGCTAATCCTGTTCACACGAACCAATTTTTTATTAATTATTTTTACTTTTTAATTAATTTTTAAAGTTTGGCGCATTCAGTGTAAGTCTCAAAGTCAGAAAAAACTTCACAATTCATTAAAAAAGAGCAACTACGGATAAAATTGGAATTTGCACGAATAGTGTTAGAGGAGTTAGGTTTATTTTGTTTTGTTTTAGTTTTTTCAATTGGAAGCTTGCTTTATATCTTATTTGCATTATTCCACACTTGTATCGGTAACTTTTTGAACTACTACAACCTTTCCCATCAGTATAACACTTTTTTTCCCTCCGTAATCGTGTTCATGCAGGCTGCAATTTTTAAAATTGTAATTTGCTGTTTTTTTAAATGATCTTTTAAATTTTTCAGCTTTACGTATAATAAAAAAGAACGTAATTCAGCTGCACGTGTAATAAAGTTTAAAATCATTTTACTTATTTATTTATTTACTGTACAATGCAACATTGTTATGCATTAAAGCACTCTTAGATTTGTTATTTCAAAACGATTTGTGTTAAAAAACAGTACAATACAACTTTTGTTTAATACAACTTTGTTGGCTAGTCTAAAATTAACATATAAGGAAAACAAATTTTATAAATAAATACGTCATAAAAGATAATTTCAATTTTAATAAACTAATTTTTTAAATTGATAAAATACATACTAATAATTATAGATGATTTTAATACGCAAGTTTTAGAATGTATTTTTATGCATGCAAGTAAAATGAACAAATATTCAAAATGTAATGCAAACTGAAACAGTTTTTACGACTGAAAAGGAAGAAATACTTCAAAAGATACAAGAAGATATTATGCATAAAGTTTTCACTGATTTTTCTCACCTTACCCATTACACAAGAATGCGCATAAAAGAAAAAGATATTAAAAAACAGCAGATGTGTCATAATTTCATATTCAACAATCCAACCATACTTTCCTATCGCGCATTCAATTTTGGAAAAAAAAAAAAAAAAAAAAACTACACACAAACCCATATTCTTGACGGAGAAAATATTTACTCCACGACTTTGGGATAATCGTGCCCATTTCTACTAAATTAGAGCAAACAAGAGAATCATTGTTGCAGCAGATTGGAAGATAAAATACCTGGATTTCGTCATGTTTGAAACTAACTGTTTATATTTCATATTTACGATTACAAAATGAATTCTGAGATGAGGTTGAGATAGAGTCATATATGCTAAGAAAATTAGAGTATCGCTTGGAGTATGATTACGGCTAGAGAACAGCACCTCGGTTTATTTATGCAGGGTCACCCACCCAATTGTGTCTTACCTCCTTACCTTAACTTGAGAACGACGTCAGTTATTGTCTTAAACAAGGTGTCCATGCATAGTAAAATGGCTATGCGTTACAGGATGAGATCGGTTTCCGCGTCACATGTCGACGAACAGAAAAAGTTACAATTCCTGTCTCAAATAAAGTAAGAACTAGCTGCAAAAGTCAATAGAAAATTGTACAGTGTCCTCTAACACAAAACTAAGCTTAGCGCACATTCTATTAGGAAACTAAATAGTCAGTGGGAAGTTACCTGCCACAATCATCACCGTGTCTGCTTGTTTCTAAAAGACAATTATGACTATAGCATGCATCTGAAGGAATCGAACCTAAATCAGACGCATGAAAAATGCAATTTACAATTAGTTGGCGCACTTAATTTGAATGCCACAGCTCTCAGTCAGAATTTAAAGTATTTTTGGGCTAGAGCACAGATGTAAAACTGCCATCTACCATAAGAAAAATGATAACGTACTTATTAAAATACAGGGTGATCGAAAAGTCCGTAAAAACTTTAACGATTCATTAAAAAAGAACAAATAATAATAAAAAATTGCGGTTTGCACAAATAGGTTTAGAGAGTGATAAATTATTTTTTTTTAATGACAAGAATTGCTGCAGTTCCAAATGCATGCACAATGGAAAGCAAATTTCCAATTTAAAAAAATCCGAAATCTCTCAAATCCTTTTCATGCAAACTGCAATTTTGTATCATGATTTGTTCTTTTTTAATGAAAAATTTTGAAGTTTTCGCGAGCTTTTGAAGCATCGCAGGTGCGTCAAAGTTTAAAAATCCATTAAAAAATAAAAAATAACAATACAAAATTGCGGTTTGCATCGATAAGATTAGAGAGATTTCGGATTTTTTTGTTGGAAATTTGCTTCTCATTGTGCATGTCAGCACCACCTATCGGTAACATTTGGAACTACAACCTTTTTGTCATAATAATAATAATTAAAAATATTTCCAATCAGCCTCTGCATCTATTTGTGTAAACCGAAATTTATCGTTATTCATTCTTTTTTAATGAATTTTAAAAGTTTTTACAGACTTTTTGATCACCCTGTACAAAGCAAAATGATGACTCCTCATTAGTTATTTTTGGTTAGTTACATTTTACAAATTTGATACTTTTTTAATATACAAAATTTCATGCAAGGTCATAATAAATGCTTGAAATATATGACAACACATTAGGAAATATGTTTATATTAAAATCGCACTTTTTTTTATGTTTAATTACATTGAACACGAGAATAAGGCTACCCAGCATGTAATTCAAAGAAATAAGCTTTTAAGATCTAAAGTAAAATTATAAGCAACAACGAACTTTCGCAATAAATGTGAAAATACTGAAGCAGTAATGGCTTACATTGTGACTTAAAATAAAAAACATTAAAATACATCTTTCAGATATGCAAAATCTTTTGAACACTTTCAGTTGAAAATACCTTCGTATGTTTTGCCGTAATTTTTGACAATACAGACTAATAAGATGGTTTCATTCCATATGCTGACAGAGACGAATATTTTTGCCCGTCTGCAACACATTTTATTAGCTATTTGGTTTCCTGAATTTGTTAAAGCTCTTAACTTGAATATAAATAAATTGCACTCTTTGATGCTAAAGTGTTCAGGATGCTCTAGATACAACAGGAGAAAATTTTATAAAAAAATGTTCGAAAAAAAGCACATCACACAAATTTATTCTTTATTTTTAAGTAAACTGCCAACCAAAGTATAATGTAATTTAAATAAGCGATTTTCCTAAACCGAATAAATAAAAATTATTACATCTCTTCATAAAGAAGAACTCTTCTTACTTTGGTAAACAGAGAAAAAGAAATCTTAAAATAACGCACATTAAAAGCGAATCTCATAGAGCTACTCTTATTTACTGCTTTCCTTTCTTAGCTGCTTTTCATGTTTCATCAAACGCAACTCTATTCATGCCTTTCATCAAACTCACGTGTCTTGAAACATCTATCAATAAGCAAATAAACAAACAAAGAGACCAACAAGAGGACTGTCCCTGACTTATGCCATTTTCCTCTGCCTCCCCGTGGGTGTGGTATTCCATATTCGCAAATTCGAAATTAACGGCACCCCTTCAATTCAGGAAGTAGTTCCACCACTCCCTAGCGATGCCCCATATCCACAAGTGGTTTCGAACATCTCAGACTACTTTCAAATCAGGTCATGACCTAGGAAAGTGAAAAATGAAATAAAAACATCAAAAAATTCAAGAAATAGAAAGTTGTAATCCACCTACCCCCTGCCCCCCCCTTAGATTTTTTTACGTAAGAACATCTTGTGGAGCGGATAGTATATAAGCTGGCGATATCTTAGCTGAGACATCACAGAACTGGTGAGCATTCAGCTACAAACATGTTCAAGGTATGTATCCATACATATGTACCTTCAGTATGACACCTGACTTACTCTTGGATTACTCTGTTCTACCACGTACGATATTGAGTACTATGGATTTTTTCACGGTAAAGCATAGGATTACGATGATTAGTAAAAGATAAACTAAAAATGTTGCTGAAGATACCCATTTTCAACCTGTAAATCAGAAGAGTATTTTAAACAAAGAGAATATTTTTTTATGCCTATCTGTATATGTATATCCGTGATATGGTTTTTAAATTGTAAATTAATTCCCGTAAATGTAACTCTAATAGTCCTTAAATATAGTAGAATGATTCTTGTTTATATATGTGTAGATATCATTGCACTTTCTGAAAAAAAATTAACACATCTTTTCTAAGTTTTCAGACTAAGTTTTTGAATTACTTAGGTATAAATTAGTATTACCAAGTACTTATATCAGCTATTTATCAACATATGTAAAAGTGATATCGCTAAGTCTATACACTCATGACTTTTTAAACTTTAGTATGTATATTATATATATTGCAGGCCAACCAAAGTATGATACTCTGGTAATTGTACTCGATGGTTAAAACTATTAGAATGCCTTATAGAAGGAAATTGAGTTTTTTAATCAAATGACATTTTTTAATTTGTTTCAAATGACAAAATTTGAAATTAAAATATATTTTTTGGTTTTTTAAAACCAAAAACGATTAGATTCTATAGAAATATTTAATTACAAAATGAAATTATATATAATATAGATAGATCAATTAATATGAAATTATTTAAATGCTAAGGTTTCATCCATTTCGTGTAACTATATTTAAATATATACCACTGATTAAAAAAAAATAGGTAGCATTAATACCTTTATCATTAATAGCAAGAGTTCAATATTATTTTATTATAATTTTATCTTAAACCCATTCAACCAAATACACAAAACTAGGTATGGAAACCTATTTAATAAAAAAAAAAATGAATTACTTTCAGAACTATGTTTCTACTGAAATATAAGCAGTCAGTTTTTCAGTAATACATGTTTAAACAATAGTTTTAAATATTTTTTTCACATAATTTAAGTAATACTTGTTTAAATAAATGAGAAATTACAAAAAAGAAGGTGTGTGGTATTATATAAGATGGTTGCATTTATTTCTCTCATACAACCGAGATTTTCCAAAAATAATGTTCGAAGTACAAAATTTTTAAAAAATTTTAAAAGCCACCATTAAAATGGAAAAGAATAATAAATGCTTCATGTGAACATAGTGATTAAATGCATAAAATTACACTAACATAACTTTAAAGATATTAATATTGCATACCAATATTTTTAATTCAAAGATTCACAATTTTAAATTTATTTTCTTTATTTTATATTGAATGCTTCTTAAAATTTTCTTAAAGATATACTTTTTAAGTCTATTTTTTATAGTTTTATGGATAGAATGAACTAGCACAAATAAAATAAAAATGTTTAATTGCTTGTGTTATTGACCATAATTATTTAGAATAACATTTTGGAAAGATCACATAATCTAGGCGCATTGAAATCAATTGTTAAGGCATGTAGTAAAATAAAAACTAACTTAAAAGTATTGAATAAAATTAAAGTGTAAGTACTATGTTAAATATAAATGCAATATTCGAAATTATGTATTTTACTGATTTTTGTATTATGTGCTTTAATATTTATCGTCGCATTCCTGATTTTGTGCTTTAGTATTAGTTTATGATTTACTTACATTTACTTGGTTCATGAAGCGATCTGCTTATCCTTTTCAGTTTGTTTTAATCTATAATACGCATAAACTAAAATAACATAGATTTTATAAACTTCAAGTAAAGCTGTTCGATGTTATTTATTTATTTTTCCAATATTCTTAAAGCATGACACATCCAGCTTCACCATTCGACCAATATAAAAGATAGTAATTTTCTATTTTTTATCTTAACTCATTTTTTGCCATAGTCCTGCACACAGGACACATTTAATGTTTAAAACAAAGATCTGTCTAAAAATGGGTTAAGATGTGTTAAAGTATTAAAAATATTCAACTTTTGAACTGACTACCCTTTTGAAACTTCAAGCGCTATTTTACCATTCAATTATATTGTTTTCAGCTCTTAGTCACTAAATTTTGAGAAAAAAAAGTTCTGAATAAGAAAACATTTAGTATGAAATGAAATATTTTTAAATAGAACTTGAAACTTGCCGTTAGTGCTATCAAATCATGCGTTATCTCTCAATTTAAATTCCCATAAAGCATATTTTGATAATTTTTAAAATCCTTAATTTGAATAGATTTAATAAGTACTGAAAAAAAAGGCACATAGTTTAAACTGCAGCAATTTTTATTGTATTTTATTTTTTGTAAGGATTATCATATAGCCTTGAACTGTACATAATAATATACTTCAATCATTATTTATTTTGATATCATTTTTAGTTGCAGCTTATCGTAATCGCCGCCCTCGCAGCTGTATCATGTGCCGTGCCCTATGGCCGACCTTACGGTGCACCTGCATATGCCGCACCTGCATATGCTCCATATGCCGCACCAGCTTATGACTATGTAAGTATGACGCATTATTTGTCAGTGTTTTTAAAACATTAAGAGGTAACTAATATTTGCCGTTTGCTCACTGGAAAACTGATAAATTTAGATGCATACTACTTAAAAGTTGTTCTTCCTGCACAATGAAAGAAAAGTGCCCAGTTTTGGCTAAGAAATATTACAGAACAAAATATTGTAGCTAGAGATACAAAGTATATTTAATATTTGTAATAATAAAAAAAATAGCGACTTTGATTGTTTTTTTTCGGAATTTACGTGCCTTTAAAGGGTTAAATATCTATTACTTTAACAACGTCGGATATACTTTCAAAATTTAAAACTGGGATTAAGGTGGGCAAAAAAAGGGGTGTTTGAATTTTTTAAAAGGTAGATAAGATTTTTCTCTCTGCACATTTTTATCTGTTCACATTTTCAAACCGATTGCAGACCATTTCGCAGAGTCAAAAATTGCCAAAGATCGAGGAATGGGGTATCTTTGGATATTAGCTTTATTGGATATATATCTTTTTTTATTTGTTGCAACTATTGAGAAGGTTGTGCTGTCACGCCATTCGTTCTAAAAAGTGAAAATGGAGAAGAAAGATTTAGCAAAATTCTGAAATGACAATATGTTTTTAAATCTATAAATGATGATTGGAAATTTTAAATCGCTTGAAAAAAAAATGTGCACTAAGAACAAATACAATTTTCAAAAATAACTTTTTTCTTTTTTGGGAATCATTTAATTTTAGAACTCAGAATTTGTCTTTCGACTAGCCTTTACGTAAAGTTTCGGCAAAATTAAAATTTTTCCAGTCTAGGCCTTCAGTTTTTATGTTGATGTTAACAAGGCAAAAGTAAATTATATTTTAAAAATCCATTTTTAATGACATTCAAACCTGTTTGAAAGGCTTTAAAACATCGAAAACCTGCGAAACTTATCGAAAGTGGCTTCTATTTCTTCTTCAAAGATTTCCTTTCGGGTTTTGATGAAAATGCGATTGCATCTTAATTCTAAATGAATATTCGTTCGTCCGCGAAGAATTATAGGGCGATAGGTCTATCTATGCGGCTTTTACGACAGTACGCGCATTTTCTGACTCACATCCATTCTCTTCCAGGGTGTTCCGACTCCGTACGATTTCGGCTACGACATCGCCGGGGACTACGGTGAGTTCCGACAGAACCGCAAAGAAGTGAGCGACGGCAAAGGAAACGTACAAGGAAGCTACGGATACACCGACGCTTACGGCATCTACAGGCAGGTCGACTACGTAGCCGATGCCTACGGATTCAGGGCCAATGTCAAGACCAACGAGCCAGGAACTGACAACCAGAATCCGGCTGACGTGCAGATCCAGGCCGCTCCCGTACAGGCAGCTTACGCACCCGCTCCCAAATACGGATACCCACGATACTAAGCTCGGAACGGTTTTTAGGAATCTTTACGGTTTTCATTTCTAATTTCTATGGTGAGTATTTTCCAGCTGTTTGAGGTGACTTTGGTTTGGGGAATATTTTTGTTTTCAAAACAAAGTGAGATAGCTTAAAGTGGACAAAGGGGCTTCGCCATATAAATGGAAGTTATTAATTTCAGATTATTTTACGAAAAGTTTCTTTTCTGATAAAACATTCACAAGAGTTTTTAAACGGATTCAAAAATCAGTGTACATAATTCAAATAACGGGATACCTTGTTTCGGTTTACTATATAGAGTTATGTATTCTGCCGCAGAATAAGAAAGTAGATTTTGTTTATTTTAAAAATATAAAGATTCGAGCCTTTAAATGAGTTAAAAGAGATGCTAAGAAATTTAACATTATTTTTTTAAATGAACAGAAAATATAGTTCCGAGGAAGTATTTCTTCTTATGCTCCAAATCATTTAAATTTTTATTCGAAAAATCATAAAATGTTATTTATCCTTGAGTTATTAATTGCAATTGAGTATTTTATGATTGCCAAATGCAAGGACTATATAATTGTTTAAAATATTAAACTCTATCAAATCGATTTTATGTAATCAATATAAGCATTAAAATTATTCTTATCATTAAAAACTTAAATATGAATAAATACATATTTTTAAGTATATCTTTAAACGCAAAAGAAACAATAACATGCTTGATCTTAAGAGCACATTATAGCTACCGAGTTACTTATAAATTTTTTATAATTAAAAAAAATAATCTTCTCAAAAGAGGGCTTGCTTTGAACATTTAGTTGAGGTGTTCGTCGAATATTTTTTCTTAATCCATTAGCACCTGAGCATTACAATTGGTTGTCACTCAGAAAACTCGCTCATTGTGAAATGAGCGACAATATGAGTGCCAAATCATTAAATAAAATTTTCCCAAAAAAAGAAAACATTTTAAAGAATGTCATTTAGTTATCCCCAAAGAATTTATTGTTCATGAAATAAAGAAAAGGCAATTTCACAACATGTGTTTCTAATCTTAAAAACTAGACCAACCACTGGACGAGTGGATGAGACATTGAACATTGGTAGAGGCTGAAGTGTGAAGGTCCAGGGTTCTGGACTACAGCTCAGCTGTCGATCTAACGGTCTAGAGCTTTGGGCGGCTATCTCCAGGAGTAACTTGGATACGCATTAGGGCCTCTTAAAAAGTCCTCCGCTCAGGGCTTAGGCAAGCACCTTTCGTGTAATTTTCGTCGTAGGCATTTTCGTGCCTTAATACATCAAAAATTTAAAATCTAAAATAATTGTATTTCAGCAAAACTGGAACACACATGGATTTACTATTATTTACAAGTTGTGTATTAACAAAGTTTATTTTTGTTGCTTTTTCAGTGGCTGCTCAATTCTTGCTGAACTACTGGTGATTCAGGCTAGCAGGGTACCCTTCGGGATTAGCAGAGCATTAGAGCGACTCATCTCCCCATGTGTGTCATATTTATTTATTTTTCTCCTCTCTATGTATGTCTGTCGTCTCCTGTACAGCAATGTGTCTCCTGCATGGCTTGAAACCCTGGCAGTTAGTTGTATGCGTGCCAAAAAACATTAGGCATTTGTACAGAGTTCTGTAATTTTGTATAGTGTCTTCCTCCTTTCTGTATAAACTGGTTTCTTCGAATGTAAAGCGCTCAAATAAAGCAATTTTTTTTTTCACTGAAATATTTTGGTATTCATTGTGTGTGAACTGTGAAAAGGCATGTTTTCCTTTCTATCGACTATACAAATTACCAGTAAACTTGTTAGGAAATTTTGCTAGTGCTCACAAAACACAAAAAAAATATCAAAATCATTTAGAAGTTTCCCTACCTTTAAACAATCTAAAAGATAAATGCTTTGAAAATTAGTTACTTTTAGCACTGTTCTGAATATTTTGAAACAAATAAAAAGAAAAAAGTTCTAATAGTTAAATGAGGTGTATGGAGACATTAAAAACACTTGAAATTGAACAAAAAATAAATTTATATTGTTTTTAATTCGATAGATATGTCATGTTTCTTTACAAAAATAGAGGTATACGCATAATGGAATAATACTATGATAAAAGATTTGTTTATCATATGATAAAAAATTATATGATAAAATGGTTGTTATATGATAAAAAACTTGTTTATCATATAACTTTCAGTGGAAAACACTGATATTTATCTATTATTTTAAGTTTAATTAAGTTCTAAATAGCATTCACAAATAAAAAATATATTTTTAGGCAAAACTTTTTTTTTTCTTTTTTCAAAATCTTCCTCTAAAGAAAGTTGTTGAAATTTGATTTATGAGATAGCTATTAACAATTTATTTTAATAATCATAGGACACATATATTATGCAGTTTAAAAACTATTTTTGAAAGTAAAGTGTTTTACTTATTTTCCAATGCAAAAATTATCTTTCGTGTATAATTACATTATGGGATATACCGAGAAAGTGCAGAATCACAATATTTTCGAATGAATATTTTGAAAAATGAATAAACGGCCTAATAGACTTGAAAATTTCAAAGTGTTTACTCACAAACTGTGCTGTGGAATTTTATGTAAGGAATAAATTTGTACGATTTCTGAGCAATGATACATGAAATCATTTATAGAATTCATTTGATTTTGGTATTTTAAAATCGCCAATACATGATTGTATCATATAATTAAAGTATTCTGATATATATATATATATATATATATATATATATATATATATATATATATATATATTAGAATACTACAATTATATGATACAATCATATATTTTCATATATTTTATATGGTGTCTTGATTACATTAACATATAATAGTCATAAGGTTCCAATTTTTTTCTTCATACGATATATTTTGTGTTTTTTAGGCATACCTGCAAAAGTTCAAGCAAATTGGTCAAACGTCAAACACTTTATTACAAAGTTGTCTAAAATTCTGTATGTAGAACAACGGATAGATATTCAGAGGAGTAGTGATTAGTTTCATTACTTATGTGAATTAAAAATTATGTTAATTAAAAATTTCATAGGAGCTGATTTAATGATGCAGTAGATTGTTTTAAAGTCGAAACTTGTCAAAATCGTCAGGGAATGGGTTGACTTTCTCACATTTAAACTTTTTAAACTTTAGGTTTTTTCCAATGCATTATTATTATCAATAAATAAAAATTATAAATACAAATTTCACATGACATATATAACTAATAAATTAAAGAAACGAAAATAATTTTTACTTTACAGCTGCAGATATGTGTAAAAATGCATAACAACTTTCGAAAGAAATGTCGAATATAATAACTTTTCAAAATTTAAACTACAAGTTAACGAAACGTTGATTATGAATCGAACTTGATTATATGCATGACATAATTTTCTATTTCTCAAGTGTGATAGGATAAATTTATTTCCACGACAAGCTATTGAAACATTATTATGTGACAACCGTACTTCTGGAACATTATTAATAATTACTACTGAGACCGTAGAACATCACGAAATAAACATTTGTTGAAAACGTTTACTCCACAAAGAATGATATTTCTTTTCAAAACATACTAATAAGTAAGCGTTTCTAATTGCTGCGTAATGCTTTCACAATAAATTATTTCACAGAGTTTTTTGTTAAATTATAGTTCAAGCGTAATTTTAAGTATGAAAATTTCATGTTTAATTTTTCCAGCTGTAGTGTTAGAGAAAATAGTTCAGAAACTCAGAACTAGATCTGTAACATTTTGTATACAAGTATTATGATTGAAAAACTTTATAAACAGACAAGAAAAATGCATAAAATTTGAACAGACATAATAAACTTATTAAATATAGTGATTAAGTTCTGTTATTTTTTCTGATTTTCTCTGGTTTTAAACAACTGTCCGAAAGACTTAAAAGTATCTATTCACCAATTTTTTCAAAGTTTTTTTTAACAGTTTTAGAATTTCGAAGTAGGCTAGTATTACGATTCATCCTTCAAACGTATACTAGGTAGTGCATTGATGATTATTTCAACATTTATAAAATAAATGCTGCTGGTTAAAAAAAATAATAATAAAAGACTACGCGAAAGTTTACGAGCTGTAAGCTTTATATCATCAGGCTAAATTTTTCTAATTGTAAGTGTAACTATTTAAAGCCTAAAATAGGTAAAATCTTTTCAAGTTGTTTGATAGTTGTAAGATAAATATAAGGAATTTTATGCAGTTTTGCAATAAATGTGTTTGTTACGCATGCAAACTTATTCTGTCAGTTGAATCTATTCTCTTTATAGGATATGTTAAACATTAAAATGTAAAATAAATTATAATAAACTTTTCCACATAAAATGATTTTACCTAAACAAGAAACAGACAGAAAGACAGAAAAAGCTCATGTCAAAATCATTCTTAACGACTTAGGAAGAATGTGAATAATTTTTTTCTTTTCTCTCTGACTGAAACGTACGTCTGAAATTTCTCCGTTGAGACTGTTGATGTAATTTAACTATTATAAAAGCAGATAATTTACTAATAAGTACTGCCACTTTAGGTGATTTGTTGAGGTTTAGCGACTTTTTATTCCATTTTTTTTTGGGAGGGGGAAAGTCCCATTTTTAGCAATTTTGCTCTGTAATTTTAGCTTTTTCGTGAAAATTCTACTTTTACCACTTTTATAAGACAATTTTATCCGTTCTTTTATTTATTTTTATTTTTTTTTGTAAAATACTCAAATTTACGTGATCGCCATTTTAAGGATGAGTTCCATTATAAAATAGAGCAACCCCTATTCTAAATCAATTACTAATTCCAATTTGTATTAATTTAGAATTAGTATAGATTAATCCATTTCATATGTTGGAATTGGAAATAATATTGATATGTTCGAAATATTTTATGTGTCTAACTTTCAATACATATTTTAATTTAGTGATTTTGCGAAGAACATACGATAACACTGTTAATAATTTAGAATAAGTGTTTCACCTAACTGCAGAATTTGGCTTACTCTGCGTATTTTACATAAAGAATCAATGTAAATATTTAAAACTTTTATAAAAGTAGAAAACGTGATGATTAAAATTTAATCCATGATATAGCCACATAAACTGTTAAATCGTATAAAATTTAAGTTATCTCTTAAAACTTATATATATATATATATATATATATATATATAAAGAATACGTACATTTAATATACTCGTAAAGAGTCTAATACAAACACAACCTTCTAATGATTTTGGGTTAGTAACTTTGAAAGCAGAAAAAACTGCAAACAGCAAGTAAAAATACAGGGGCACGAAACACTGATCTGGTGATTTAACCAATGCATTTCTACGACCGTAAAACCTACAAATTTTGTTCCCATACCTACAAGGATAACCAAATGCAGGTTATGATTGTTCTTTATCTTCCCTAATCTGAAATTAATACCAGATGTAATAAATGTATTCCCGTTAACAAAGTTCGTCATTATAGCGGGTCCCTTAAATGCATTAATGAAGTCTTGGTTTTGACAGAAAGAGATTCTTTCGTGGTCATCTTCCTCCATGCCTTTCGCACTAGTTTTTCCAAAGAATTCGATACTGGCATCTACGGCCCATGTTCAGATCGGATAATTTCGAGAAAATCTGTTAGCCACAAATAAAACAGGCAAACAATGTTTAAGAGGGCTGTGTATCTGTCCTGTGTGTTCGTGCGAACCAAAGTTTTATCCCTATACGATGAAGCATGAAAGAGGTTAGCTAGAAAGGGACTTTTTCGTAAATGATGTTTTAGCTCTTGAAGACGCAGTCATCAGCAGTCAACTTATGCAGTTTTAAGAAAGATTTGAAATTTTCCACTTCATTAGATATAATAAAAAATATGAAGGCACTTTTGATTTCAAGACCAGTTTGAAGCTGGGCCCGTCTGCATTGAATCCGCATCCCCCCCCCCTTCCGTGTCCGATCGTGCCTATGAGTAACCATTTCTAAATGATAATAAGGGCCTCACCATAGCAGAGTTAATAAGACGCCGAGCATAGTAGATGGCTGTAGTATGAAGGTCCGGGTTTCGGGGCTGTCGGGCTAACGGTCTGGAGTTTCGGGCGATTTTCACTAGATATAACCTGAATATGCGTTTGAACCCCTTAAAAAAGTTCTCCACCCAAGGCGACCCCTAGGTAGATGCCCCTCGTGTAGGCTTGCCCTAACACACACACACACACACAAAAAAAAAACCTAAATGATAATCTTATCATTTGGTACCTAAAAACAGCTAATTTTAGGCTTGATCCCGGTTGGAGTATTAAATGACTACTATGAAAATATACGTTATGTTTACCAGTTATTCTTTGCATCCCAATCATGAATTTAATTAAAAAAAAATAAAATTTTTGAATGCTTCTCAATCTTTAGTTGTAGAACCTATCCGTACTTTTCGGTATTTGTTTTTTAAATTATCCAATGCATGAAACACGTGCATTTTCAAAGATTATTATTTTTCTTCTTTTTCTCAATCTGAATAGGAAACATTGTAAGGCAGCCTTAGAAATAAATAAGTTTTTTTAGTTTTTATCTTGGAATGTTGCTTGTTTCTAGTTTTGAAAAATAAATAAATAAATAAATGAAAAATTACAGCTTCATTTCGTGCTTTTATCTTGCTTTATAAATGCACATTTTTTTTTTTTGGCTCCCCCTTTTTTTGGGGGGGGAGGGTCTTCTGTTCATGTTTTTTTTAACTTTAAATTTAGTTACTGATATTTAATGTAGTTTTACTTATTAATTAACTACTAATTATTGCTATAGGTGTGTAAAATATTTTTACTTAAAAAATAATAAATAAAAATAAAAAGTCAGTTGAGCTCAGAGTAGAGCTTATCATTGATATAAAATAATTTTATGTAATTAATTTCTTTTCTGAAGATGCTGATAGTAATTTTAATTTGCAGCTGCTTAGAAGAAAAATTAGTAGTTCCTTGAATCATGACTAACTATAAACTGAAAATAAAATGTGGCGCCATCTTTCTTGCATTCATTTAATAACTTTCAAACGAATAATAGCAATTTTTTCCTCTACATTTTTACAAATATTAAAATATGTAAGCGAAATCTTAATTGCGTAGTAGCGAGAAAAACTGAAAAATAAACTTGATCCATGTACGAATATTTACGAATGTGTGTATATATATATATATTAACTAGTGAATCACACACTGAATCAAATTATTCTGCAACAAGTTTTCAAGACAAGAGCATCTAAGTTGTGTTAAGCATAACATATATATTTTTTAAAAAACTGATAGGCTAACTATTATCTAAGTTTGATATTTTAATAAATAGCGAAATCAATTCTTTTTTAGCATTTTTCATTTTCTAGCAAAGCTGAAGAGTATTCACGCACACCGTACGACTTTCAAGCCACACTCTAACTGCAAAATATGCATAAATAGCCACGAAAGTTTTGTAGATTTTGTACAGTACGAAATAAAAAAAATAAAAAAATATTAATAAGGGAATTTCGAGCTCTAGTGCCATCACAGACAAAAGGTATCATTATATACTTGGTTAAAGTTCTAATTTTTGTCCGTGAACGTGTGAAAAATGTCAAGTTTTAAAAGTTCTATAGTGACTCTTATCTTTTCAATTGATAATTGTTATTGATTGAATATTAATTGAAGTTAAAAAAATATTCCCCTCCCATCCCCCATAAAAAAATCAAATGTATGAGTTTTAAACTACTGAAAAACGAGCTGTCTATGTTAAAGGAATTTAAAATTTAAGCCGTAACTGCTAAAATGTTCATTGCATTACATTATACTTTATTCCAAACTATAATTTATGGAAGCGCAAAGATAACAATAACGACTTTTTTAATTATATTTTTTCTTTCATAATAATTACTAATATGGGAATAATATTAAAAAATTCATCAGGAATATATATAAATTTTGTTTTTATTAGAATCCATATACTTTAAAACCCAGCGAGAATAAATTTTGGATGTCTATGAACTAATAAATTTGAAAGTGTCAACTCATACAGTTAAAAGCGAGTTTTAAGAGTTAGAATTTACCATTCTGCACATTTTCAAATTCAGTTTCCTGGTAGCTTCGCTAATTATTGATACAGCCCCTATTTGGAAGTGTTCAGTGAAATTTCACATGTCCGGTAGTTGTGACTCAAGAAAACGAATGAGCAAATATAGAATAAAATATGTTTATTAACAAATTTCAAATTGAAAAAAATTAATATGTTGCTGATAGATAAAAGCTAAAACTCACGTGAAAAGATAGAAAACATTAAATCATAATCATAAAGAATTTATTTCCGTGACAGGGCCGCACCATGGCCCAGTGAATTAGATACTGAACATGACAGATGGCTGAAGTGTGGAAGTCCTGCGCTTCTCCATATATAACGTGAATACGCGTTAGAACCCATTAAAAAGTCCTTCGGCCAAGACACCTTTCCGTTAGCTGATGTCCATTGTGCAAACTTGCCATAGCACAAAAACATCATGTTTCACTGAAAATCAGAACACAAGTTGAGATTTATTTTTTATTTTATTTATTTATTTTTCAATGATTGGGGAGTATTGTACCATACCATGATCTAATTCAAAATAGTGCATAGAACACATGTAGTTCTTTTTCAGGATCAAGCAATTCAGTACATTCCGATTACAAGTAATCATTTTTTAAACTAAATTCTAATTCAGTATGATTAGAGATTCTTAACTTGCATTTCTTAAACATGGCGAAAAATGAACCGTCAATTTTTAGGATAATAGCTGGATATAGAATTATTTTAACTGAAGTAATATAAGATATTCCCCCTTTTAACAAGGATTTTTCACTTGAGTAAAATATTATTGCTTCTCTAAAGGCCCACTCATACCACTCCACATTCTTTTTTATCAAGATTTACTTCAGAAATTTTGTAGAAATAGTAGATTCAATGCCCTCGAAATGTATGTCATTCTGAGAAAGGTGTGAAAATACACTAAGCTGCAGAACAACTTCATTAAATTTCTTCAAAAAGGGAAGATACGATTAATTTTTATAATTATTCTGGTACATTTAAACATGTTTGGCTTGTTAAAATAGTTGTGAAAGGATGGTTTTCCTAAAAGTTTCGTTCCAGTTTGATTAAATACAGTCGTGTATACAAGCTAAATAAAATGTGACAGTAATCATTGGCATGGGGGTAAATGAGTGAGGGGTAGAGAGGTCGTAACACCGCAGTGAAGATTTGATAACTTTATGGACGCAGTCCGAACGGAGAATGTCTTTCGCGTAGAACTTGAAGGAGCTGTGAGAGCATTCAAAATATTTGGACTGGTGGAAAATCTAAACTGAGTCAGCTGCCTTATAGTTGGCTGGCGTTGAAATTGATATTTATATCGTGTAATTAAACAAGTTTGTGATGTTAATTCAAGAAATATCGACTGTTGTTCTAATAATAATTTGAAGAATCTCAACCCAGAAAGCAGAGGAAGTGTTTTATATACATCTTTTGATACATAATAAAAGAACACAGCATGGAGGCTTTAATTCATGCCCTTGTCAAAATTAGATTTTTCATTGTAAGAAGAGGAAATTGGGCTGTTTAGGGGGTTAAATCCCACATTAAAAAAACTAAAAAGCTTATTGTGTTATGGCAAGTCAGTTTGTAAATATTTAGCCTTTCCTTGTTCCTCCTAAGGTAGTGATTTTGTCACGAGCATGTGTCGGAAATGTGTGCAAAATATCCAAAATCAGATTAAATAGTCCTCATCGAATAAAAGAGCGTTTTGGAAATAAAATTTTAACTTCCGCAGAGAAGACGTAGTTTCACCACAGCTAAGCAGACGGAACTTATCGCAATAATCTCTCGCCAGCGAACTTTCAACCTGATAGTTGAGAATCGAAGATCTGAAGATCGAAGCAGCAAAATATTAATGAAGGCTTATGAGAAGACAACAGAAAAGCAATTATGGTTACCTCTTGATGAAACATGATGAAACCAAAATTTTTAGGGACTGGTCCAATTTCTGCATTTTTTTTCGATTTAGCAAAAAAAAAAAAAAAAAAAAAAAGAAATCAAGAAGACTTAGGTTATTCAAGTGTACTTTCATATAGTTATTAAAAATTGGCGATCACAAAATTTTAGGACAATTTGTGTGCGATTATTAATCTGTATGAGGCTAGGAGAAATTATCTTATACTTCGTAGTACGTTCTAAAAAATGGTACACACAAAAAACTATTTAAATATTTTTTGAATTAATCGACCACTAATCCTTACTATCACTTGTAAATATTCTCTCCTGCGACACACATCTAACTTAGAGGTGGGAGAAATGCACTCCTAGTTTCAGTGGTAAAACCTAGGGAGTGGTAAATAGAGAAAATTAGCCTACATTTCTACTTAAAAGAGTATTAATTTTTGGTTGCAAACTAAGCAAATAAGGCAATTAAGCATTTTTTTCCTTTTAGTTTTACAGGAAAGTATTTTCAGTTTTTTTGAAACCTGCGGTAGAAACCAAAAATGCTTTTCGAAGAATACAAAAAAATTGTTACAATCAATTGATTCGTGGATAGATGGATCGATATATCAATAAATAAATAGATTGTGCGTACTCAGTAGCTGAAATGTTCCATAATTTTATGTGCTAGGAATATATTCTTTTTTGCTACTTACTACATCAAATTTGCACTCATAACTATGCGATTTTTTTATACAAATTCGCAGATTGTGTATAAAACTGCCTACTTATCAGTAAAAGCTGCTCATTTTACTTATTCTATGGCAAAAAGATTTGTCTAACTTTTAAAAATAAAATATGAGTTTTGTTGTAATGTTAATGTTAAAATTAATATTTATTATTTTAGAATGAAAAGCCTGTTGCTAGTGCTGCATAATAAAAATATTGATTATTGGATGGATTTCCACATATCGTAAGTTTAACTGTTTTACATTATGTGCTATTCTGTTTTACGATGCTGCGTTTTGCGCTTTTGCTTCAGAATGCTTTTTCATATATTTGCTATTATATGCATACATCGTCAAGAATTGCCAGTGTTTGGCAAAATTGAATTTCTTACTTTAATTGCAAGTCTAAATTTAGCTGCTTTTGCGCATTTTGACTTTATGATCTAAATCACCTTTTATACATATCAGTATCTACTTTCGATAATTACATTTATACTAACAACTAAATGGCTATTAGGTATATGTATTCCTTTACGATATCTTTTCTTTTAAATATTTAAATACTTTTACTGGATGTCTGGTAATTTATGCATTTTATTAGAATTTTCTTGCTGTAGTTTAGCTTTTTATTATTAGTATTTTTTTAAAAGGATACAATTGTAGGTCATTGGCTGGATTTCCAAATATCGTAAGTTTAGCTGAGTAATTTTCCCCCGTGTTTTTCATATATATATATATATATATATATTATACATTCTATTTTATTAAATTTTAAGGTATCATATATTTTTTATACTTAATAAAAATTTAAAAAGCATCATTTAATTTTTGCGTTATTCAAGTAAAAACATAAAATATTGTTCCAGTGTACAAGCTATGAAATGCATGTAAATGAAAAGAAAGCTTTATCAGTGTGTATATTTAAAGAGAAATGTAGTTTGAGAATAAAAAAAGAGTATTTTAAACAACTTTTTTAATGAACTAAAAGCGTTTTTGTACTATAAAGAAAAATTTAATTTAGTTAAACTTTAATTAATTAAAAATTAAACGAAGCTTTATCAAGAAAAATGCTGCACAAAAATTTTAATGAAAGTTATTGGCTTAGTATTTTCTAGAGTGATAGAACTGAATAATTATAATTTATTTGTAGTTAATATTTCTTTTTTTCAATTTTTCAATAAAAATTTAAAGAGGAAAATTTACATACAGTAAACTATTTTATTTTAAATAAGAAATAAAATCAAACTTAAAAAAAAAAAGAAAATTTATTTATAGCTGCAATAACTACATTTGCACATAGCACCATGCATACAAAATTTTAACAACATGCAAGAATAATTTAACAACGCTTCTAATATAAAAAACCCATCATACTCCCTGATACGTTAGGAAATAAATTATGTGGTATCAGAGGGCAAGATGTGTGTTTCAATTAGTCCTGATAGGAAGTCCATGAATCGCTTGCAACGCCTCAGGTTTTAGAAAGCTGGGACGAATACACTAGATATGTTGATTTTGAATTTGATAATCTAGAAAAGAAAAAGAAAATGTATTATAAACAATAGCGTCACCTATGTTTGGATAGAATAAATAATTAAATAAATAAATCATTTGGTTGGAAGCATTTTAAAGAAGAAGAGACTGTCAGATAGATAGATAGATAGGTAGGTAGAAAGATAAAGCGAGGGGAGGAGAGCTAGAGATAGAGAGAGAAAGAGGGGGGACAGAGTGATCTAGAGAGAGAGCGATCTAGAGAGAGAGAGGGGGAGTAGGCGAGAGGAATCGAGAGAGAGAGAGGGAGAGATAGGGATGGAGAGAGGGAGAGCGAGGGATGATGGAGAGAGTTAGAGTGAGAGCGGAGGAGAGAGAGAGAGAGAGAGATGGTAAGAGTTAGAGAAAGAGAGGGAGATGGGAGAGAGAGAGAGAGAGAGAGAGAGAGAGAGAGATGATTAAGAAAGGAATTATATTAATTTTGTGCAAATTTTGCTGTCTTTTAATGAACGAGCCGTATGAAAACATAGTATGAAAGGAAACCATATGATTCTAGATTTGTATAGTTTTTTTTTGTTTTCTGGAGAATCTGTGTATTCAAATTCCACTCCACTCACACATTGTGTAGGCAAACTAGAGTAGGAAAAGTATTTTCTGAAAACCCAGATAAGATAACGCTATGTATATGTATATATACATAAATATTCTACAATGCTTTCACACTTTTCTCAAAAGTGCCAGAACGAAAAAGTGTCGTTAAACACAAATCTCGTCAATTGTTTTAAGAAATATTCAGTAGCTTTTTGATTATTTTTAAGAATGAAGCTGTATAGTTTTGGCTTTCTAGGAAGCACGATTATTGTTAGCATTGCTCTTTAAGTAACCCTAACCGAAATCATTAACGTAAAGAAATCTATTAGACTTTTAGGCTGGTTCTTCTGACCAACTTTATATAACAATTCATGATACATCAGGAAATTAGTACTAAACGGGAAAGGACTGGCTCTGAAAGGGAGCGGTAAATCACTAACAAGTTGCCTTTGTTAACGAGAATGCATTTTAATACCCAGTTAAATGAATTATAGTACTGATTGAATTTAGAATTATAGTATAGGACTGGAAAAATAAGTTTGCTTAGTGGGGTTAATCAAGATATTGTTTAAGTAGTTTAGTCTATCGAAGATGCTTTATGAAACCATTAAAGGTTACTATACAAAATTATTGGGGGGGGGGTGACTGGTTCTCAACCTTAACACTCAGAGGCTGTAGTAGTTAAGTGGTTAAAGCAAAGGTCTAGTAACCGGAGAGTTTCACTGTCTGTTCCCAACCTAACATGACTAAAGACCTTCGAAAGGTCCTCTCGGGGCGATCACTGGCAGTTTACGGGGTAGAGGGTTCAGCACAAAAGCCTTTCACCTTCTGAAGAGGATCTAAATTGCTTCCCCCCCTTCTTTCTCAAAGACATTAGGTCTTTGTTCTAAGTGCGGGCACTTGATTATCAACCAGGAAGCGGCCAAAGTTACCCCCTCATGGTTCCACGTAACGCCAAGGCAAGCAACTATTTTCAATTATTATTAACTGCTGGCAATGGAAATTAGCAAAAACCCATCTGACTTAAGTATTTCGATGTTGTTGCTAAAGAAACCAACCTAGGTACTTGCGGATTATAGCGCCCATTGAGTTCCACAGGAGGCATTAAAATTTCGCCAAGCTCACAGCTAAAAACTGCAGGACTGCAAACCCCTACGGGAATGCAAGCGTTTTCACGAGATTTCACAGTGACCATCAAGACATTTGAATTTCAATGGTCGCTTTGATCCACAAATACCCCATCCAAGTACCATTTAGCACTTACTTAGTAAAGTCCGTATCCTCCGTGTCGTGGGGCGGCGTATACGGGCTCGTGAACTTGGACGGGCTGGGCGTGGAGGTCGACGTCAGCGGGGCTCTGGCTTTCGGTTCCGGGCTCGTTGGTCTTGACCTGGGCTCTGAAACCGTGAGCGTCGGCGACGTAGTCGACTTGTCTGTGGATTCCGTGAGCGTCGGTGTAGCCGTAACTTCCCTGAACGTTTCCGTGTCCGTCTCCGTGCTCTTGTCTGGACTGGGTGAACTCACCGTGGTCACCGGCGATCTGGTAACCGTATTGGTAGGGGATGGGCTGAGCCTGTAAAGATATTGAGAGTTGTAAAATTGCGTGATTTCTTTACTAAAAATCGACGAAAACCAGTTTAATTTAGCCATAGAAAAGTTTGAACATTGGGAATTTTGTCTCTAAGAGTGGTCTATAGACGACAATACCATTAGCACTAATTTAGAACTTGAACATGCTGAATGTGAATGATCTAACTATGACGATAGCAGTGTTTGCGTAACGGACGGCACAATACGAGCGGACCAGTAGCCGCAAAAGCAACAAGTAATGGTAGTTACAGGAAAATTTCAATGAAGGGACGATTAAGTATGACGAAGCATTTTAACAGGAATTTCCTGCTAATTTTATATTTTGAACATATGTTTCACATGATCATTCTAATCATTGAAAAGAGGCGTGGAAGATGACTCTCCATCTTTGACGAGCGCTTGCTTTTAAGCATGGGTCTTCGCATGCGCCTCTGGCGTTCATGCGCAATCGCTTGGTTCCGAAGAAGCATTCAAAGACCCATGCTAGTAAGCAACACTGGTTATAAGATGAAGAGCCATCTCCATTTTGTATTTTCAATGATGAGAACGAACGGGTTAAACATGGGTTCTACAGTGGATTTAAGTGTGCTCAGGTCGATGAGGGGGTTGCGATAGACTCATCTTCCTTTGAATCTCCCTCTGGTTTGCTTATGGCTGAAAAGGTTCATTCTGAGTATGTCAATTTATTTAAGCATAAATGGAAACACTCACAGATTCGTTCTGTTCAAGCATTGCGTAAGACAAGGACTGATTAGACTGGGATCCTTACAGTTGGAATGAAACTGATGAAACGAAAAGACACTTCGAAGAAGACAGTAACTTTCAACTCACTGAACCGAATATGGACTATATTTTCGGGATATTTATGATAGTATCTTGCATTAAAGACTATAACGCTGTTCTTTTTTTAAAATGCTGTTCCCTAAGACAATTATTATGAATATAGACAAGAAAATATGCTTACGTAATCGTGAACTGCGTAGCCATCATGTCCGCCATAGCCATATTGGGCCATTGCAACTGCGGCGGCAGAGACGAAGAGGAGAGCCTGTGGATAAAAAGGAAACTTAAGCAATAAAAAAAATAAACAATGTATATATGTACTGCAATAAATCGATTACGTTTGTGCACATTCATGTTTGTGAATTCAATTAGAATTTAATGAAAACTGAAAATTTTGTGCTTTGTTTCTGCGAAGGCATAAATTTTAAATTCACGCACAGAGAAAAAAAAGTTTAGTTTTGTGCTTGGTTTCTTCCACTGCGACAACTATGCAAGTAACACACTGGAAAGTCAATCAATAACTTTTGTGTAATAAAGCGATTTAGTTATTGCAAATTTTTTACATTCTGTTACAAAAATAAGTAAATATTTTAATTGATTTGTTCACAAAATTTGGTCTTGCTTTCAGTTTAATTTTTAATTTTTCCTCTAACTATGTATGTGAGAGAGATTCCCGAGAAAATTAAACAATACTTTAGGTGAAATAAAACGATTCAGTTAACGATGCCTTTAAATATTCGGATTCAATTAGAAAAGTTTTACCGGATACGTGCACTAAATCTAGTCTTAAAAAAATACTCTTAGCAACAGAAGCGCGTATTTTTAGTATCCTTAGATTTTTTCCCAGTGATAACATTATCCATACAGTTACACATGGGAATACTGAAGAGTTTAGTGTCGTGTTTTGCATTTATACAAATTTCAATTAAATAAACACTCATCGTACTTTAAATGGGTACTTTTAATTGTTAATTTTTATTTTTAATACAAGAAATCGTAAAAAGTTCAGCATTTTATGAATATTTAAATTTTACACAGCTGAATATAACACTTTCAATTTCAATATTGAATACGTTTCAAATATACTTTAAAACTTTCTCAGAATTTGTATGCTCATGCAAGTGAAGCAATATTTTCTATTTATAAGCAAAATCACTGAAACTTCAAACCGTTCTAAAAGTAAAAAAAAAAAAATTAATTAAAGTTATGTATTTGTAAAATTGTGGGATTTTTTTCCCGCCTATGTAAGAATTATGATTTAAGTCTTTGAATACTAAAATATAAAACTTAATTTAGCTTTTCAGAGAGTTAAATTATTTCAAACTTTAAGTTTTCAGAATTTATTCTCTTAGTATTGTATTTTTCCGCCAAAACTTAAAAAAAAATTTGAAATTGAATCTATAATTTAGGTTTTCTGTTAGGTGTTCAAACTCTGCCATCAGTTTTACAACTATACTATAAAACCTCCAAAACTTTTCATCTCTCCGTTCCGTGTATAAATCCCCAAAGAAAACTTCGCTTTTTGGACCTGAAACAGATTACTTACCTTGAAAAGCATGTTCAAAGGTTTTTTGGACTTCTTAAAGAAGCTAGAAACTTGAGAGATCGAGAGAAACTATCGAATGATTTGCCACCACCATATGTGGTCCTTATATACCTCGGAACAGAACAAGAAAAATCTCACTTTCTTGCTCTTGATCTCGGATTTTGTCACACCCTTTTTCAAACAGCAAGGCCTACAAGGCGACCTTTCGAGTGGCCTAGAGGCTACATCCAGGCAGAATCGGGGCATTCTCAGGGAGGGGTGAAAGGCTAATTAGGCTTGCCGTGTCACTCTCTCTAATCCGGGGTTGCCTTAGGGCTGATATCGCAATAAGAAGCGGATCAATCGGTATTGTTTGAAGAGTACTTGTTGATACAGTTATGCTACTATTTTAAACGCAAAACTTTGATTGGTATAGTTCGATTTTGATTACTGAAGCTTATTAGAAAGGTATGAAAAATTCTAGAGTCTTGGAATGTTAGTAGAGATCAAATGTTCTTCTAACAGGTGAATTTGTCGAAAGGAAGTGTTTCGTTCAAGACATAGAAGATCGTCTAACCATCCAAGAAAAAGCTATTTTGGCTAAGTTGTATTTTGTACTGTTTCGATGTTTGGGAAAAGTGTACATCAACATCGGAACGTATATTTGTGGGTGAAATATCTTGTAAAATCGAGGACTTTTCAGTTGGACCTGGACCATAAATACTTTGCATTCCATTGATTTAGCCTGATCGACTCTGGCCGATTTGAAGCTAAGTCTTCAAACCATTTAACCTCCTAAATTAAGTAAACATGCACATATGTCTGTCATTAAGTCAGAAATAAAACAGTGAGAGAAATTAATACAAGAAAAAATAAAATGATAAATATTATTCTTGATCCTTAAGAGCTCTAAACTGAAAAATGTTTGCCGAAACCGGTCGTAGACAGGGAATCTTTTTCCGGGGTAAATTTGAAACTTAGACTAAACGTCAATTAAGAACAAAGAGTTTAATTTGGTATTCTTCATCAAATATACAGGAATCTTTATATTGTTTTTTAAAATAAAATCTCACTGATTTCAATAAAAAAAAAAATGCCACGTTACTTTTCTTATCTCCTTTTTACTTCCTTGTACAAAATGAAGGAAGAATTGTGATCGCGGAAAATTTCGGAACTCTGTAGTTGACAGAAATATTCATTTTAACCATTTATG
Organism: Cheiracanthium punctorium; assembly: GCA_038373885.1. Classification (NCBI taxonomy): domain Eukaryota; kingdom Metazoa; phylum Arthropoda; class Arachnida; order Araneae; family Cheiracanthiidae; genus Cheiracanthium; species Cheiracanthium punctorium. Next base: position 871,942 of record JAWZYV010016135.1, on the reverse strand, counting down.
AATCCATCTTACAAACTTCGGTGTGACGTTTGTACGTTTATGCATATGTATGAACATGTCTCGCATAACCGAAAAACGAATGTTGAAACTTCGACGCATTGCGGAAATTGTTATTCAGATGTGTGCTTCCACTTTGATGGCAATCGATTAGACAGTTCATTTGTGGGATCAGCGGGAAGAATTTCGTTACATTAAAATCTGTAAAAAGTTATTATTTCAGATCCGTTCGTCTATTTCAAAGAAAACAAAATAAACATGTAGTAATTGTTGAAGTTTTTAAGAAAAATTCGTATCGTCGGAAAAAATGTAAGGAACATTTATAAATTTTTTATAGGAACATATTAAAAAATTTTCGTGTAAATCTGACTCGTCGTCTCTCTATTTCAAATGACATAAATGAAAGGTGACAAAAATGAGTAAAACTAAAAAGAGGTATAAGTAAGTAATGCGTTGTACATATCAAATATTTTTAATTGTAAGAATTATGATATGCAAACTTTGTTGTATTTTAACATTAAACTGAAAACACGAATTGCACCAAATGAAATGTTTAACAATTCATATTATGCGAAAAACTAAAAGCTTCTGTTTAGAAGATACGTAGCAAATGTACCTTTGTCGATAGGGATACAGGCAGGGATGATCGAATGAGATTTTCCCCCTAAAATTTTAATACTTATTTTTTTGTGTGGTTACAATATTCGTTATTTCGTAAAAGGTAGTGAAAAGGAAATAGATTTTTTAAAGATACTGAACATGCTAAACTGGAAGGAGTGCTTTTTTCAAAAGTACACATTAGGAAAAGAAGCCAAGGAAAATCACTGTTACTTTGGAGTCTTCCACTTCTCTCTGTCAGAGAAAAAGTTTAAAAACGTTCGAAAGTATTCAGTATTTCATGTTAAAAAAAAAAAAAAAAAAAAAAAAACGATTTAAGGCAACAAATACAAAGGCATTTAATTTCTAAATCTAATACATGCACAGTCAAATCGTTTTTTCAGGAAATTATTGAATGTGAAACATAAAGTATAAAAATCAAGTAGAAAGAGAATGAAAATTTATACGTTTTGAATTTTGATCATTTGCTTTAACTGTGTAGCGAATTCCAAATATCTCGAGTTCAACATTTAAGATTTACAAGAACTGGATTTAAGACTTTTTCCTTTCAGACTATTCAATAAAATAACATTTTAATAATAATAATAATAATAATAATAATAATAATAAAACATGTCTGCATAACGACTGTAACATAATATTTCAGGGTCCGTTCATAGTCCTTTTTAAAACCGAGACAAGCTTGTCCCGGTTTTAAACACTATTTCGGTTTGTTTGCTGATTAAGGCCGATTGACTGCACAAGGGTGCTAAGCCCATAGGGGGAATTTCTAAGATATCCTAGCCCGTATTTATACACGAGGCTCCGGAGAAAACCACGGAAAACTCCCAACTCTTCGGTCGACAGGCGTAACCTGGGTTTGAACCTGGCTTCTCTGCCTTCCATTTTCGAGAGCAGAACCTCTTAGCCTTTAAATACTTAGGAGTGAATTTAGTTCTTATTTATGAGAGTGTACACTCCTCCCCCCTCCCCTCCACTTCATATGATTTGCAAGTCTGAAAAATTTAAATACGATAAAAATGTCCTGTTTCTCAAAACATTCTTTATAAATACTGAATTTGCACATAAAATGTAGTGTAAATTTTTGACGATGCCATCTACTTCGAAAAAAACGACAGAGTACTTTTCTTGTTATAGAATATTACAATTTCTTTTTCAAACTAAAACGTTTAGAAATAAAATTATAATATTATTATTATGCTAAAGTGATTTTTTTAGATTAAAATTTAAATAAAATCATTGCTATTCCAAAATAAATGCATTCATATTAAAACTTGAATGAGCAGTATCAATGTTCATAATACTGGAGAGTGTTTCTAAATATTTAAAAGTTGTTGTCGATTTTATGTTAAATATTCTTCATTACGTGCAAACGTACAAGCATATATGCGTTCAAAGAAATGGAGAGTTTTGAGCACTTCAAGAATACTTGAAATTAATTTTCAAAGTAACAAAATACTCAAAGAGAAACAAAAAACAAACAAGAAAACCGTTTATAATATATAATTACACGTACATATTTTCAATATGCTTTAAATTTTTTTATAGAATTATGTTTCAATTTAATCTTACATCTCCCTCAATTATACTAAAAATCAGATGTCAATTGTCAAATTGAAATATTCTATATTTTGAGTTTATAGATGTTTATTTTTATGTTTGCACGAAAAATGTAGTCAAAATGTTTAATAATGTCGTATGATATCACAACCACGTGTTTTTTATTAATAAAAATATAAATTACTATTTATGAATATTACATACTAATCGAAAAAAATTTAATAACCAGCCTTTGACGTTTGTGCTATGATATTTATACTACACATTTCAAACACTTTAATTTCCTACTTCAGTTTTCCATACATTAATTTCGCAAACATTAGTTTCCCAATTGTGCATACATTAGATTGCGAAATTAAATTCCTTTGTAATAATTACTGCTTTCAACCAATATTTAAAAAAAAATAAATCATTGGATATCTTTGGAAATCATTACGATAACTACTTACTTCACAGGAAAATATATCTTAGTTCATCAAATATTTTCTAAAAAAAAAATTTTAATTTAATTTTTAAGCAAATATTTTACGTAAAAATTTCAAGCTCATCATACTGAAAGCTAGTTTTCCTCTCTACCATACCACACAGCCATGCATAATAACAGTTAACAGTTTTCATACATACTATTATCCAAAAATAACGATAATAGTAATTTTAATAATAAGATTAACAATAAAGGATCTTGCAGAAGAATATTAATTCTGTTTCTTCTTTAACACTGAAATCAAATTTTGCTGGATATGTAAACATATACTGAGTAACTCATAAGCCTCTTTACAAATTATGGAAGTAATGGCTATAGTTATTTTATTTGTACCAATGGCATCATATGGTGTTCCACTCAAAGATATGTTCCTTGTGTGTCTCTTCTATGCTGACACACACAGCGACAGTCGTTCTATCTAATTTTATTTGGAGTTATTTGGCGGCTCCCTTTCTACACTAAAATTGAGAGTTTTTTTTAATAGTTAGTCGTTGATTTTTTTCACGCAAGCTTCAAAAATATTTAATAAAGCTTATAGGTTTAAGATCTAATGACATTTTTTTGTACACGCACACTCAAAAATAAATAAATAAAATAAAATAAAATAAAATATTTATTTCATTTTTTTTGGTATAGAAGAATGTACTAACAAATTTTACCATGGTTTTAGAAGGCAAATACTTTTAATGAGGGACTGAGGTTATTGAATAATGAAAAGATAATTGATTTCAGTTCATAATTCAAAGATATATAAAAAAAAAAGACTTACAGATCTTATTGAGTGTCCTTTGCTGAAATAAAAATACCATTGTTCGTTTGATATGTTAAACACGATATAACAATACCTGAGCTGCAATATCTTTGGTACAGTATGGTTGAGGTTTTCATCAACAGTAATGAGCTGTAAAACCGCAGAAGAGCTTTTGAAATCCTCCAAGATGATCTGACCTTTGCATTCAACTAGTTTGCTACGAATCTGGAAAATGATCATCTGATGAAATCCTCTTTTCTTGTTACATAATATACGCTTGCCAATGGCCTTAATGGTTTTTTTTTGTTGTTGTTGTTTATTTATTTGCGTATTCATTCCTCCATGTTGTTTGGAAAATAAAAATGCATTGTTTTGCCAATTGCTTTTTTGAGTTAAAATGCAAAGGCTTGTTTCACTGCAAATAAAACTGAAAAGAAAAAAAAAATTCTCAAATGTTTTCAGATCCTTATAATTTTCATGAAATGTAGTTTAAAAGAAAAGAAGTACTGATAATTGATTTAGTGACCCATATATATCAACACACTTATTTTCACGTATAAAACTGAGCGAATCGGGTAAAACTTTTTTTCCCAATGCAACAGGCACAAAAATACACTATCCTTGCCCCAAAACACAAAACAAAATACACAATGCAAAGCACAATTAACTAGAAACAGACAAAAGTTCTCTATTTTCCCAATAGCTGGAAAAAACAGAGGAATCATGATACGTCGGACACTTAAGAAAGTGGTCAGCAACCATCAGTTCGACGCTTCTGCAAAGAGGCACAAGGGCTGCTTAAGACATTGATTCTGTGGGGAGTTGTGGCAAGGTAATTGTGTACCGTCACCAGTGGCGTAGCCAGAAATTTTTCATGGGGTAAATACGTCTACTGCAACTCACATATATGTATACGTATGTGAGATAAGGGAGTGAAGAATATATATTTTGTATGGCAAAAAATTCCTCATGGGGGGGTTGTGACACCCCTATCTCCCCCTTGGCTATGCCACTGACCGTTACCAATCTAAAAGGTTCATCAGCCAGGTCTATTCTCAGTTATTCGAAGCTAGTCGGTGGTTAGCTTCCAACTTTCCCGACTCAGTTGTTGGTTATAGACTGCTCTAACGACTTCTTGAACTTTTCCTAACCTAGTTCAGCCAATCCTAATACACCGTTAAGGCTCCTCCTTAAGACGGAGAAAACTTGACGACTTGGCTTTTCAACCGATTCGGGGAGAATCGTCCTTCAGATCTCTTAGATGTTCGGTAAAACTTATACTATAGAAATAATTTCACTTAGAAATACCTTCTGTATGTCACAAAATATTGTTAAAAAATTAATTCAAGATTATTGTAATTGACAAAAACATCTGCATGTTTCTCAAATGAAGGTGTAACTTTATGAATGTGTTTAACATATGTCTCATTTAAGCGTTCGAATTTCGCATGAAAAAGAATTTGAAACCTCTGTGGTGTTGCGGTGTCAGAAACGTTAAAATTTGTCCTCTTGTTACATAAGTTACCGGCCCCATTCACCCCAGAAAAACTGCAAAAAGTGGCGTGTGGTTTTTTTCGAATAGTTGTAGGTATTAGGTTGATTATTGACCTCTTTGGCTTCGAAACCTATGGGGGGAGGTGTTCCCCTAACATTTTGCCTTTTTAAAATTTTAATTGTCAATAAAGACAGGCAAAAAGCGCATTTCGTTCTTCGCGCACTACAATAAGCAGCAAGTTGAGACGCTCTGGCTCTTTTTGCTTTGGTTCGATGCTTTACTTTTTTATTACGATTGCGCAATGACAAAGTAGTGTTAAATCTTTTGAAAAAAATAATTCATACAAATTTTACTGGAAGTAACATAAAAGTCATATAAATTTATGTTGGTCAGAAAGAGTTCTGCTTGTTTCCTAGAAATAAACTTGCTTCGCCGAGTTTCCTTCACGATAACATGTTTCGAGTAATTAGATATTTCTTAATGATGTCTAGTAATGATGCAATAAAATGCATAATTATTATACCAATTCCACTACAAAGGTTTTAACTATCACCTGTTGCGCAAATAAGTAAGAGCCTGATTGCCAAGTTCTAACATTACATGCATTTGTTGGATGCAACTCAGCCATTTAGTTATATTTAATTTGCTTACAGCAGTATAAACATAATCATAGAAATTAAGTGAATAAATAATATTAATAATTGTACAAAAATATATCTTTTGATATCCTTTAATTCTTGACTGACTTTGGGAATCAGTCGTTTCTTATTAACCCTTTGAGGCGCAAACCTTTCCCAATGCTGAAAAAAGGGCAGCCGTTGCCATCGCTCGACTTAACTACCAGCAAGATGGCAGACGATCGAAACGTTCATCGCGTGCCACAGATCTAGAGACCCTTTTTTGACGACAGCTGGCTGTGCGCGGGCACAGCCAGCTGTCTTCGACGGTTTGGGTCCCGTCGCGCGGCTGTCTACCTAACCGTTTGGAGTTTTCCGTGGTTTTCTCCGAAACTAGTGTAAATACGGATTAGGACCCCTTAAAAAAGACCCCCACGGAGGGCATACCCCCTTGTCTTGTCTCTCTGGCGTGGATTTATAATAGGGCTTCGGGCCAAGCACACAAATCCGAAATACATGTGACACAAACAAACAAACGCATGTTCTTGTTAAATTAATAAGAACGATTGATAGACAAAATTTCTGTTCATAAATTAGTATATACATCCATGAGATAAATTTGGGGACGATGTGAAAAATAGTGTAGGTTACTTCAAGTCCGTCTCTCGGAGTACAGCAATGTTCAAATGCTGAAAAACAAAGCATTAAACTGTTATAAATCGAAATCTCTTTTCACATTTCAAATATTAAGCGTGTAGATTTATACCGAATGCTTAAGGATGTAGTTCGAAAAACATCATGTGAATTTGGTGCATATGCATAGGTACAAATAAACTAATTATGTCAAGCACTTCAAGATTTTGGAACTGAAATTTTAGAAATAAACGATAAACCTGTATCAATTTCAAAACATTCAGGGACCTGACCATGGCACAGTGATTATATCACTGGAAATGGTAGACGGGCGAAGTGTGAAGGTCCCGAGTTCGGTCCCGTCACCTAACCGTTCGGAGTTTTCCGTGGTTTTCTACGAAACTTAGCGTAAATACGGGTTAGGACCCCTTAGAAAGACCCCCACGGAGGGCACCCCACCCTTCAGCTTAGAGCCCACGCAGAACTAATCGGCCGTAATCCAACAAACAAACAAATTCAAAACTTTTAGAAAAAATTCTTAAAAATCGGAAATTTTTGCAAAACGTGTCACTCTTCGAAAAGTCTTGCAGCTCAGACCCATGTTTAAGAATTTTTCCTGAAAATTTCACAAAAGGCCCGGCTTTTTCGCTTATTACAGTATGTAAAGCAACTTATGAAGAACCATCTGGAATTTTTTTGAGACCATGGTGCTATTAGTTTATTTCAATTTGCGTACCAAGGCTAAAAACAGAATTATTTTTCTTCGAACTACAGTCTTGATAAGAAAATTCTTGATAAATAATTCTTGAAAAATGAAATTAATCTTTGTAGTACTTACACTTTTAAAATTGCGATTGTCTTTTCAAATTTATTTTATATGTTTACAACTACTCTGTGGTAATCCAATGACTATGAATAAGATGAATTGAGATTTAATTGTTCCTGTTTTCTTTTTAAAAAATGCAGAATTCCTGGACGTAATTAAGAAAAAAAAATCCAAAATCCTCCATCAATTCTCAATGATTAGAAAAGGTCATTATCTCTTATTCCGTTTTTCTGAAGGCATGCACTAAAGATGCAGTTATTAACATAAGTACATGCAGACAGCATACAAGGTCAGTCAAGGTTGTACTGCTTGATTTCTATTTTGCCAATCTGGTCGATGTAGGGCAGCCCATGGGAGTTAACCAGCGTGTGACTTCGCACCTTCTCACTTTCCCTCTTTTTTCCTCAGCTGCCCTGCAACTACAAGCAGTCCGACTAGATCCGGACCACTTTCGATGACGTGAGCGTGGTGGCAGATCGGCTTCGGTTCGGGTTTTGGGGTCACAGCGTCTGTGGAAAGGGGTAGAGGGTCGAGTTCAGGGTTGCCGTGTATTTGGACTGGGCGTGGGTTCAGGAAAAGAACAACTTGTTTGTGAAAGTTAGATATGGTAATGTCCCGAACGAATGTGCGGTGGAAATAGGCAGAAACTTTTTATGTGAGTGGAAGCGATATAGTTCTGTTTGTGTCCATTATCCAATTTTCTTCGAATTTTCTGAAATTCGTGTTTGCAACGGGGGAAAAAATAAATTTATTAAACCAGACATAATTAATCACATAACTAATTTATTAAGTAAGCGCGATGATTAGGTGATAAAATTTTCTGAGTAATTCCTAAAATTTAGCTGTGATAGAGATATTTCGTATGCTTGCGCAAAATGTCAAAATACCAACGAATTTCTAGCAAATAGCAAGATAACGAAGTCATCTCTCATTTTAAGTTGTACCTCCACTAAAAAGAAAGAAGGAAAAAGAACATTGTAGATGCAGTTTATTTACTACCGCAAACTTACTAAGAAAGCATTTTTTTTAAAGATTCGTTTTTCAGTGACATTAAAAAAAAAGATTTACGATTCTTCTATTCTTTCCTGATGCAACTTCCAAGTCAGTAAAACAAAACCAAATATTGTATTTTTTTACAGTGTTAAAGTTGCGCTTGCACATTTGAAATACAATATAGTGCATCTTTAAATGCTTTAAATGATCGGAGCCGTGTTGTTTTTTCACTGATTTAAGACATTAAAGTGCTAAAGCGGTGCAGCTAACTTTGAGGGAACGTAAAAAGGTTTTAGAACTACGTAAATTGTAATCGATAACTAGTTTTATGTAATTTTTTTTAAATATAAAAGTAGAGGTTTGTTTTTCAAAATAAATATTAAAAATTTGAGGCAGTAAATTTTGAATTTATAAGAACAAGCAAGTGAACTTAGTTAATTTTTCCCAAAAATACTTTAAAAAATTCTAACATCTTAAACTTAGTCTAACATCTTAAAATACAGTCAAAATTCATCAATCTCTAGAGCCGAAACTGGTAAAATCAGTTGGTTTGTATGAAAGGCTACACAAAATATAAAAAGCTTCCCATTTTCATTCTATTTTCTACTTTTTATACTATACTTTTCTAATATACATTTTTATAGCTGTTTTTATTTTTATGTTAAGTGGCCGCCGCTTAGTTGGATCATGTTCGTGCGACTGATTTTTGATCGAATAAAGCGGCTGATTCAAAAAAGTGGCGGCTTTGGAGAAAATGGTCTCCTTCCGTTTTGCTTGATTTGATTGGATAAAGCGGCTGATCCAATTAACCAATGATCCAGTTAAGCGGCGGCCACTGTACTTTCAGTAGTATAAAAACTGAGAAAGGTAAGGAATGGGGGTCCATTGAAAATCGTCAGTAGGTGAAAACCCTTGACCCAAGCGGTATAAAATTATACATACTTAAATGTGAGGAAGCAATGAATAAAATATCGACTTCGATGGATTTTTCTTACCATGAAAACAACTGTGAAAAATTTCTGTAAATCTTCATTCGATTTCTGTTTTACCAATAATTAAAAATATGAAATAATTTCTAGTAACGACAAATATCAATTTCCTTTCTTATAATGGTAAAAACAATTTAATTTCTCGATTGAGAAATATTTTTTATCTAAAATCATATGCTAATTGCAAGAAAGCTTAAAAAATTGTGGTGCCTGTAAATTGTATCATTTGTTTACTATCCTGCTTTTATAGAAGATGAATGAGTTAGCATTTCGACTAGTTTTGAGAAAAAGTAATCTTAAAGAGAATTTTCAGTAACAGTGTTCTTGGTCATATTTTTGAGCCTCTGTCTTTTTTTACAAATAAGTCTCACTCTACTGATTCTAAGAATCAGTGTTTTGCTCATTATTCGAGATAGTTGACACGTCTGATTTTCTACCAGGAGATATCTATGAAATTTCTTTTTTGGGTGCCATTTTGTACAAAATTTTAGATTTGTATTTATTAAACATGAATATTTGCGATATGCACATCCCGAAATTCATGCGTTTCCCTAATATGCTAGCTTATAAACATACAATTATTCTGCGGATTAAACGCTGTAAATCTTACAAGACACATAAAGAATACTGTTAAAATGTTATAGTTTGGTTAAAAACATGAAGTTTAATTTCAATTCTCTCGTATGATAGCTGCAAACTTTTCAGCAAATTGGAACAAGATGAGTTTGATTATGATTAGACGATGTAAATCATTTACGAGGTTAAAATCTTAAAACATCACGGATTTGGCCGACAATACCGGATAACATTACATCTGTTAAGAAGGAAAGCACGTTATGCACATGTGCAAGTCCGGGTGATTTGAAAAACGAATCCCTACGAAGCATCCGAGGGAGTTCTTTTGGCAGACAGACAGTATGTGATAGGAATAAAATGCAAAATAATATTAAAATTTGACCGATTTTTATCAACAGTAAGTTAATGTTCTGTTTTTTTCGAATTTTTTATTTTTCGACTTTTCGATTCCAGAAATTACTTCGATTTTCGTTTGATTGTTGAAATTAACAGCTTAAGTGGCAACGAAATATTCTGCTACTAGAGTACCTATAATGTTAAAGACAGAAAATGAAATTAATTACTCTTTTCAAGTGGACATGCATTGTGTTTAGTTTTCAGTAATACAGTTACAGCTGAACGCAACTGTAAAACTGATCAAGAAAATGAACAGAAAATGTGCAGATGATGGAAGGAACTAAATAGATAACGCGCACTCTGATTTTGAATGATATCAAGACATTTATCTACTATTGTGATACATATTATTACATTATAAACCATAGTTTGTTTTATGGAGAGATTTGCTTTAAAAAATATCTAAACATTTTTCTATTTTGAGTTTGTTCGAAGAGCAAGCCCTTGAATAGAAGCCCTTGATTCTCCGCAAAGAACTAATACTCAGTATTTTATATTCCTAAACTATTCTAGGAAGACGGTTAATGCATCTGAATTTACTATCGACAAACGAATTCAAGTTATCTATAGTATTATGAAACTAAAAGTCTGGGAATATCCAGGTGTTAAGTATTCGTCACTTACTGATAATGATTCAGCTTATATTCTTCTCATTAAACAACTTTCTGGAAACGTTTGCTTCAGTTGTGTCCTGCAACTCACATAATCATGTTGTCTCAAATTCTTTGGATAGCCGGACTCGCTTGTGTAATCAGTGGAGAAGATGACCAAGGTAATGCTTTAACTGAAGTATATACAGATGAATAAAAATGTAATTAATAGACATTATATAAAAAAATAATTCAGTAAAATAAATTTAAGTGCTTAAACAATTGTAATCACACAGTAAATTGTCATTTAATCGAGTGGCTGTATCAATAATTTACGAATATTCTAAATCTTAATTTCCATGTATGCATATTCAGTATTGGAAAGAATATCAAAAGTAAACTTAGTTATGTTCTTTAGGGTTTGACAATTCTTACACGAGTAATTAAGTATTGTAAACGATGTCCTTTAAACAGTAAATGTTTTTTAGATGATTTTTCGTTGAAATTTTAGATAATAACTTCAGTAGTTAACATTTAGCTAAACATTTGAAAAAGCCTGCAAATGAAATTTTATTCTGCATAGTTATACGAAGAAAATAAAAATTATTGAGTATATTTTATTCTTTTATCAGTAGCTATCTTGAAATTTATTTCCTTTACGAGTGCAGCAACACATCTTTCAAATGACCCGGAGCAGCGCATGGGGTCACAACCAGTGATGTAAAATACCCGGGTATTTATTTTCAAGGGTAAATACCCGGGTATATACCCAAAATGGGTGTTTACCTGGGTATTTATTTTTGAATTAACACTATTGTTTAAAAAAAGCTTGTATTGGTGGGTAAGGATATTCACACACACACACACACACACATATATATATTAAGTATAAAGTGAAAATAAAAAAGAAAAAAGAAAAAAAAGAAAAAGAAAAAATTGAAACTTAGGAACCCTTTACAACTTTTAAATTTCATAAATTTTCAAAAAATATAATTATGAAAAAAAGCTCTAAGATACATTTTGAATAAAAAACTTGATTAAATATAGCCTATAAATATAACTTTTGGAATAAAATTGTAAATAGGAATAATAAGAAAGAGCAGTGTATTTGAAAATTTGAAAAAAAAGGAGAGAAATTCAACTATACTAAATATATACAGACAGTAAAATCTGAATTACGAATCTGAATCGCACCAGAAGACATGAAAACCAAATTTGTAATTCTGAAAAATTCGTTAAATGGAAATTTTATTATAAAAAAAATTGGTATTAATGATATTTTTTAATAGAAATATTTTGTTCATCAATCTGAAATATTCATAAAAGTTTAAATTTACCGTAAAAAATATGTTTTTAAACCCATTACTTATAACTACTAGTTTTGTAACTATTTGCATGTAATTTTTATTTTAGTGATCATTAAATCAATCATAAGATGCATATAATCCCCTCTTCCCTTCAATAAAAAACCATAATAAACTATCACAGTTTAAAAAATAATAAACATAAAATAAGCTCTGGGATAATAGTAAACTTAAAATAAGCTCTGAGGTATATTAATCAATGTAACACATTAAAAATATTGTCAAAGCTGTCACTTGCACAAAACAATTTAAGGACTACCATAAAACATCCTTCATTATTAAAGTTAGTGAAAAAAATGCGGTATGACTGATAAAGTAGTTTATGCCAAATAATCAAACGTTTAATAATAATAAAAAAACACTACAATGGTACTCATAATGAAGTCAAATTAAAATTAAAACTTTGTATTAAAAAAAAGGAACAATAATAGAAATCTAATTGGTATTAATCATAAATGTTGTTAAGAACAGTTATTCCATTCTAAGTTGAAAATACCCAGTTTTTGGGTATTTACCCAGGCCTTGGGTAAATACCCAAAAAATATTTACCTACCCAGTGGGTATTTACCCACCCCACATCACTGGTCACAACCCCTTGCAGTGGCATCCGTGATGTTCTCAGATTTGGACTCGTGAATTACTTATACATTGAGTCTTAATCCATGGTGTAATCACTGCCTTTGAGAAACAATCATACACGATATACAGGATTGTGGCTGGTGTATCGATTGTCCGTGGGATTTTTTTAATTTTCTCCGATTTCATACACAAATACGACTACGAGGGTTCCCATCAAAATATACAGGGTGAATCTAAACTCTTGGACAAAACTTTAAGAGGTGATAGGGCACATAATAAGGAATTAGAATCACATAGGAAGGTGGGGTCGGCAACGTCGTCTTCATGTAGCTGTTAATAATCACTTTGGAAAAAGTGCTGAAATAACAGTGCACTTTCCGACCATTGTTCGTCAGAAACTAATGCATTTGTGTCCGAAAATAGAAGACTAAAATTCATAGTTTAAAAATTCTATTTTATTTCACGGATGAAATTTTTGGAGCCTATTGTTTAGGAAACTTGGTTAAGAAATTAGACGAACACTTCAATACTTTTCACAAAGTGATTATTAATAAGTAAGTGAAAACTGCGTTTTTGACACCACATTGCTATGTGATTCTGATTCCTTATTATGTACCCTATCACCCATTAAAGTTTTGCCCAAGAGTTTAGAGTCACCCTGTATTTAGAAAGGCATTAATATCCACATATTATGGGAGGTGGAAAAAAAAAGCCCAAACAGAGCATACTAATTGCAAGCTAGCTTTATCCTACTATAAAAAATATTATCTCCATAGTAAATGCAATACAGTTGAATCGTTATAATGAACTTCAAGGGACTGAAAGTTTTGTTCGCTATATCCGGTAGTTTCCTTAAACCGAAACTTTAAGAACTATAACAGTAAAACGGCGGGACCAAAATTTTCGTTCGTTATATCCCTGAGTTCATTATACTATATCGGGTTCGCTATAATGGGTCTCCATTATACTAAAAAATGTAACCGAATTAATGCTCTGTATTTTGCATCGTTCATTGTGAAATCTAAATCATAATAGTAAATGATTTCTTTTTAAAAAACGCATTAATTTAACGCAGAAAAAGTGAATTGATTAGGATTACTATCGCATGGATAGTTTATTTACAGGCTCACCCAAAAGTCTTCCAATAAAGTCTACGGACAGTAATTGTTTGAGGTATTACCTAAAATATTGCGAAATATCGTCTGGATTAGAGAGTTTTGTGAAAGTACCACCAAATTTGGCTCCAAAAAAGTTTCTGAAATTGAACGTAACTTGGCAATATATTCTATATCTGGCTAAGAATCACTGAACATGATGTCAGAGTACTGTATATCACTTTCAAATGAAATAAGTTTAAATTAAATGCATAAAAAATGTGTATAATTTAATAGACATACAGAGATTTTTCACTTTTCTTGTGACCTTGCCAATAGAAAAAAAAGTACTTTAAATATGAACTGATTACATTCGGGTGATTAACTAGTTGGGTGATTAATTTGTCGGGTGATTAACTAGTAAGCATTAGATACCAGTGATATAATCTATGAATGCCTGTTAGTATACTCCACAATATATTTATCGATTATTGAACTAATCTAGCCGAAATTCTGGAAATAAAAATGTGCACACCAAACTCTACTCTAGCGTGAATGGAAAATGCTTCAACTTGGTTCAAGTATAATTTGTCTTTGTTCAGCATATAGACCAGATACCTTGACTTCTAATAGAAAAAGTGTCTGGCATACATTATAGACTGGGTATTACGCATTATCGTGCAAAAGCAGACTCGATCAATTAAAATTGGAGCCTGTTTCTTAATCTATGAATAATTCATGTGTAAAAATACTTGAAAGTAATGAAATATGTTAATAACAACAAAAGGAAGAATAATTGTATTTTGTACGTATTACTTTGCGCCTTCACTTTGTTAAAAAAATACAAAATATACATTTTAAAATTTTTATACACATGCACCGTTTTTGTTAGTATTCAACAGTTTTTTCTCATTCCATGATCTAAAGGAAAAATACAGATTTAGCAACAAATATAATATATCTAGAGAAATGTAACAACATGTCAATTTCGTCTATTAACACATAAAGCAGGAAAAGAAAAAAAAATCGATATTTTAAGCTATAATAGACATAATAAACTGTTCCATCAGTGTTTCTATTTTTATTTCATTATTTTCAACTGTTTGGAGGCCTTTCTACGTATTTATTTTTCACTTAACTTTGAAATTTCTAATTTAATTGCTTATGCTTCTTTAATTTGTATTTGCTCTACCGCTTTCAAAAGTTATGCAGTTTCATTGTTCTATCGTGAAACTTGGACAAGTTTCAAATTTGGACTATGTCACTAACTAAATCTAGAAAATTGAATATACCAATGCACAGACTAATAGAAGCATGTTAACCTTTAGCAGTATTAGCTAGTATTTTCAAAGCTGTTTGTCCAAGTTCATCCACAATATATTTTCAGGCCCTTTTTAATGTATTTATTAATTTAATGGAAATATAAGTTACGTATAATCATGTTCATGATATTTTAAGATATGATTTATTAATTCGAAATTAATATTAACATTTTAAACAAAAAATCGTTATCGTTATTTTTTAAGTTTTATGAATTATGTTTTTTACTCCCCCATTTTGATATCCTTATTTCAAATATCAAGTTAACACATAGGGTCTTTGTTGCACTTTCAAGACTTGGGTTTTGTTTTAATTCGTTGATGACTCTTTGAGACAAGAATTATTATCTATATAAATAAAATTAGACTTTTGTCTGTACATTTCTTGGAATTTAAAAATTTTGCGATTTCTATCCGTTTCAAGCACCCGGGAATCCGATGCGACCATCAAAAAAAAGTTTGTCTGTCTGTCATTTTGTCCTTCTGTCATTCTGTGATTCTGTCATTCTGTCCGTGACGCTTTTTTGTTTAAGCATCACGTAAAAACGGCTGAAGCGAATTATATGAAATTGAATGTCAAGATAGGTGGTCACTCAACCTCAAACATAGGCGTCGAATTTTTAAAAAATCTTGATTAGATTTTCAGATTTTGCGAAAATCGTTTCAAACTGCGTAAATTTGTGTTCAAGCATCACGTAAAAACGACAGAAGCGAATGATATGAAATTGGGTGTCATGATAGGTGGTCACTCAACTTAAAACATAGGCGTCGAATTTTAAAAAAATCTTGATTAGATTTTCAGATTTTGCGAAAATCGTTTCAAACTGCGTAAATTTGTGTTCAAGCATCACGTAAAAACGACTGAAGCGAATCATATAAAATTGGGTGTCATGCTAGGTGCTCACTCAACTTAAAACATAGGCGTCGAATTAAAAAAAATCTTGACTAGATTTTGAGATTTTGCGAAAATCATTTCAAACTGCGTAAATTTGTGTTCGCACATCACGTAATAACTGCAAAGGTGAATAAATGATATTTGGTGAAATGATAGGTGGTCACTCACCTTAAACTATTAGCATCTAATTAAAAAAAAATCGATCAGATTTCGAGATTTTGCGAAAATCGTTTAAAACTGAGTGAATCTTTGTTCCCGCATTACGTAATGACGACTAAAGCGAATGATATGAAATTGGGTCACATGATAGATGGTTGCTGAACATAATTTACAGGTGTCCAATTTTTTAAACATTTTTATTAGATTTTGAGATTTTGTGAAAATTCTCTCAAAATACGTTTATATTTCTTCAAACATCATGTAAGAACGACTCATACGAATGATACGAAATTTAGTGATATTATAGGTAGTTGCTAATCTTAATTTATAGGCGTTGAGAGAGAGAGAATTTAAAAAATATTTTGATTACATTTTGAGATTTTGCGAAAATCGTTTTAAAATGCTGAAATTTTGTTCCAGCATCACGAAATAAAGACTGCAGGGAATGAAACGAAATTGGGTGACATGATAGGTTGTCACTCAACTTAAATTATAGGCTTCCATTTTTCAAAAATGTTGATTAGATTTTGAGATTTTGCGAAAATTATTTCAATATACGTAAATATTCGTTCGCGCATCACATAATTACGACTAAAGCGAATAAAATGATATTACTTAGTTACTCTCTAACATGTAATAGTTTAACAATACATAAAAATTATAACTTCGCTTTCTTTACTTTGGCAACATACTACATCCATTCTGTGTACTCCTACAATGCTGACGAAAGTTCTTAACTTTTTGGAAATTTGCATTCACTAACCCGTCAAGGACGGGTACTTCAGCTAGTAGAGAATAATAGCAAAAATTCATAGAAGAAAACTCATATTTTTCTTCTGTTTGCACGTGAATTAGAACTTAAAACCCTCATTTGGCTGTTTTTTCATTAATTTTACGCTAAATTAAAACATCAAAATATCATTCTGCAAATCAAATTCTCATCATTTTCTTGAGTACTCCATCATATATTATTATTTTAAGCATGTTAAGGAATAATTGCATTGTATTTTTATTTTCATGTAGAGCTTTACCGAACTTCTTTGCAAAATCCAGATTTGTTTGGAGGTGACATGATGGGAATACAAGATCCAGAAGTAAGTTATTTCAATAATGAATATAAGGACTTAGCTACAATTTTTTAAAACTTTTCAACCATGTAGCATTATACTTATGACGTCTGTTAATCTATATGTCTATCTATCCAGGTTTTTTTTGTGCGTATTCCAACTGCCATAAATATGTATCAATTTTCATAAAATGTATTGTATTATTGATGTGTTCTACACCATGCACTTCATTGAAAATGGTGTGAACAGAATTAATATTTTTTGTACTGGCACGCACAATAAATTCGGAAGCATCATGGTTTATATGCAGTGACTGCTCAAAGTGAACATTAATCTGTACTAAACGAAATGAACTTATTGTCGATTATTGATTGCATACTCTCAATGTAGCATTTAAAATTCTTTCACAGGGGCAAACAAGAAAAGTTAAGTATAGACTAAACTCGATAAAATCAGTGATAAAATTTCGTGCTTTAATTTCTTCGTTTCTACTCATGCAAAAAAAAAAAAGTTAGAAAAATGTTAGGACTCTTGCAGACTTCTGTGCGAACAAGTTAAACATTCACTAAGCTGTTTTTCTTTTTTTAAGTTTCAATTTTTAAAGTTTTCTAACTTATCACTTCTATTAAGCATCTTCATAGGTGATATAGCCAAAAGAACAGTTTTACAAGGCCGTCTATTATTTTCAAGTAGGTGGGGTTATCTTTAACACATTTGTAAACAGAAGTCTAGGTGACAAACTTGGTCAGTAGCGTTTGGATAACGGAACGCTTATGAATTCGAATTGGTCTTTAAAGTGTTAAATAATAAATAAGATGTTTTATATAGAGCATTTTACTAATCGCCAAGAATGTATCGCCAAGTAATGTTTAAAGAACATAAATGTAAAATATAGAATATGAATTTAGATGTAACAGGACAATTTAACAACAGTTCTGGATTTATAATCGTAAAACATAAATTTCAATTAAATGAACAATTTTGCACGTTGTAGTAAAATGAAAAACACAGTTGTAATTTTGTATAATGCAGATGCAGCGACAGGAGCTCAGTTTGTACTCATAAGTATTTCATGCGGGCTGTACTTTTTATTACAACATAAGTGATTGTAAAGAAAGTATGGTATAGTATTTGCTTGTAAATGGTTTATTCAAATGTAAAGTACAGGATTACTTTTAACTCTTAGGAAAGAAATGCAATTCCTTGGGACATGTTTCGCTGGCCAGGTGCTAAAGTTCCTTACGTCATTGACCCATCTTTAAGTGAGTACTTTTGACAGTAAATAATAATAGTACTAATGCACTTGTATTCAGCTGACTTCTGCCCAAAAAACAATTTATCTAAGTTAAATATTGCTTCATAGTTTTATAAATAACAAAATCTTCTTTGAAAAAGTCCTTCGTCCATCACAAAGATCATTCCTGTAGAATTTTGCATGTGGAAGACGTAAATGTTAATATTTTCAGAGGCAAAAGATGTGAGGAACTTGCACGTGACCACGTTTTGAGAAATCGTACTGTACGCATCGAAGTGAATAGTAATTTATAGTTAGAATTCAATTTCAATTGAAAGAGGACATAAAACCCATCTTTTCGGTTTACAGTTTTTTTTTCCTGTACTCAGACAACTCGTTTATTTATGAATTTCAAAAACGTTTGATAAAATAAGCTTTCCATACAAGCATATCTTTCGAGATATGTGAAATGTTTTCCATTCACTGAAATTATTGAAATATACATACTTTTTTCAGTCAAATGTGTCATTCATTCTAAAACAAACGAACAAAATATCTTATTGGTACATATATTGCAAATTTATAGGTACTTCTACAATAATGTTCTGATAGCCTATTATACTATCAAAAATGTATAAATTTCATATCAAAGTTTACTCAACTTTTATGTGTTATATATATATATATATATATATATATATATATATATATATATATATATATATACACAGGGTGAATCTAAACTCTTGGGCAAAACTTTAAGGGGTGATAGGGCACATAATAAGGAATCAGATTCCCATAGCAATGTGAGGTCGGCAACGTCGTCTTCGTTTAGCTGTTAATAATCACTTCGGAAAAAGTGCCGAAACAACAGTGCACTTGCCGACCATTGGTCGTCAGAAACTAATGTATTTTTCTCCGAAAACAGAAGACAAAAATGGATAGTTTAAAAAGTTTATTTTATTTCATGTATGAAATTTTCGGGACGAGCCTATTGCTTATGAAACTTGGTTAAGAAATTAGACGGACACTTCAATGCTTTTCCAAAATTGATTATTACCGGGCAAGTGAAAGTTGCGTTTCACCCCAAATTGCTATGTGATTCCTCATTGTGTGCCCCATCACCCCTTAAAGTTTTGCCCAAGAGTTTAGATTTACCCTGTATATATATAATGAATAATGCCGTGCTATTTAATGCTTTTTTTCCTTTTTTTCAACGGGCGGGCACTTGCCGATTAGGCATTATCCACTACAACTGACCGAAGGGATTTTGAGCATTTTATTACGGGGCACCCAATGGGCGGCCAACGTTAACCCCTATGAAGGACCGGATTAACATCCATGTTAAGACAAGTTAACATCCATGCCCAAGCCAGGCTTAGAAACCGGACCCAGTGCATGATAGAATGGCTCTTAACCCTTTAACGCCCAGTGTTCCCGCTCTGGGAACAACAAACTCTGACGTTTTGACTGCCGCCAGTCACGAAGAATAGATTTGATTTCTATAAAAATAGTTGCGAGTGACATAGCTCCACGAGAATCAATCCTTTACTTTTTAGCACGTCATTTTCCGTAAAAAAAAATGGTCACGATTATTTTTAAGGGCACTGACATCTGCTGAAAAATGGAAGAATGCAAGAACAGCTGGATAGATTGCCCAATGCTGAAAAAAGGGCAACCGTTGCCATCACTCGACTTAACTACCAGCAAGATGGCGGACGGTCGAAACGTTCATCGCGTGCCACAGATCTAGAGACCCCTTTTCTGACGACAGCTGGCTGTGCACAGCCAGCTGCGTCAAAAAAGGGTTTGATTAAGGGTATGCTTAGTTTTGATTTCGAAATCATACATGGATTTAGTAATTAGCGTATAGATAGAATTTTAGCATAACGTGTTAAAAAGTTTGGATAGTGAAATCATGCTCTAACCTCAAAATAAGGATTGTACAGCTATTAAGTAAAATATTTAAAGGGAATTCACGCAATACACTGGTTGAGGAAATCTCACTGCGAACCTATGCTGTGTGTATAACTGCCATCTATGGATAGTTAAAAGAAATACAGGGGTGCTGCATCTGTGCCGTATGCGGGGACTCTCCCTACTCTATAAGCTTTTATGACAGACATACAATACAAAAATAAAACTTTTATAAAAAATGAGATCATCTCGGTACCACTTAAAATCATATTTCACTTTAAGTCATAAAAATGAAAATTGTATATATAATCCTTAGAGTTATTTCAACTCATTTTCTAAACAGAACTGTAACCTTGAAAGGGAATACACTTACAAAAATAACTATTTGCTGCATATGAAAACATTTATGCATAATTTAATAATTTGAAAATCACCTTTCGTATATTAATTCTGTTTTACGTAAATGATAATTAGTACCCTAGCAATTGCTCAAAAGAACAAGAAATTCCTTGTTTCTAGCTCGCAAATACGATCCTATTTTTAAAAAAATCTCAAAATGATTTTTAAACGATTAAAAGAAAAATCTAATTAACTTCGCGAAATTCATGAGGCGAAGGTTTTTTTTTTCTTACTAAGACATTTTAAGGCTTGACCGCAACTGATGGCTAGAACATTCGTTAAGCCAATTTAACGAATTCTATCCGTGAATAGGTGTGTTTTGGGTGGAGGTGCATTACTTATATCCGCTTTAACGCGATTTTCGAATGTAGAAATCAAATTATGGAGTGTCTAAAAATCAGACCATGATATTTTAATGAATCATAAAGTTATCCTTCATTTTGTTAAAGTAATATCATTATTTTAAATCGGGGCAATTTTCATAGTTATTTCAGGCTTCATTCCAGCCCTATTTTATCAGCTGTCCAATTGTTTGCGCCTTTTATACATTTTTTTTTTTCATAAAACTTCCTCATTTGGGAGAGGCGTAGGTGAATATTGGTCTCCATCTCGAGCAAAGTCCTACGGTAAAGCTTTTTGCTTATTGTATTTATTGTGCGTATGTTTGCCATATATGTACTTATACGTTCATATAAAGGTTTAGTTAGCAGATTCTGATCTCAGAATCTTCAGTTCTCTAGCCAACGTTAATGTTCTGTGGATTATTATTACAACATATTATGTTTTCCTGTTGAGAGATGAACTGATTACATTTCGATCGTTTTTGTCGTATTCACCTTGTGTTCGTAAACTCACCACCTCGTGTCACTACTTTTCATGAAAAACTGGAACAGGTGTGATTAGTGCTCTTAGTTTCTATCGACTTTAAGAATGCTTTCAGTTTGTTCAGTTTCGTTGCCTAGGTGATGAACTTGTATCTCAAAAGACGTCCAATAAGAACGAAGGAACTGTGAGCAAACAATCGAAAACTAAATGAATTGACTCCTGTCTCAGTTATTTTAGTTTGCACTCAGTTGATTTTAAGATCAAAGGTCAAGCGGTTTGAGATTAAAAACTGAGTATTTTAGAGTCCCTAAAACTAAAACTAGCTGCACGAGTGGCACTGGTTCGGCGTTTACGAATGCGCCACCAGTACGTTGGTTTATTCTTTGTTCATATTTTGGTGTTAGTTTTCTTATAATAATTAGCCTGTTTATTCCCGCTATGAAAATTCCCAAGAAAAAGCAACAACAACAACAACAACAACAACAGAAATCGTTGAAATGGTGTTCGTTTAACTCAAATAACATAAATATAATAAAAAATTGTGGAAAAAGTTATTTTTTAAATGTTTCTATCAATGGCAGCAATTTGATGTTAAAACTATTCTAAAGATTAAAAAAAAAGCATTTTGTATCCAGAGAAAAGACTATATTTTCTTGCATATAAATCGTAAATATTAATTTTTCTTCATACTAAATATTATTAAAATAGTGGATAGTAGAACATGTTGAAAGTAGAACAAAAGAGTAATAAGCATGTTGCTTCTAAAATATTTTTATGTTTTTAATCCTTTAATGCTGTCATCTGCGGACCCAAACTACTACTATTATTAATTAAAGGTACAGTTAATGGTTTTATGACTTCAAAATTACAGTTTGAAATATTTTCCCTGTAAAAAATAACGTTTTATTGATGGTAGCATATTTGATACCATGGGCGTAAGAGGCTTAAAGGTCGCCAGGTAAGGCAAGTAATGGACGAATTCTGAGTGAACTGGAAATTTGCTTGCTGAAAATACCTATATTTGGTCATGTAATGAGCTTATGTGCAGCAAGCAATGTGCATATGTGTTATGTAATGTGCTTATGTACAGCAAGATGATATCCTCAGAATGAAATCGATTTTTCAAGAACTAATCATATGATAAAAAGAGTTCTATTTATCTGGGTTTTTGAATAAACGTATTATTAAAGTAAGAAATGTCAGATACCGATTTAAAAATAGTGTGTGAAATGTTTCGAATAATTGTATATTCCTTTGTTAAGTTGAAAGAATTACACATCGTTTTCCATGGATTTTATAGCATTTATCAGAAATGTTTTTAAATTATCCACGTAAAGAAAACGCACACCTTTCCATATGAAATACAAATTAATCTAATCTAAAAATAAACCATAGTAAAACCTGTAAATGTTTTGAACAGTTATTAGATAACTCAAAATTGTTGTCAATGACTAGTTATCCGAAAATATATTCACAAGTGTATGACATAAATTAGAAATCCAACGTACGTATTGCTGCAATAGTGTAATTTAACTCCAGTAAATTATTCGGACAAATAAATAATCACGTTCATCGAAATAAAATGTTACGTTACAGCATTATTTCTTAATTTTTAGAAGAAAGTTCTTACTTAAAATGATTGATTAATTCACTTTAAACCAACTTAATGCAATTTGTAAATGGTTTTTTTTTTCAGATCAACACAAAGATGTAATAGTGCAAGCATTTAATAATTATCATTCAACAACTTGCGTGAGATTTGTTCCACGAACAAATGAGCTAGACTATATACGATTGTTTTCTGGAAAAGGGTAAGAATATTACTTTAAATAATATGAAAATAGGGCGATAGGTACAGAAATAATTGCTATGGATGCGATGCTTTATCTTTCTTTTGAAAGTTTTTCATTACTGCGGAGATCGAAGGTGTATAGGCTTATACATCTTTTTAATAATACGGACATTAATTGTAAGGTTATTGGTCTAACATTTATTCTATAGTTCTTACTTGGTATTATACTAAATTTTTTGCTTAAAAACTTGTTTGCTAGTAACTTGATGACAGCCAAACTTAACCGAGATTAAGGGCCTTAAAGCCTCATTCTTTTCAGTAGAGAGACTATGTTAAAATGAATATTCTAAATTCTTACAATCCACAGTTAGATAGAATTAGAAATAATGGTACAAAGGGACGTTAAAATGTTTTTGGAGACCTAAAATCTTATAGGTGACAAGATTAGAAATGGCGATGCATTAAAAAAGGACTGAGACAGCGATCCCTGAAGTAGATATTATACAAGCAATTCCTAAAATTTCGAAGTTAATGAACACAGGATAAATCATTTTTTTGGTTTATGGAACCTCACATTAAATGATAATAAATAAAAGATATTGCAATTTACTGGAAAATAATTTTATCACAGATCCTTTTGGTTCCATAAAATAAAAAGGAATTTTCTGAAAGTTCTGTGGTATTAAGAGTTTGGAACGTGTTCTACAAATAACTAAGTATGATTAGAGAAACTAAAAACTTGGTACTAATCCAATTATGCTGAATCGTAACGTTTGGGGAAAATCATTGGCGAAAATTTTTGACAAGGTATTACGTAATTACCACAAGTATTTATGCAACCAGCAATATTTGTGTTACATGCAGCATTTAGACTTTTTTTCTGTTATGCAACACCTAAAGTATTACAACGTATTTTTTTTTTTTTAGATGTTATTCTCATGTAGGAATGACAGGAGGTCAACAACCAGTATCCCTAGGATTGGGATGTATTTTCAAAGGTACAATAGTTCACGAACTTGGTCATGCGCTGGGATTTTATCATGAGCAAAACAGATCGGATAGAGACGAGTATTTGGATATCTTCATGAACAACGTGCAAAAAGGTTAAAATCACTTTTTTATTCTTTGAATAGCTCTACCATGAAAGAATCTAGAACACTGCTGTAAGAATTTGAAATACTGTTGTTCAAATGCACACGTATAACTAAGTATATTGTTTGCGTGTCATTTTGAAGGGAGTGATAGCCGGAGTTTTGTATGTGTGGTAAAAATTAGTATTAGACTTCAACTATTAACATTAGAGAAAAAAAAGTAACACTTATTCCATTTTATCTTTCATATTGCCATACAGTGCGTGTAAAAACTTTTAGGTCAATGTAACATTTTGCAGTTCTGTTGAATATAGGAGTGAAGCTTAAAATATTTGAAAGATAAGTTAAAATAAAAAAATAATACGACACGAAAGACAAAATTTAATTGAGAATTTTAATAAAAAGTACAAAAATATACTACTTAAATCCGTGTAAAAATTCGAAACCTTTCCAATAATTTCATCAGTAATTTTAATAGAAAGTAGTTATGTAAAAAGATCACGCCACTGTAAAAACATTAAGACCGGTTCCAATAACTCTATCAGTAATAAAAAAAAGAATTTTTAGTAACTTGAGAAACGTCTGTTACTTTTAACGAATTCCAATCTCTTTTTTTTTACGGGCAAGACTGAACACCACTCAGGATTGATTTTGATCCATTCATCTATGATGACTGATCTTAATTTTTCAGGAAAAAATGCCTCCGTTCGTTGTGGTAAACAAATCTTGTTAAATCAAACCAGAAGTTCGTAAGAGGATATATACAAGGACTACTCAAAAGTTTCAGTACTTTGGAAATGGATAAAATTTTTTGCCTTACGACTAGTTTGGATTAACACATTACACATCTGATAAACGCATTCGTCATTTGATAAATTCGTTTCAAAATGTATAAGAAAATATCAGTAAGGATAGCTACGTATGACTTTCAATTCATTTTTCTATTAAAGTTTGCACTAATGCAAACGCCAAGAAAAATATCTGCATGTCATAATACAAGTATTAAAAAAATGTAACGTTTTGAAACGACATTTAAAATCTCGTTAAAGTAAATCATGAGAAATATTATAATTACATAAGTTCTATAAGTAATCATTTGTTTAAAAACTTCTTTATTATAGTTCTTAATTGAATTTCAATCCCGTCATTGAGTGTTGTCATTGGAAGACTCTTTCAGCTCTGGAGATTTTTGTACTTTCTTGGATTAAAAAAAATAATTGGAAGATACATATTTTATTTTATAATTTGTTTTAATTATAAACTTCTAACCAATTTTTGATTGTAATGAAAGAGATATTTAAATGTACTAAGAAATATTAGTTAATGAGAGATTAATGCAAAAAGCATGTTTTAAAGTAAAAGAAGTTCCACATAAAAAAAAAAAATCATTTTTAACATATTATTTTATAGATTTTCTGAATAAAAACTTAACCTAGTGTTATACAAATACCAATAAATAGGTTCTATTTGTAAATAAATATTATTTAGAATATATTTTGTCAAAACACGACAAATGTGGCCGCTGAATGCTCAAAAAATAACTCAAGCTCTAGATAGTTTCACTACTTAATTCAGTTTGGTGATACCGCATGTATGTATATATTTTTAAATTAAGAGTTTCGTGGATAATATTTGAAAAAAAAACGGAGAACGTATACTGTAGTTGAGTATTTTTATAGCTCAGACAGTTCAAAGTTGACCTTGTATATGCTATATTTTTTACATTTATCGCATCATTAACATTTATTGGCGTGATCTATATTAGACACTTCGTTTAAAAACGTATATTATCTCTTTCTTTCATTTCAGACAGTAAATTTATTTATAGCTAATTTGTGGCCGACTCTTATTGAATAAGGTAACATATCGCAAAAGGGATATTTTGATGGCAAAAACAACTAATTAAATTTCTCAATCATAAGAGCTATTGTTATTAAAAATAACTCTGGTCTTTACTTCAAAATTGGTCTCGTAGAAAAGAGAAATAATTCATAGTTTACATGTTTTTCTTTAGGTATGGAATCCAATTTCGTTAAGCTGAATGAAAACCAGAACCTCTTGCTAACACCGTTCGATTATGATTCTATCATGATCTATGGAAATAATGCATTTTCCAAAGATGGCACATCCGTTACCATGAGAGCGAAGAATGGAAAGAAGCTGCTGGATCCTTACCACAAAGTTGGAATGACTGCTTCTGACATTCAAAGAGTGAATAAAATGTACGAGTGCAAATGATTTTCAAGAGAAAAAATAAAAATTTTAAAATAACTGCAAAATGTCTAATGAGGCATTCCCTTTTTATCGTAAAATTGCAAAAATGACACTTTTATAGCGTGCCAGGTGGTTAAAATATGACGAGAGTTTTTTTTAAATCTCTATTGTTAAAAATTAGTTTATCAAAACTTAAATTTGATTTACATACTAATCCAACCATACTATCGAACTATACTATAATCCTACTTTTATAGAAAAGATGAGTTTCAATTTCACCATCTCCTGGAAAAGAACAGATGAGCAAGTATCAGTAAATTACACAAATCAAAATTTCCACAAATTATATTTTTTCATCTTTGATACTTGCGAATCAAACATCTTCCACTGATCATACTCAGAATGGTGATATTCGCGTGAGAAACTTCCATTGAAGCAGATTTGATTCAAATTGTAGAGATTCATGCATTTATGCAAATTTTTGAATTACGCGGTCATAAAGTTCTATAGCAACATTTCATAGACGAATGGAGAATTAGATTTCGATTTCATGGTTGGTGGTGTCATCATTTTCAAGTCTCAACCTCTCTAATTTCTGGTTGAGGACTAATTTGAAAATTTTCGAGACAGGAAAATAACGGGAATGTTAATCGAAAAAATTAACACTGAGTTCTGAATCGGAACGTGCAATCCAAAAATTGTATTTTTCGGAAGGTTCCAGAGGTGAACTTCTTGAAGTACATGCATGAACGATGCCTAAATAAAATTTGCAATTTCAGCAAAATTTCCTCGACTAAATATTTCGGATTTGCCTAGATGTGTTTATTGCTACTACGTCAATTGATGGCAAAAATTGAAACCACCGTTATGTGTGGAAAATCCATGGTCGCGAAAAATACGCTAAGCAAATTTGTTTACATTTGGTTAAACATAACTTTTAACAATCGTGTTTCGAAGATACCTTATATTATCCTGAGCCTGTGTTATAAGAACTGAAAATCACTTCTATTATTGGTGTTGTAAATGTACCATTTAAAAATATACAATAATGGCATTAAAGCAGTTTAGTAGGCAAAAATGGAAGTTAGTGTAGTCATTAGATTTCAGTGGAATACTATTCTAAGTGTATTTTACTGAAATAAAATTATTTTTTTGTACTGTAGAAATGTAAACACTGTCATATCCTTTCCCGTAAAGTAAAAAAAAAATTCTCTCAAATTCAGTCCTGCCAACCGCTTTTTCACAGCATTTTAGATGTATCAAACAAAATGCCCACTTTTTAAAAATGTATCCAAATGCAAAAGTTTTCGTCAACTACTTTGGTTTTTAACTGAAACATGATATGCTGTGTCACTTTTAAAATTTACTTCAAAATATTTCATATTTTGAAGCAGCTGAAACATAATTTATTTATAGTGAAATGCAGTATTATTTTCATTTTGTTTTGTTTCCATAGTAAAGAAAATGCTAAGTATTAGTGTAATTTAATTAAAAAAAAATTACTAAAATTTTTCACGAAGGGAAAAAATGTTTAAAAAAAAATGAAAATAATAATAAAGAAATAATACTAACACGGTTTGGATTAAAAAGCTACAATTTCTGCTTAAGAGAAAGATGAAAAATGTCCGCACATTATTACCAGACATTAAAAGGAAAAAAAAAGAAGGTAAAATGATCACTCCAGAGCTTATACTTATAATTTGACAGATTAAGAAGTACTATAAATGTCCCTGATTAAATAGTATTTAAATAAGTACATTTCTTCAAATTATTTATTAATATATATCTACTTTGACATTTTTTCTTGATAAAAAAGGAAGACTACTGGTGACAAATATAAATTTATTTTGTTCCTAGTTACTAGATAATAAAAATGTATGTCATAAGTATCGCAATCTAAAATTTAAAAAAGAATTTACGTTAAACTCTGAGGGGAAGAGTGGACAGGTAGCAGAGTGTATAAAAAAACTTTTCATTTTTTGTTTATTGTAACAGTTTAACATAAAGGAGGTAACTTGGCCAACATTGATTAAAAGTGGGGGGATACCGGAGCTAGTTTTCTACAGGGGTAAGTACGCTGAGTCTTCATAATTCGTTTGTTACTTCCTTGTACGTAGTATAAGGAAGTAATGTGATCCCGAAAAATTTTGGGGGCCAAATTTCGACATAAAAACCGATTTTGACTACCTCTAAATTTAATTAAAAAAAATTTTTCGATGCATCACATCGTAGGCTAGCATGCACGATCATATTAACGCGTCTGCAACTCATTTTGACCAGTGGCGAGTCTACTGTGGCCAGTTTTTCCATGCCGTCTGTACGTACGTACGTACGTATGTACGTATGTACGTACGTACGTACGTACGTACGTATGTATGTAACTCGCATATCTCAAAAACTATTGGTCGTAGAATGTTGAGATTTGATATTTAGGATTGTTCTATGATCTAGTTGTGCACCTCCCCTTTTGGTGGCAATCGAATGGATAGTTTATGTACAGGACCGCCCAAAAGATTCGAAATACATTACGCTCTATGGGCCGAAATTCATTAAACTCGCCTAACTCAAAAGCTATTAGGCGTAGAATGTCGAAACTTCATATTTTGGATAGTTGTAACATCTAGTTGTGCACCTCCCCTTTTGGTTCCATTCGACTAGATAGTTTATCTACAGGACTGCCCAAAACATTCGAAATACATTACACTCAATGGGCCGAAATTCATTAAACTCGCATATCTCAAAAACTGTTAGGCGTTGAATGTTCAAACTTTATATTTAGGATTGTTGTAACATCTAGTTGTGCACCTCCCCTTTCGGTTCCATTCGACTGAATAGTTTATCTACAGGACCGCCCAAAAGATTCGGGGGCCGCCCAAAAGGTCGAATGGGCCGAAATTCATCAAAGCGTTTATTAGAGGTACTGGCTATTTCAAACGACTCAGAAGTGATATATGCTGTAAAGAGTTAGAAAATGAATTTCTCCATTAATAAAAGTGTCTTTTTCATTTATAGTTATGCTACAGGAACACTCAAAAGATTTCCAATACATTACGGTCAATAGCAATTTTAGGGGCATTCATCCATTTCAAGCACAATACCGTCCTACCACATAAGTTAGGTAATGGTCCGACCACGGTCACGTGCCTCCCTCAAGAACTATGCCAAAAGTCGCCAAGCTTGGCGACTTTTGGCGTATGTGTGTGCATATTTAACTCTCAAATCTCAAAAACTATTATGAAATTTCATATATAAGAATGTTGCAACATCTAGTGGTGCATCCCGATTTTTGGTTCCAATCTACTGGAGAGTTTATTTACAGGACCACCGAAAAGAATTTCAGTACCTTAATGTCTATGGACATCTTCAATATAATACAACTGTAGACAGTCATTGTTTGGTACATGCCCAAAATCTCGCCGTCTGTCCTCGACCGTGGCGAGTTTTGGCGAAATATCGCCAAATTTGGCGATAGTCAGTTATTTGGTCCATGCCCAAAGTATCGCCATTTGTCATCGTTCTTGGCGAGTTTTGGCGAAATTTCGCCAAATTTGGCGATAATCTGTCATTGTTTGGTTCATGCTTAAAATCTCGCCAAATGTCGTCGACATTGACGAGTTTCGCCGAAATATCGCCAAATTTGGCGCCAAAAATTATTTCCTATTTTGTATAACTCTAAAACTTTAACCCGTAGATTTTTTAACTTTATATTTAGAACTATTGTAATACCTAACTGTTTTCAATATCTTTTTTGACAGCAATCGACTGAGAATTTATTTACATGGTGAGCCAAATGACTTTGAATACATTGAGGTGTATAGATGCATTCAATTCATTGAAAGTCTGTGGTCAATGACTACTTTGGCTATCCCCAAAATCTCGCTGACTATCTCAAGTTTGTCGGCTTTTGGTGAAATATCGCCAAATAAAGTGTCAGAAGGAAATCTTTCGAATTGAACTCAGCTTGGCGATATCGAAATATTTGGCTAGAAATCGCTAAACCTTTCTATTATTGATATTTTATCTCTTTCAAACAAATAAATTTAGAGGAAGTCCGTCGAAAATATTTTTGATCTAATGGACGTGCAAGGAAGTCATGTGTTGGACACATGAGATTTTTTTTACAAAGACTTCACGACCAGTCAGACAATAACTTTGTTATCTCCCCCCCCCCTTTCTCCAAACGTTATTGCAGTTTTTTTCATTATACACGTGAAATAGATATTTACAACGATTTTTTTTTCTTTTTAGCATTGGTAAGTAATGCTTTGTTGCTTCACTATTTTTCTAATTTCCATACTCGTCTTAATAATTGCAGTCTAACGTGTGCAGTTTTTCCGTATATGATTAACCCTATCATCTGCACATCTGAATTATTTCGATTGTTTATGTTTAGAAAGCCATGCTTATTATTTTGTGAAAAATGTATTATGGGAGATTCCTACTGAATACAGGACCAGTTGACTCAGTGCACCAAATAACCCAGCTACACTTTTTAGAACAATTTATGCTTTTTTATCTGGTTTTATGGGATAACCAGAGCGTGTGAATTAAACAGAATATCGTATAGTAGGTGTTCTGGTATCAAACTCAAGGGAAACGATCATCTCACCTTTTAAAATGCGTTAGACTGCCACGTTTTGCTGGTCCATTTGTATCGGTAATAAGGAGCTGTAAAAAAATGTAGTCAAAGGACTAGTAAAAATTGCTCTGCTACAGACCAATAAACATCAAACCAACAAACATTGAGAAAAGTAGGTTCTAATATTTGGAAACGTACGGCCTGCACAACGGAGACATTCGATTTATTTTTGTGACAACTGTTACTGTAACGATGTTATCGAGTAGGAAAAAAGTCACAAGTTAATGTTTCAGTCACTAATTTTATAACTGTATAAATTAGAGTTCACACAGTGTGGAAATAGGCAATTTCTTTTTGTGAACCTGCTGGTAAAAACGAAATTAATTTCTCATAAATGGGTGTCTTATTTGAGTTCCATTTAACTTTATGCGCTAATAGCATGCACCAACTTACCTCATAGATACAGGAAACTTGCAGCGCGACGGGGTAAGTTGGTCTATATTTTTTCTTTTAATTCAAGATTCCGTTAAACATAAACTACGCATATTATAAACACTGATCTCAAAATATCCACGTCTCACCATGGCACAGTGGTTATGTCGCTGAAAATGATAGACGGCCGAAGCGTCAAAGTCCTGGGTTCGGGTCCTATCGCGCGGCTGTCGATCTAATGGTGTGGAGTTCTGGTAGGTTTTCTCCAGATGTAACATGGATGCGCGTTAGAAACCCTTAAAAAGTCCTCCAACCAAGCCCCTCCCCATCCTTGGCAGATCGCCCTAGCGTAGCGTTGCTATAATCACATTAACAAATCAAGATATCCATAGTGCAATATATGTGCGTTAAAGCTACCGTTCAATTTTATTAAAAAACTGAAACAAAAAATTAATAAAAATTAATAGCTAAAACCTGTGCCTACCAGCCCCGATCTCCCCTACTCACTTTAATATTTCAATCATTTTATTTCTCCCTTAATAAAAAGCATTCAAATGCAGTTGGCAGCCATAAAAGAAATTAATGACAATGTAAGTTAATTATTTCATAAGGCAGAGCAAGATATAGGAAGATTTAGCTATGAAAAAGTTAGTAACATAGTTGACATACATATCACAAAGAAAAATTCTAGAGAACAAGATATAATAAGTAGATAAAGAAGTTTCTGAATAAATTCAGTTATTTATAACGTATAGAACAAAAAGAAATATAATCTTTCATTAGACCTCTCCCATCACACACTTCATTATTTAAGATATGTTGAGAATTAAAAATCATTTTATTTTTTATATCTTTATCATTGCTTGTGTTTTCAATTTATGTAGAGGACAATGGAGTTTGACATAGCATTAAATGTTATATACATACATGTTTAGGAAGCTATTTGAATAATTTTTTATTTTCTAACAAACCGAATGATATCTCAAGACAATGTTCTTTTTCAAAACCTTTTTGCAGAAACTGTAACAACAAACAGAGGAAAATTGAATGCCATCGTATACGAGGGAAATGATTTGTAGCATGTTTTGAAAATGTGCTTTATATTAAGGGAATCGGAAAGTGATGCCATTTTTTCACATAAAATTAAAACAAATAAATTTTCAACACATTTTTTGTTGCAATCAGGCTGTATCAAGACATAGAATTCATTTTTGCTAAATTTTAAAGCAATAAATAAATATATATATATATTTGTCGATGAAATATGGCAATACTCCACCTTTTCATGTCTATCCTCCTTGGAGGATGCTATTCAAAATGCCCTCAAATTGATTTTTAGGTGTTCGTGAGTACTGCATTATACAAGAAGGCTTTAATGGACATATCATAGTTTTCTTCGAAATCACCATGGAAATGTTAAGAAAACGTTTTGGACCCCAGTCTACCAATATTTATGAATTTTGGAAAATTCTGCTTGATCTAGCATACATACTAAAATTCTGACGTGCATGATAAATTTCGTATTATGAACATCAAAAATTTTGTGTAGGACAAATTTTATTTGAACAATTTGCTAGTAAAAGCAAAAATATTTTCTTTGCTATTTGAAAAACACACAGAGAAAAACAAATACAAAGAAAACAAATTCTGTGTTCTTGAAAAATATCCTAAATAGTTTCTATATGTGCTTTTAAGTAATGGTTTGCTGTTAAACAGATAATATTGAAATTTTTGAAAACTAGTTGTATGCATTTTGATTATGCGAGCGCATTTTAAAGGGAGAAGAAAAATAACAAAACCTTATGGAAAGAAAAAATTATTTGTCTGATTTTGCCAGCATTATCAGACATTTCTTTCTTCATTTTTATTAAAATTATTGCTTATCAAAGTTTGAATGATTTGTTATCTGTTATAACATTTGCTCGAGTTCTCATGTCATTATCACCTGAAGAATGAAAACTCTTCAATTTTACGTTAGTACGTTTATTGAAATGAGTGCATTTTAACATATTAAATAATAAATTCAAGCATTTCCGAAATTCGGTTGCTATAACCTTTAAGCGATTAAAATAATTTTGACTTTATAAACGAATAGCATTGTAGGAGAATTTCTGTAGCATGGACGAATAAATGAATAATGAAGAATATTATATTAAGATAAATTTGTCACTGAAAACAAATTCACAATAACCGAGTATGTGGGTGGACGATATTGCTTATTAAGTCTTTAAGAGCCTAATTATACTGTTCTCAAAAACTTTAGCCTCAAAAGTAATGAACTGTCTTAATTGAAAAGCAGAAATTACTTCTAATTTCGAAATTCCAAAAAAGACTGTCCGACCGGTGGCCGAGCCCATAACGCTCTCAACTGGGAGACGGAAGATGCCTAGTTCAAACTTAGGTTACATCCGTCGCTAGCCGTTCGGAATTTTCCGTGTTTTTTACGAAACTTCGGGTGAATACGGGTTGAAACCACTTAGAAAGATCCCCACGGAGAGCACCCCCCCCTCCCTCAGCATAGATCCCTAGTCTAGATAATCGGCCGTAATCCAATAAAACAAATTCACGAAAAACGAGTACATGCATGTAGAAATAAGACCATAAAAATAAAACCACATGTGGGTTGTTTAACAAAAAATAAGAACAAAATATGAAGGATTTTGTGGTACTTGCTGCAACACTTGCACATTTATTTTAGCTGCGCTAATATGTATCAACAATTGATTAATCTCAATCCCAGAGCCTCAAGATCATATCGCATACAGAGACATTGCAAAAAACTCCACCTATTTTATCAAGGCTCTACGTGACAGCCAGAGCACCAAGCCGGTGTTAAATAATTCATCAGTCATTCAATAAGCTCCGGCATTAACCATTTCGAAAATATCTCAATATAAAGCTGCTAATGAAATAAAGTCTTTCGAAATAGGAACTAGGCATTAACATTTAACTCGTGACAATAGCACACGAATGTATTTTATTGGCATCACAAGGATGCTTGTGGAATGTCTGCCAAAATGCATGACACTGCCAGTTATTTGAACTGTGAAAAGACCTTCGGAGAGTACAGACCTTGAGCTGCACTGAACCATATTGAAAAAATATTGTGAGGTGAAAGTGGTGCAACGTATTAAAGGTTATTGAATACAGCCACTAACCTTCATTTTTTAAAATGTAAAAACTTAATTTACAAAGCAACTGGTTATGCTATTACAGTTTTCCTTGTAAAGTAGATCAAAAATGTTATCATATTAAAACTGAATGCAGAGGAAATTGTGATTGGTGTCGAAGAATTACCGCAGGTTCATTCTTCAAAAAATCGAAGTTATACAGCTGTAAATGTAAACTTTAACTAAATGAGCTGTGAAAGTGCGTTTATTTTATAAGTTAAGATTAAATAACTCTTATAAATATAAGATTATTTACAAGATTAAAAGCTTTAGCACTGAATTAAGATTTAACCTGCGTATTCCCATAATTGTAATGACGTTCAGAAAAGCAAAACTATATATAGAAGAGGAATCTCCACCGTTGATCATTTGTAACAGTGGTAGTGAATAATTAAACCGTGGTTCAAGGAAGTAGTTATTGGGCCTCATCATCTATCTTGATTGTGTATGTCATGGCTTAAATTAATTGGGATGGGAAAACTGTATATTTTTGCCTTTTTTAAGACTGTCAAATCATTAATTGAATATTTCTATTAAAATACAATTATTTTTTGCTTCAGAGAAAAGACAAACTCTTATTAAATGTGCAATATTGTTTTCAATTCATTATAATTAATTTTAGTGGATAAGAGTTGGTAAGTCATATGTAATTGCAGCTCTTATACCCACCCAAAAATATCTATTATCTCAGCACACACTCTGCTCTAGCACCGCGTTTTCCATTTTAAATACCAAAGCAAATTTTTTTTTGTAGGTTTCCTTACAGATTCTAAATAGAATATGATCCAGTTTCAAATTTTTTAGTAGTGTTCCTTACACAAATCTCTGATATCCACTGATTTAATAATGTAAAGAATATGTGTTTTTTCTACTGAAATATATACACAGGCACATTCACGAAAAGTTTATTTATACACATGAGAGTTTTTGCCTGTAGTTATAGTAGATGTACCTGTACCTTATGCACATTTCATAAAATCATGTATGTGTTCAAGGCAATTTATAATTTTCATAAAATAATGAAGAAAGTATTTATCTCTTGAAAAATGTAAATTGGCTCAAATTTATCAACCTCCTTCAAAATATTTTTTTACAAGATAAAATTTTTCAAATGCTGGTGCCATTTATCTGTTTAAATTATCTCAAATGCTGAATGATTTGCTTTGGATTACTGTTAGGAATTTTAAAGTTGGGTGTGCGTGAATATCTTTTTCTTTAATTAAAACATTTTACACTTTGTGGTGCTGACATCTATGTGCTTTATGTGGAACTGTGGAACATTTAACATTTATAGAGTGCTGGTGCTGCTCTCTATTGGAATATTATTCTGTTATTTAGATAGTAGACTCATTGCTTTAATTTATTTATAACAAACTAAAAATTAAATACCCACATTTTTAATTCGCATTTATTACTTTGCGCCGAAAAAAATGTAGTAAGCTATAATAAGTATTCATATTTTCTGTTTTTATTTATTTATTTTCACGATGTCCAGTAGTTTGTGAATATTTCAAAATTTAATTCACAAGATTGTGATTAATTGAATTTTTGTTCTTGGTTGTGATACCCTTTTTATTGCCATAATATATATGTAGAAAAAGTGTGGCTTTTAAATAAGCAGAGTTCACTATTACATCCTTTATTAAAAACACTTTAAACGAATTGTGTCGATAAGCAACATTTTTGCAGAGTAAAAAGAGAAAAAAATTGTATTGCAAATCAGTGTCATTAATATTTTGCCTATTTTAAAGGCACGTACTTCATTTAAAATGGCAGTCTTAAAATGGAGAAAATTCTGCATTAAAAGTATCAGTGATTGAGATGTTTTGGCTCCTCCTCATAAAATTAAAACTAAAAAAAAAAATTCTACTGCGTTTTGAACGGAGTGAGGAGTGTTTATTGTAATTAAATAAGCTTTTGGTAAAATTGAAAAAACAAAGCTGTATGCAATATATACAATATTTTTTTTTTTTAGAAATTGAAACCAATCGATTTACTCCCATTCACTTATTTACATACTGAGGTAAACAGAAAATCCAACTTTCTCCATTAATAAAATTTAAGAAATATAAATATAATCTCGTAGTTATAAATGTCGTATCATTGGCTTTAAGGTTGTAAAAATATTTTTTATTTATTTTTTAGTGGTAGGGAACTTGTGTAACCCCCCTTTTCTACAGATATGATATTGTCTACTGATAAAAGAATATGCATTACAAATTGGGGTGTAGTTAGGGAATATAAAATACACTGCTACGTAAAGAAAATTTCTGCACAGCAAAAAAAAAAAAATGGAATTATATGGTAACCAGTAGCGCCTCCTGACTTCAAACTCAGGACATTGAAAGTTGTTTTCACTCTACATAAAATTCAAGTAGTTGCGTAAGAGAGAGGAAATGTTATTCCCCTTACCCCCTTTTCTGGGTTAATCTGTTCACTCTCACTTTAGCAAAGACAAGCTGGGAAATAACGATGGCCACAGGGAAAGAAAAAAGTTTTTGCCTCTGCAAAGACGGGAGCAAACAGATTAAATCGCGTTTCAAGATTTAAAATGTAAATAAAAAAACAAAAGCCGTCCTTTGGAAAATTTTGCAATCGTTACTAAGTTTAAGGAGTTTTAATCATAGGAAAAATAGATTTGGATAAAATTAGCTAGAAAAGGGAAAGAATTTGTGACTGAGGTCGTTGGCACTAATAAACAATGTCTGGGCAAGCGTAAGCTCAAGGTGGAAGCCGCAATACGCATGCTCCATCCAACGTAGTGAGATGGAATAGTGACAAAGAATACTGTACGAGTTCCAGCAACATCCTTGTTTCAATAAGCGCGTTTTGCTACCCCATCGCTGTGTTTCAATATCTCTATCTCATTCGAGAAAGAGTGAAACTGCATTCTGACGATCTATTTGGTTAAATCATAGACTTTCTTTTCCTTTTCTGATTGGACGTTGACGCACTACTTCACATCCACAGGAAACTACACTGATGTGTAATCTTGTTAAATACGTCCACGCTTATTACATTATCACAACCTCCTTATTTTTGCAAATCACTTTATCCCTTTTAACATTTTCAAACAAGGTTGAAGAACATTGAATATACGACAGGTTTTACGAGCACCAGCTCCTTTTAGCGTATGCAGTCCACAGCAGACTCGGTCAAGAGAGGAGTTCACCCTCTCAAGCACTGCCCAAGCAGGTTCTGCTTTATTTTTGGTGTTCTAATGCTTCGGTGATTCGGTTTCCTAATGGTTCTTTCGGTGTTATCAAAGTGATAGTTTAATCGACCGATTTTCTGCCGATTTGTCAAAAGGTAACAACTCAATTTTTCAACAGGTACGAGTTGATTATTTATCTGGTTGCAAAATCTGTTACATCTCTGGACTGTGGCTACTTGACTGACGCAACTTGATCTGTTGATAGATATCAATACACATTAAGAAAGTTTGTTAGCTTATTAATTAATTAAAAGAGAGGATTCTTGTGTCGTCCCAATAAGTGAAATTTAATTTCCGTATTACTTCCTAGAAAACCAAGATCCTTTTGTTTTAACCCTTTAACGCGCAGTATTCCCGCTCTGGAAACACCAAACTCTAACGTTTTGACTGTTGCCAGTCACGAAGAATAGATTTGATTTCTATAAAAATATTTGCGGGTGACCTAGCTCCCAGGGAATCCTTTACTTTTTAGCACGTCATTTCCCGTAAAAAAATGGTCACGATTATTTTTAACAGCACTGACATCTGCTGAAAAATGGAAGAATGCGAGAACAGCTGGAGAGATTGCCCAATGCTGGAAAAAGGGCAGCCGTTGCCATTGCTCGACTTAACTACAAGCAAGATGGCGGACGATCGAAACGTTCAATGAACGTTCAAACGCTGGTTGTGCGGCACAGCCAGCTGTCGTCAAAAAAAAGGTCTCTAGATCTGTGGCACGTGATGAACGTTTCGATCGTCGGTTAAGTCGAGCGATGGCAAAGACTGCCCTTTTCTCATCATTGGGAAAGGGTTGCGCCTCAAAGGGTTAACGGAACATCCTGCTTATTTGAGTATTATGCGTTACAGGCAGAGTAAGAAAACATCTAGTTCAAATGGTAAAAGAAAATGAACTCTCATAATTATATTAATATAATTAGTAATTTCTGTTTATTGTATTTGCAAATTATATTTATTAGAAATGGATTTCGTGATCATTAGTTCGCTTCATTCATTCCGACAAGATGTCAAACGCAGCCTTAAATGAATACTCCGTATAATTGCAATAACGCATTCAATGAAGTAACTCTTTGGGCAGTCAATCGAAAGCGTCTGAGACGCAAATGAAGAAACAATTATGTCCTACCTAGCACGTGTATTACACGAAAAGGGAAAAAAAATAAATCAATAGAAAAAGGAAGAAAGAAAGCATCAATTCAGGAAGCACCGACTTTGTGCTGGGTTGTTTGTGTGACAACATTACATGGGGATTAATAAAAAGAAAACAAGTCAGTATCTCGACCTATTAAACGCCGATAATCGACAGAGATCAGTTTCCTGATAGACTACTTTCACTCCTGTATTCAAAAATAGATTTATTCCAAACCCTATTTTCTTGTCCACATCTGCGGGAAACAGCTCCATAATTAGACAATATACTCTCAATCAAATATGAGTTTAATTTAAACTGGGTTACTAATAAATTACACTTTTTTTGGGATAGTAAATGCACACTTTACGTGCGAAGATTTACACAATAATTAACTAGGACTGAAATTATGCAATTATTTTCTCATATCACATTTATAGAGAAACACATATTTTTAAATGTATGCTCAATATTTTTGGGAACGAAATAAACAGAGACTTGGACAGTAATTAAATGTTCAATTCATTTATGATTTTCTGTAACGTAAAGTACAGTATAAAAATTTTACTACCTTTGATTAAAAATAGCTGAATACTTTCTGAAATATTTCTACTATCATTTTACTTTTGTTCTATAATAATAAGAAATAGCGTAATACTTAGCAAACAATTCTGTAATTAGATGGATTGTAATTCTCTTACTTATAAAATTTTCAAAGTTTTCGTTAGTACTAATAAATTCTTATATAATGATAAATTCTTATATATTAAAATAAAGAAGCTTTATGACATAGGTTAAGTTGTGTGAAGAAAATTTAAGATCACATTCTGAACACAAATATATGTAAGAGTTTACTAAATTGTTAGAAGTTGTGTGTGAGCGTGTACAGAATTTTAATGAATGTAAGGTCTATAAATTATACCTTCTTTTCAGTATAAAAGTATCATGAAAATCGGTCTTTCGTGCTAAAAGTTATCGCTGAACATACTTAAAAAAAAAAAGAAAAAAGCCCATTTGCTCAGCGTAGCTGAATTCAAAGCAAAGCTTTATAACTGAATCTCAGGATTTTTCTTCCCTTGCTTATCGGAGACCTCTAATGAGATCTTTGCCAAACTTGTCACAGTGATAGTGGCCATGGCGAAAGCCCTATTAATTCGGGATAGCAGTGATCGATAATGTAATTGAGGTATAACCACTGAATCTGAATGACTGAATTTTGCGACATTTGTTTGCCTGCATCTCCGGGACCACCAATGGGATCTTGATCAAATTTGGCAACAGTGACAGTAGCCATAGTATAGATTGCATTGAAGCTAGATGATAATGATCGGAAAGTTGGTGAGGAATAATTACGGATATTTTTCTCCCTATAGACTTAACATTGTCCTATTGTTGTGCATTGTTGAAGATTCCCGTGCGATTTTATTTTTCAGCGATTCTGTGAAAATAATGCTTGATTTACATAAAGCAATAATCGACCGTTATGGAAGCTGCACTCAGAAATTCCCAACTTCGGACATCCGTTGGGTCAACCCTAGTAATCTTTTTTTAAATGTGCAAACCGATTTAAAAAAAATCATTAAGTCTATTTTTAAAATTATTTTTATATAGTTCTATATTTTTTGTATGTTATATATATTTCTATATTTATTACTTCAAGGTCTGAATTTAATTTTTTCCTTACACATTCCAGAAATGACGTTTTATTATTTTTGGCTGACAGGAAAATCAAAAATAACTGTAAACCTATATGTATAGTCAAAAGTGTACGTTAAAACAGTTCTTTTT
The DNA here is from genome assembly GCA_038373885.1 of Cheiracanthium punctorium. Lineage (NCBI taxonomy): Eukaryota > Metazoa > Arthropoda > Arachnida > Araneae > Cheiracanthiidae > Cheiracanthium > Cheiracanthium punctorium. The sequence continues at coordinate 831,159 of JAWZYV010016135.1, read as the reverse complement.
ACGAAACTAAAGAAATGATGTAAATACATCGGAAGGAAGATAAATATTCTGTACGAATTTTACACTATTTGTTTTTCTTCAGAATATTTAACAGTTGCTTGGCTCGGAAGCATTACAGCAAACACCAGAAGCTGGAAAAACCTGTCCGTAGTACTTAAATGACCACCTTTCTGAAGTTCAAATACATGGGACACTTACGTAAGGTCGAGGGGATTTAAAATTTACGGAAGTAACTGTTTAAATTTCGAATTACTTTTTAATGCAAAACGATATTCAGTAGATTATAACAATCACGCAGAGACATATTTACTTGCACATATTTCACTTTTCGCCGTTCTTTACAAATTTAAAGAAAAGGAAAAAAATTAGGTAGCCCCCAAAATTGAAGTTTTTAACACAGGGCGGCTATTTTCTGCCGGTAATCATGTCCTTTTCTCCTGAAATGATTTTTACAATAATTAATATTAATATTTCGGAAATTATTTTAGTTTATATGCTTACAAAAATGTGGTTGTGTTTGCTTATACAACTAAAGGCATTGAATTGGTGAAATCTCATCCCTTAAATAACATTAACATATTCAGGACATTTTGAAAATACGTAGAAGAAGCAATTTGACATGTCTAGACCCCAAGGTAATTTTTCCCTTCTGATATCCAAAGAATGGACTTATCGAAAGTTCACCATCAACGTAGTGACGGAAATGAAATAGAAACACTGATGAATATGAAATCTACTGATTGCTGAAAGGAGATCACCTTCATCCTGAATGAGGTTGGGAACGGTAATTAATTTATGCGGAAGTGTTCTTATGCTGGAAATGGTCAACGCAAAACGTCAAAGAATTCTTCGTTTGGAGCTGGAATAACTGATAACTTAATTTGAGCGTTGTATTCGGGTTGGAAGCGTTCTGAGTTAATTGAATAATATTTGGTGAATAATGAATACATGCGCTGTAAATCTGTGGGGAAAAGGATTTTCATGTCATCAATAGTATTGACAGACTTGCGCGAATTGACAATATCCAGAGAAAAGCCTCTGCTTCTAATAAGACAAATTCTTCACATGGTTAATTTTTCAACCTTTACCCGTATTAAATTTTATATATATTTATATTATATATATTTTTTTGTAAAAATGCAAGATTTGAAATGGACAGAATATATCCAAAAGAGCTGCGATTGTTTTCATATTGTTGTTGTTGTTGTTGTTGCTTATGTCCTTTGACAACAACATGCAGTGTCACCCCCCCCCCTAGATAAGGAGCAAAGACATTTAATGTCTTTGATAAGGAGGCGATGGGCAGAGAGGGGAGCCTTCAACTTTTATTGGGCTCCAGTGGGAGGAAGTCCGACTTTAGACTGGGGTCCTCTAATTTTGAACCAATTCCAGAGGAGGGACTAATCCCCTGAAATCGGCACCCCCAGAGGTAGCGTTAAACCTGGAGGACATTGGAACCACGACGGATTTTACGTGCACCAGCTCCCATTAGTGTGCAGGGTCCAACAGGAGTCGAGCCGAGAGGGATATCGGATTGTTAAAATGAATTACAAACTCTTTTTTAGAGCGGAAGTCTAAGCTTCAGCACCAACCTTAAGCTAGGGCTGGCTATATTCGAGCTTTATTCTAACACTACTTTATAAAATATTCTTAATAACTTAGAAATTCTAACAAACATGCATTTTATTAAACTGGTCATAGGTTTCATTTGATTTTCATTTAATTATTTAATTAATGAATTAATCCTTATTACTATTATTATTATTATTATTATTATTATCATTATTATTGCCAGATGCTAATTAAAGGAAAAGGACGATTTTAGGGTTTGGAAAATAAACTCAGAAAAATAAAATAAATAAAAATACTATTGGAAATGGCCAAATAAGTTTTTGTTCAAAATAAATTTTAACTATAACGTTTCATAGTTACATAACTATTTTAATATTAAAGATGGAAAACAAATTTTCAACAGGTATGTTGATGGATCACAAAATAAGGTAACAAAAGCTTCCACGGGTGCACATATTCTTAGAGGGAATGAAATTTAATGTCTTCGTACACCCTGTCAAAAAAGTACTTAGAGTAAAAGCGAAATTTCCTATTCTATATTTGCGAATAATTAATGAGTTTTTGAAAAGCGCACAACTCGGCAGAAATATGAAAAACTATAATCATCCATAACTTAATTCATATTCTGTGATAAATAATTTTTAATGTAACGAAACCAACATAAGAAGTTTAACTCTTACTCGAGTACTTTTTTGAGAGGGTGTACAGCAAACGATCGCAACAATCGAACGTCACTCGATGGAGTTAGTAGTGCTGTAAAGCGTCGATGTTTGAAATAGAAAAGATGGAGGTGTTGCCGTATACGTGGTTTTGATCAACTGTTGAAGTGCAAAGTGTGATACACTTTTTGTGGTCAAACAAAACGATTGGGGCTACTTGTCATCATTGTTGTGTATGAAGTGTTTAGGCAAGCGTTATCATGCATCTTGCTGCATGATAACGCTCGCCCGCATACAGCTTCACTTACGTGCGGCTGGCTACAGCGCTTTGGATGGAACGTATTAGAATAAACTCCCAACAAACAGTAATTTCCATCTCTCTGGGCTTTTGAATAATCACCTGGCAGGATTACATTTTCAAACCGAAATTGCAGTGCACAGCACCATCGATGAGTGGCACAGAGACCATCCCTAGTAGCACAACTAGTTCAAAAAACGTTTAAATTACGTTGGAAACACGTTTTTGGACGTTAAAAAACGTGTTTTAAACGTTTTTCGGACTAATTGTGCTACTAGGGATAGGTCTGATTTCATCAACGCCAGTTTCGAAATATCTGTATACAGATGGAACAAATGCTTTGATGGCAACTCTCCTAAATCATTTTTATTTCAAGAAGCATAAAAACGCAACTGAAGCGAAGAATAAAACTTGTAGGTGTAAGAAAAAGATATTGGGATTTGCTCGAACTTGTAGAAGTAGTTTGCGAAGTTTCTTAATGGATATTTCTCACTGAAAGGTGTACCACGTTTTTAGACGTTGAAAGTGGTGAAATCAAAAGGATAATTGAAAATAATATACACTGGAGATATTTATGACACTCAATAGATCCAAATCAAGTGTAGAAAATCATTTAAATAAGACATTTCTAATTAAAATAAATAAAAAAGTATGTCTAATCCAATATTTAATATGAAAACATTATATTTATTACTTCTTTCAATGAGCTCATAAAAAGAAGCTCTATTTTCTTTTTATAAACGGAAAATGTCCAACAAATACATACTTTTTCGAAACTGATGTTTGGAACCGTGCATATTAAGAATACAATAGAAAAAGTCATTAAAAATGTGATTATTAAAGAAAAGTATAAAACTGACATTGTAAATTTTCTATTTTGTGATAAAATCGCCATTACTGTGCGAATTTTGAGGAAATAAGAACTGCATGTGATGTATTTAGCTAATTATTCTCTTTCGTATTGACAATTTAAAAAAAAACAAAAACTTTTTTTGATTCTTTAAGGACTGTTTTTATCAACAATTCCTGCAAGGAGTTTTATCAAGCTGTTAATCAATTTAATTTCTTTCTGTGTTTATCCTTTATATTTGTTGACACTGAAAATTACAAAACAATGCATAAATGTGTAAATTTTCAATAGCTGTATTGGGAGAATAAGGCCCTCTATGTTATTCTGACAGTAATGTCATTCTAGAACTTTAGAAATGGTTCATGCAGTTACACGGTTACATTCTAGGTAATGGATATGTAGGTAACTCCTGTGCATCTGGACTTTCTAGGTAATTCACCGATATTGATTACCTCTCCTTCATGACCTAAACATTTTTCGCTAAATGTTGAAGCATCAACAGCTGTTCGAGTGTGGATACGAAGCAATGTGTGAGAAACAAAATTTCAAGAAATAGTTGTTGAGAGGAGACGATATTTGTAGTTACATTGCTTAAAAGACACCAACAATATTTCCTCCACTGTTGCATCTTTTTCACATTTCTAACTGAGTTTCTCTTTATTTAAAAAAATCGATCCTTTCTATACAAAATGATTATATTTACAATAATTTAGTCTTACTTTCACCCTATCCTATCATTCAGTTAAATTTGCATGAGTTTATGTTTGGGGTAGTTGGACTGAATGGGACTACGGCTGAGAAGGTCCAGCCATAAGAGAACGGAGTAACTGCGGTGCGTATGCTTCATAATCTGTGCTTCCAAAAGTTCTCTCTGTGCTATTTAGGAAATTATAAGGGGCACCAACATTTAGGATTTCCTTCTCATTCTTTTAAAATATATACTCTTAGAAAAACGCAAGAATGTCCAAATTGCATATATTTGACAGCAGAGGCTGTCTCTAACTTTAACATAAGAATAAGAACAGTTGTTATTAGGACCGAAGTACCCTTATCATTGTCAAATATCAGATGTCATCAGAGGGTAATGAGTAAAATATCCGACTCTTGACGAATAGATTAATAGATATACATTTTAAATGTACAAAAGACCTGTGCAGCTCTCCGTTGCGTTATCTATGTTTGTCAATATATTTAAATGTATTACTTTTCAGTCGAGGATCTAAACTTAATGTGAGATGCTGTCTCTTTCCCTATCTTTCTCTTACGTATGTTGTAGTTGTAACACTTTGTGATATCTTTCTTTTGAGATCACGGGAGATAGCAGAGCTGCTATCTCCCATAATATCCTCCGTAGAGTTACAACTACAAAAAGATAACCTATCATGCTTAGCAACTCGATATTCATTAATATTTGTAAAGTTACGCCACCATCACCTTTATGAAGCTCTTCTACAATATCAATTCTTAGTTTTAGAAATTGCTTAAGTAATTCATGCGATAAGCTGTAGCTCTAAATGTTGAAGTTTTTATAATTAATATTACGAAGTAAGCACACAAGTAAAATACTTATTTCTGCATAATAGCTTAAGAAACAGACTGAAAACAAACAATAAAAAAGTATTTATTTATAAAACAGAAATATGTACAGTGTATCTTGGATATTCTATAAAATAAATTATGCAATGAGACATAGTCATATTTAATTAAAGATTAAATTATTTTTCTGAAGAAATTTTAAAGTTTTAATTTAAAGAGTAAATACATTTATTTTATGCATTGTGTACATAAAAAGGATGTGCTTTGAACATACACTTAAACTCAAAATTTTACACAGCACTACAGTGAAACCTGGTAATTTTTATAATTTTGTTTATTTGTACGGAAGGATTATGAATAGGACTATATTATTTTTTCATTATTTTTTCTTCAAAATTTCACGACGTAATTTAATTATCTGATTTTAGTAGAATTAGCATTATTTACTATTTAAAATTAAGAATATAAATATTTATAGTCTATATTATTTATTATTTGGTATATGTGCATCAAAAATAGCATTTGCTTGTACCAAATTGTTGAATTTATTAGTATTTCTAAAACTGCCAGAGGAGAATTTAAAATTATTATTCATATTTTATAGCATATAATTATGATACGGCTAAAATTTCAATTGCAGGATATATATATATATATATATATATATATATATATATATATATCCTGTAATATCCTGCAAAAGTGTGTTATATATGGCTATATAACACACTTTTAAATTTAGAAAGTCTTGAGGTAGTAAAGGTTTTGTGGTATTGCATGTTTTTCACTGATATTGCATACTGATATCAAAAAACTTTATATTGAGTATGCAACTAATACAGGTTTCACTGCGTTCTAATCGATCATATGGGTGTGTGTGTGTAGTAAAAATATCTTGGAGGAAAAGTGAAAGATGATTGGGATTTTTTATTTCAAAATATCTTTTATACTTAAAAATAAAAATGTACACTAGAAAATATTTTTAAAAAACCCGAGTTTATAGTTTGTGAAATTAAAATGGAATTTCTATAAAAAATATGGCACAATATTTAAATATTTTACAAGTTATAGAATAAACGAAGGGTGTAGATGGGAAAAACTAACATTCTCCAATTTTCAAGTTTTTAGAAAAATGCAAAAAACTGATTATTATTTACAGACATGGTGTACTGGCAATTTTTTTTCGTGATATATAGCATATTTGTTGCCATAACAACTATTTGCACATAATACTAAACCGGTAATAACTATGATAAAGTTTGAATTTAAATTTAAATATGAAAAATGTGAGTTTTGCAGCAAACTTTTATGGGTAATGTTAGTTACAAACCAAATTAGTTACGAATTTAAAACAAAAAGAACAACAAAAACAAAAAAATCTGATTATAAGTTTTCATTAATTTATTTTGGAAGGTAAAAAACAACAAAACTCAAAAAAAAACCAAAAAAACATTTAATTAAAAACTTTTTCTGGCTGGTCTTTTAAAACATCGATAGATGGAAAGACAACAACTCCATGATCCTTTGCAAGATTTTCTTATTTGTTGAAGTTGGAGAGCGTGAATGTTGCTGCAAAACAGTTGTTGAATAATATCAGTTATTCATCAAAATGAGATTTTCAGCATTTTCTTAGGTTTTGATAGTTTCATTGTGGTTCGAATCACTATGCCAGCACTATTTGCCTTAAATAGACGAGCAATATAATACGAATAACTCACTACCTTATAAAAAGTGGATAATGTGACTTTTGCATCTACTCTACACCATCAAATGGTAAAACAATAAATGAAAAAAGTTAGATTTATTTTATGATTGCACTAAACTAAGTGTCTTTTCGTTTTAACTTTGATTTACAGTAATTTAAGAAAAATAATTTCACAAACACTGGCGCTACTGATAACATGAATAACAAAAATAGTAAAGAATGATGCACAGTAAAATCTCCAAGAAATAAAAACAGATTGAATAATATACATATAATACAAAACTGACAAACAAAACGGAAATAATAAATAGCATTACGTGCTTTTTCCAACATAAAGTATTGCCGTGGTAAAAACCATTTTCATTTGTTTGTCTGTTTAAAGCTCTTTACGGAACGTTCACAATCTCTACACAGCCCCTTCCATTGAATGTGGCTAATTCCAAAGTGTAAAGTCTGAAATAAAGGTGGATATAGAAATTATTCATTATAAAGGTACAAAAAAAACTTAACTAAGACATCACATAAAACGGATATTATTTTTCTTTATACAATCGTTAGATTTTTATTAGAATCAGCAAGCACTTTCATGAATATTTTTGAAGCTCGAAACTAGATACATGTTTGTATAGTTTTATAAGAATAATTTATTGAGACTTGAACTGTATATTAAAAATCTTTCTCAAGAAATTACCTGTTTTAAGAACTGTACTTAAATTATGGTTACAAAAGTCTTAAGATTTAAAAATCTTTCAAAAAATATGCATCTAAACGTCAAATTTGTACCAGGGTTCCTCAAACTCGACTCCTCGAAGCATTAATTGCTCTTTATGAAGGTAATAAGTGCTTCGCATAAGAATTATCTTTTTGCTTTAAACTCTAATCCACTAGTCTCAAATTTACACAAGTGCTCTATTAGAGAAAATGCTTGAGGAACCCTGATCTAGACAATCTTTTTTTATTCAGTTCTTTATTTTTCCTTTTTTATGTTTATCTATCAGTTGGCTCTACTAAGCTGCACTTTCTTCTTACAGGGAAACTTTTGTAAGCCATATGAGTGGCGATGAAAATTCCATGGAATATATTCCTAACAAATGTTTTATCTCAATCAATCAAACAAAGCTAAGCTCTAAGTAAAACTTTCTTTCATTTGTTACATTTGTTTCTCAATGAATTTGTCAATGTTTTAATTAAGGAATGGTGCACAAAAATTACACAAAGAAATAATAAAAGGAGAAACATACTTTTGAAATTATGAGACTAGGTTTTTCTTTTCACCGCTCTTTGTGAACTTCAAAATGTACATCTGCTGGATCTTCATTGTCCGTTCCAGGCTCATTGGTTTTGATGCTGTTCACTTTGAAACCCTCTTTGCTGGCCTCGTACTCGACTTGTCTGTAGAGACCTTCGGCGTCTTTGAATCCGTAGCTTCCCGTGAGATATCCATTGTCATCCATTTTTTCTTTTCTGTACTGTTCAGAACCATACTCATCGTCTTGAATATCGAACTCAAACTCGTAGGGCATTGGTGGAGCATGCTGTATCATTAAAATAAAATTATACATTGTATTAAACCATAACTTTTGAAATTACTGTAAATGAATCGCAATGAACGTTATTTTACTAATAATATATTCTGAATGTTCGCATCAATTTGACTTTCTTTTCATCATTGTTGAGTCATACATTAAACCTGTTAAGATCACATGTCATCATTCCTCCCCCCCCCCCCCTTCTACCAGAAAAACAATATACATATAGACAATAACTTTTTTTAAAATCATGATGTCATAGAAACACCATCTTAAAAATTTGCTATGCATATTGATAAAAAATATATATTGATATTAATTATGCATATTGATAAAAATTCCAACATCAAATTTCTAAAAATTTATTTTTTGAATCCACTCGAAAAAAATTATGTAATTGACATGGTCGCGTTACAGATTTTATAAAAGACTTAAAAAAACTGAAAAAAATGACATAAATTCTAAGACCAAGTCACATAGATCTTCAGAACATCCTATTACAATTTACCATACGATGCAAAATTTCCGACTTTTACCAAATTTCAAAAAGTTATAACTCGGAAAGAAATTGCTCAAAAAATCGGAAAATTTGCATTTTTTATCTAAAGTGATAGTACTACAGATTAATAAAAAAATCATTGACATCTAAAAATATGTCTTGACCATTGATTGATTTTACACGGAATCACCCTATAGGCAGTAATATGACAAGTTCTTTCAATTGCTTTTCTCAATGCCCGTATGGTTGATTTATTCTGCAGATATCAGACTGTAATTATGCTTAACATTTTTGCTCCCTGAGACATTAAACAGGGTATTTAAATATATAATGCTTTAATAATTTCACATTAAAACACTGCAAATGACAAATTTTGATTGGGAAGTACGTAGAATTATGGTTAGTTACACTGTCATTCAGTTTGACTGACAGTTAAATAGTCATGTAAAATACCGCATCTACTTTGGAATACTTGAATTATAATTGAGTTATAAGTCAACCGGTGACTAATTTAGTCATAAGTCAACCGGTCTATCAAGAATTATGCTTAAATTTGAGTGAATTTATCCTGAATATACAGATATTTACATAATTATTCTAAGAAACCTTAATAATTCTGAAACTCTTCAGTTGTTTGGGTTATAAAACAATATCAATTCTTTAAAAATATTTTGAAGAAAATTTATTATTACAGATTAGTAGTTGCATGCAATATTTTAATAAAACATGAAATAGGGAATAATATTATTGTGCGTATTTTATTCCTTTTGAATTGTTTTCATGATGATACAGATCAAATAATTTTAACTAATACGTATTTCTTTGGGAAACACCAAGGCAGATCTTTTGCCATTGCTGTTTCACTTATTTAAAAGATTTAACTATGATGAATTCAACTGCGTAACATTCAAGTTTCAGTGTTTTAAAAATTATAGCAGGAAATGGCTTAGCTTCCATTATAAAATTAATAGGATTTTTGAATTAATGAAAGGTCATGTAATTTAATTTTCCAAATATAGAAGGTTTTACAGTAAAAAACACAATATTAGCATTCCAAAAAAAATGAGGTTTAAAGATAGTGATGTCGAAATCTTACCTCTTCTTTATCAGACGAACCGTAAGGTTGAGAACCACCACTGCCAGCATTCGGTCTATTGAATCCATAGCCAGAGGATCCTAAAGCATGGTTCTGCGGTCCTTCTCCAGCAAGAAAAGCCTCGTATACTAAATCTTCTTGTTGCTCAACTTTTTCTGGAGTTTTAGTCTTTACGGAAGAACTGTATGGCTTTGAATCTGCTGATCCACTTTTAGCATCTGAAAGGGTCGAAGTTATCGGCAAGTATTTCTGTTCAGTTTTTTCTTCATTTTTCCCTTTTATTCTATTTGGAACTGATTTTACCGGTCTTTTAACTGGATATCTTCCACCAACAATTTCACTTTTTGCTGATGGTATTGTACCTATTTCGCCAATACCTTTGTACTCTTCTCCAGATGGTTTGATAGTATCGATTTTGCTATCACTATATGTAGGAATCGATTCTTCATTATCATCTGACTTTTGGTCACTCGTAGGGTACTTTGTACCTTGTGAAGTAGAGTATGATTTAGGTTTCGTATCTGGACTATTTAAAGATGGCTTTTCTCCTATTCCAGGATATTCAATTCCACCAATCCCACTTGAATAATCAGAACCACTAGTAGATTTTACGTCTTCTGTGTTACTTTTGGGATAGCTTGGGAAAGAGTCGGAGGGTATATTGTCTCTTTTTAAGTAACTTACAGATGTTGCAGGTGTATGTGGGTTAGATCTTGATGAAGAAAGTAAATGAGACCTTGAAACAGGATGCCCAGAACTGGTTCCATGGTAGTTTCTAGATGCTGAATTTGAATTAGATCCTGGATATAACTTTTTACCAATACCGCTTGGCTTGACTGAAGATACGTAGATCGGTTCATCTTTTTTAAGTGGACGAGAAGGATATTCATAGTTTACTTTAACAGACTTTTCATTATTGTATGGATTAGGTGAACCTGAATACCGGGATGTTCCGCCAGACAGATCCTTATAGCTAGGAATTCTATGTCCTGAAGAACTAGGGGCACTACTTATTCCACCGTAACTAGATTGTCTATTAGAATATGAACTGCCCCCTCTCGATATATGAGAGCTTGGACTCAGATGTCTCTGATAACTATCGATGTTAGATAAAGGACGATGGTGATTTATTCCATTTCCAGGTGAATTAGTGTTCCCCAAAGAAAAATAGCTTCCACCTGACTGCTTTGGATAATTACCACTGCTAGAAGTATAACTATTTCCACCTAATCTCGGTCGTGCATTATGAATTCCGGAAGAAAATGAATGAGGACTGCCATGTCTTTGGCGGTGATTGACTGAGGAGGGATGTCCTCCGTTAAAGTAACTTGTTGACGATCCTCCTCTTCCAGGAGAATGACCCTGATTTCTGTAACCATTTAGATTTCTTTCCATGTAAACTAGTGGTTTGTGTTCTGATATCTTTGCATCAACATCTTTCTTTAAATTATTGATTACACTTTTTGTATAATCTGGGTTATATTTAGGTAAAGAATCTTGTATACTGGAAATTCCACTTGATTTAAAAGTAGCTTTCACCTCACTATAAGTTTCAGTCTGTATTGATTTCTGTTCTAGATTTTGTTTTGAGCTTTTCGAATCTGAATATTTCGGTTCATCAATACTACCAATTCCTGGAGACTCGGAGATGGAACTCCCTATCGTTTTATAGTCAGATTCCTCACTGTCACTTTTGTATTCAGTATCAATTAATTTTTGCTGTGTGTCTGCATTCGCAGTTTTAGTGCTTCCAATTCCATCATATTCAACTTTAGGAATATTTTTTATCCCAACCTCCAAAGGTTTTTGTTCCAATCCATAAACTGATTTTTGTGGAGTAGTTGCTTCATACTTCGGGTCCTTCGCATCATTATAACTTTGATCATTTCCTCCATCAGATTCGTATGCGCTCGTTTGCTCTGTTTTCTGGCCTGTTAACCCAACATCTAGTGATTTTTGTTCTACGTTATAAGAACTAACTTCCACTGATTTTTGTTCTACGTTGTATGAATTACCTTTGTTGCTGTCGGAATATTTTGAATCTTCACTACTCCCTTTATAGTCTGATCCACTGTCTTCTGACTTCTGCTCAACTGGCACAGGCTTTTGCTCTAATTTTTCATCAGAATCATATTTTTCCCCATCTGGATAGTCCGGATATTGAGTGTCTTCTGTTTGACTAGTGTTAGATCTCAGAAGAATATATGGACCACCACCTAAACTTACATGACCTTCTTCATTTCTATGCCCTATGAGAATTTCACCATGATCACCCAAGTTACCATTAAGTAATATTGGAATGCCATGACCTAGTCGAATAGCACCATGGGAATTTAGGCCTGAGTGATACGAAACGCCTTCAATGCCTCTATATAATCCATGCGATTCCAACGAATTAGGAAGCACAACATAGCCTCCATTTTCTTCCTGCAATTTAAGATATTGAACTGGAGCTTGAGGGCTTTGATTATATACTACTTGATAAACATTTTCATTATTGTGATCATCTTGTTGAGAATCATCATAACTATTGTCATTTTCCTGCTTTTTTGTTCCTGGATCCTGATTTGACGTAAGCTTTCGGTTTTCGCGGTAGTCATTTGCGTTATCTTTTTGTCCATCTGCTTCGTAGCTTTTAATGTTAACTTTGTTTACTGATATCGGATATGATGGTTTTTGATCGTCTATTTCAATAAATTTTTGCTGGCTAATGTCCTCTGATTTCTCTGTAATAACTCGTGGAATTTGGAGGATTTTTCCTATTCCTTGATGGTGACCAATGCTATCATAATCATCGTTATCAAGTATGAGGCCACCATGGTTTAGTATTAAGCCAGAAGGAACATGCGATTGCAACTGATGCCGTTGATATAGGTGCTGATTCCTAATATGAGGCACGTTAAAGCCAGCATCTGATGATTTTATGTCAATATGATGCTGGTGTAATAGCTGATTTTGATGTAAATGCTTATTTTGTTCGGAATGCGGAAAATAATAATTTTGTCTTACAGTATTGTGCTTGATAACTGGTTTCCAAGGGGACGAATCATGATTTTTACTAAAAGTTACAGGGTGATTGATATATCGAGCTGAGTTTGAAATTTGAGGAATAGATACTCCATGATGATGATGGTCACCGTAATTGAAGGATATATCAGACTGAAAGATAGGTCCATGGAATGTATCTATACCGGTGTTGCCCAAGTCTCTAAATCCGCCGTCATTGTCCAGTATGTAAGTAGCTTGAACGGTTGACCACACTACACTAACCAAGACGGCTAGCAGGATAACCTATAAAAATAATATTATGTAGAAATTATATTGTTTTACAAATGCAAGATTTTTTTCAGCTCACATATAATTCGGAAAACATTTTTCATATACTTTATTCTATAATTTTTCATATTCATCTAAACAGAAAAATCTGCAACTTATTGATATAAAACTTATTATAGGTCGAAAGATAGTAAATTTACCAAATTATAAAATATAGTAAAGTTAACAAATGGTAAACAATAGCAATGGTAGACCGATATTTTCAAGGACACAAGGACGAAGATTCGTCTTCTGTTTACAGAATTTTTTCCCACACTGCTCCTTCCAGCGGACGTGGGGATCAACACAAAGACGTAATTCTGGGAATATAACGCATATGTTTACCGTTGCGTCTTAGCATAATTTAACAGAGTAGGTAAGACCTGAATATTAAAAATGATAGAAAATGCTGACCTTCTACATTTGCCCTCTTCGAAAAATCCTGAGGAAGTGGCGATATTAGGAACTTTTAAAAACATTAAAAGCTAGTAAATTTGAGTTAAATAAAATTCACTCAAATCAACTATCATTTTCGTTTTAATTACTACTTTCCAACAAGGAAATCGGAAAAAAGCTTATGTGTGTGTAATTGTCTCAAGTAGCATAAATTCAGGTACATTTCAATGAAAACCAGAATCAAGTGAGCTGAAATTTGTCTTAGGCTTTAGAGGACTGAAGAAACAGATGTAAATAATATTTATTTCAGTGAAATTTTAAAAACACAAGTATAAATTTTAAATCTAAAACGAAGCACTACTATTCCCCTCAGTGCCTAAGCACACGAAATGCTGATTTTTATTCTAAACATTTGCTTAAAAAAAGTGTTTAAAAACCAGTGTAGCTTCAAACGGCTTTTTAAATCTGAATTAACACCAAGCACTACTTTTCTTTTCGGTTTGTATATGAGTGTACGTGGTTTGCTTCCCAAGTGAATAATTACTGAATATTTCGGAAAATGTTATATGCTATTTGGTTCTCAAGAGATACAAGAAATTTATTAATGATCCTTCAGAAAAACACACAGTATTTGTTTCGTTAAAAAAAAAATAGTTTAAAAGAAGCCCATGATTCTGCGGTAAATATGACAACATTTTAAAAAATAAGCCGTATAAAAAAATAATCAGGGTCTCAAAAGGTCATCGCCAAACTTAACATGCTTGTCTGTCATACCATACAAGCAAGATTTACGCCGGAAATTATGACGGTAAATGAAAACGGCGACCGCTAGAGGGCGATGTTCGATGGAAGTGTGATCATTTGAGCTTAGGACGTTGCCGGAGATACGTGAATCAGTTTACTAACTCATAAATGACCGATATGCATTATGTGTATGGTACCGTGAATGGGAAATCATATTAATAAAAAGTCATATAATAAAAGTCTCAGCTTTTTTGACCTCATTTCTCCCTCACTTCTACGCCTGCGAAACATTGTGCTCAAGGTACCTCCGTACCTCTGCTTCTCCATTCCCACCATCGGCACCATGCATGTAATGCATATCTGCCAATTCTGAGAGAGTGAACCGATTTCGCACTTCCATAAGCATGCGAACATCGCCTTCTAGCGGTCGTAGTTTGAATTTCTGGACACAAGTTACTATGCAAATCTTGCTTGTCATGGTATGGCAGACCATGCTAAGTTTGGCAAGACTTTTTGAGACACCCTGTATAACAATATAATAAAACCGAAAATCCCCCATGTATAAAAATAGTATAGTTCGCGTTCTAGTATAGTATAGTTCGCCCCCAAGTTCGCGTATTCTTGTTTCTTTTATACCTGATTCTTACAAGACACAAGAACCGTCTCGTTCAAAGTAATATTTGGGTTTGAGTTAAGTAACATTTTGATTTCTAAAATTTCTAAGTAAAATTCTTCTAAAACTATCAAATTTTATTCTAATGAACTTGATACTTACCTTATTACTATCTATCTCTTCTAATAATATGCACGCTAAATTAGAGTTAAAAAAAATAACTAACTGAACTATTTTTATATTTGCGCGATTTTTAGTGAAGAATTTTCTTTTATTTAGCGATTATTTTCCTGGTTTTTTAATTCTTATTTCTCTTTCCTCGTAAGAATTTTTTAAAGCTCCGCTGTAAACGAAATAGTAATTTTAATACAGTATTAATTTTTTTTCGCGTAAAATTACACAAAAAGATAGAATTACAAGAGGAGCATTCCCTCATTTAACAAGCTTAGAAAAGTTGAACAATCTGTCAGTGAACCAGCTGATTCTTCTATTCTTATTTCTTAGGCTAACAGACCTAGAATAGCTTGTTTTTCTGATTGGCTCATTTGGGAAACTTTTGAAAAATAAATTAATTGGAAAAAATACTTAATTCATTAAGAATGTTTCTTCATAAACTTTATCATGCACTCTTCAAAACTGTAAAACTGCATGTTATGAAATGTTTAGAAAAAAAAAAAAACAATTCTTGAATATAAGATATCACTGTAAATTTTACTGAAGTGCGAGACATTTAGCAAAATATTATGCTTAAGAAATTTCTTTTCGGAAATGATTCTCGATTCTCAAAAGTTTACCTTTTAATTGAAAGCACAGATCAAGTTATGAAGATACATTGTGAATATTCTTGGTCTTAGCAGTTAGTTTATTTTATTATTTTATTGTAGGTTGTAGAGATTAAAAAAATAATAATAGTTTATTTTTCAAGGTTGGCCATTTGCGTCTCAGGAATTCATCTCTGAGAGGATCGAAGCTTTTGCCATTTTATTTGGGGGCAGGGCAAACAATATTCGGCAAGCGTTGAATTTCCTATGAAAGGACAGACAAGTTAACGCCCAAGCCCTACACTTATTTAGGTAGAACTTTAAAAATGTAGAGCTTTGATTCTTTGCTATAAGCGTAATTCGCTTCTTTTAAAGTGATAAAGACCTTCAAACTATTATGCGAGTGGGTATTTTATTGTCAATTGTGATATTTCTTTTAAAATCTAGAATTAAGAAAATGTAGGTCAAGGTTATGTAGCATAACCGTATGAATGTCCATACAAGAGTACATCGTTTAGATGATAGTCAACTTTTACAATTCGCTTTTCTGAATCCAGTGTTAGATTTTTAAAAAGAAATTTAATATTAGAGCATTAAAGAATTTTTGTACAAGCAAACCGAAAAAAGATGTGAAATACATAGACGTATACTTATTGGGTTGGTGCATAATTATCAGGCGTTTGTAAATTTTTAATCAATTAGTTAATTAAATTGAATGAAAAATTAAAAGAATTACTTAAATAAAAACAATTAATTAAATATATTGTAAATTTTTATTAAAACATAGCACGTGAAAGAAACGAATGATAATTATGCACCAACCCAATATATTGTTGTGGAATATATACATATATACACATTCATTTTTATTGTTGTGGAATATGTATGTTACAGTGAAAACCCGAGATCGGTCAAAATCCGAATTTAGGGAAAACGCGTTCTAACTATACGGGTTTTCATTATAACATATACATATATACATTATTTATATTGTTGTGGAATATATACGCATATAGTTTATCTATATGTAGTATGTATATAATAGTTTCACCTAAGTTAATTGCAATGTCATTAGTGTGGCCATGCCTTGCACTGGCACATATTCTTAAGGACATATGTCTTTTGACGCTTGTTTAAATGTAAAAATAAAGTATTAAAACAATTTGCAATTTTTAAAAAACATCTTAAGAGAAATTTTCTCAATCTTATGCACTAATATTTTCGAAGATTTTTGAAATAATCTCTTCCTGCTTTTAATATTAAAAAGAAAAAGAAATGTTAAAAACTGATAATTTTAGAAATTATTAGAAAAATTTAATTACAAATACATATGTATTAAATTTTCCTTTTCAAAAGTCATTGCTATTAAAACAGTGTAAGGAAACGCACCTTCCCTCGATACATAAAATGCCTTTAACGAACTATCAAGATTTCCCAAAGAGGTCTGAGATCAAGAAAATAACAATATAAAAATTATGGCTTCTCATTTATGATATAAGATTAGGCTATAATTTGAAGCTTGTTTACGTGAATATTGATCATCTAAATTTATCCTCTAGTTTCACCCTCACAAGCCTGGAGAGTGCAATTTTAACACATAGGTGTTTAATGTCCCTTTTTTGGGATTTTAGCATTTTTGCTGTCAGCCTAAAAATTTGCTGATGTTATTTCATTTTCTTAGCCTTAATTCACGACTATTAAATCTCAAATCCACAAAATACTTTAACATGACAAAGTGAGATGTAAAAAATTTTCACGCATTGTACATATTTTTTTTTTTAAAGAAACTATCATTTGCTTTTGTAGTTAATTTCTTTAATTTATCTATTATTGCTGGAATTTATTTATTATCTGCAAAGATTGTAGAAATTCATGTAGTCTGGACACAAATGGGTCAATATTTTCCGAAAGGTTCTATTTTCGTAAAATTTAATCTTCTTTCTTTATACACTTGAACCTATGAAAGAATCCATAAGTAATCTTTCCTTACACTAGCTTATACTTTTTCTTTCGTTTTTCCCGAAAATCTATGTAGGCGTATGTGATGCAGATAATCACATATCTTATTTTAATTATCAGTTACTTAATTGTTAATTATTTCTAAATTTAATCTGTGTTCAAAATTTATTCTTTGCACTTTCGATTTGAATTTCTCTTCCCTTCGCCTGTAAAGTTTTTATTTCTGCACCTACCGTATTTAAAAGCAATCTTCCGTTTTCATTTATTTTTCCTTTTTATTTAACTTTTGCATTGGTAAAGCCTAGCATTTCTGTTCCCATGGTTTGTTTATGACCATATATGGTATCAAATCTATAAATAACATTGGCTTTCATTTTGGGTTACAATTTAGCTGCTAGATTGTTTGTTTTATCCGTTGGCATGACTGGGATTCAAAACAGTGGCGGCTCGTGGGATACAGCAAGTACAACCGGGCTGCACTTGAAATTATCAGCACATACTTTAAAATAATTTATTCTACTAATTTTCCTAAATTCAGATTAGAATTATGGAATTCCTACGGTAAATTAAAAAAATCTCCGAAAAAAACCAAACAAAAAAAAACCGTATTGTGGCCGGATCGCTCATTCAGAAAAAAAGCACTTTAATCTTCCCGCAATTCAATTGGGAAAATCTTTGGTTCAGCCCAGAGCGCTGATAAGAAAATTGGCAGCACCGTTGCCATGACAACGATTACGTAAGCAGTCCCTCCGGCATAGGCTATAATGGGGATACGCAGCTAAGACTCAGCTCATCAAAGATTTTGAAACGTCGGCAGCACTTGAAAGAGCGCGGTGAATTCGACCCACTGATTGGCTCGAGAAGTGAGGGAGGGGGTAAGGAGAATATATGTTCGGCAAACTCTCGACTTTATATTGCTGAATTTATCAAGAAGGTAAACCTGAATAGACGCTTATGAATGGACAATTACCCATCAAAGCAGTATTGTTTTTAAGTAAGCAAGAACTAGCATTTAGAGGACATGGCGAGCGAGAAAATTCTTTAAACATGGGAAATTTTAAAGAGCTTTTAAAATTATTGATATCTGAATTAAAACAACGCCTTTTTATGAGGGCATCACTGACTGATTCGCAAGTTTAAAAGAAAGGAGAATTGATTTGACTTATAAAAAATAAGTAAGTTTTTTTTTTTCTTTTCTTCTCAAGTTATCGTTACAAAAGAAAATTCTAAGGAAACTTCGAATCAGACACGGATTAATGCAATTTTGAGGATAAGAGCGGCTGCTTGAAATTTATGTCCATTTTATGGAAGTAAAATAGGATCTCTTACATTTTTTATGTAATTTCTTTTTTTTTTTCCCTCGGTGAGGGCTTAATCCGCCAGCTTTCGAATTCAGTAACAAAGATTTTCCATTCCTGTCCGGAGGAAGGGGGGGGGAGGGGCTAATATGCTTCCGGCTGTACTAACAGTTTCATTAATCAACTTTAAGAACTCGGCGATCGTACTGACGTGCAATAGCTCGTATTTTTCCCTGTTTTCATTTAAAGAACCCATTTTTTTTTCAAATAACTTGGTCTCTGGAAAAAAAAAATTTCAAGGTTGTAGGCGCGCTTGAGATTGCACTTTTACGCCTAAGCGTTGAACTTATATGTGTTGTCATTATTTTATAATATTTTAAAAGGGTCTCAAAAAAGTCAGCAAGGTACCTCAAATAGTTATTCTTTCGAGACCCTGGGATTAACCATTTTAGAAAACCAACGCGACTCCTTTAAACTTATTGCTTGATATCTAACCTACGGAGACACATTTAAACTTATCAAATCACAAAAAAAGGAAATGACTCTGAGAACAGAACAAATTTTGATAGCGATTGAATGCTAAAAAGTAAAATAAAATCTCAGGTGTAACCTGCTAGTTCTTATAAACATTCCTTAAGTAAAAAAAGGAATAACTCATCCGACTGGTATTTGAGCCTTCTCTGTTACGCTTTTTAGCTGGAGAATCTTTTAGTACTCATATTTGCCAAACTTTTCTTATTGCCTTTACGTAAGTTTTGTTTTTATTTTTGGAAAACGTAAACATGTGCTAATATTTTATATGCAAAAATTACCTATATTTGAACTCATTTTACTCCTGGCATTTATCTGGTGCAGCCGTTTGGTAAACAGCATTACATTTTTTAATCTTTTCCTTTTGAACTTTTGATGTGAAGGTTAGAGTTTCTTAAGTTTTTTAAAACTCTGTGGTTCTCAGCTTTGAAACACAAGGAATTGATCTCTCTTCCCCCCCCCCACACACACACACACTTCCAATTTTTTTTGCTTGAGTAATTTGGGAAAGAAAGTCTCTAAAGCATTTCCTCGTAAATTATGAATATTTATGCTAAGAATTAAAAAAATGGTATGGCAATGATATTGTTTTAATAGATTTTCCTTGTTCTAAATGTTTTCTTTGTATCATATAAACATTTATGAAATACAAGGTGGTTAAAATTACCCTATAAACAGCATTTTTCAGTCGAAACGGATGAGCAGTATAATGCCAAAGTCGCATATGTGCTCTGTGATCCGTACAAGGAAGTTTTCAAATATTTTAGTTAAAAAAATATGCACTAGGTGGGTCACAGTATTGTAAAACCAGATAGAAAAAGCCACCTAAATTAGTTTATAAATGTGGAAAAACTATTGAATACATGTTGATATTGTTCATACATTTTGAATTAGAATTTCCGTTGTCAAATTTGCTGATTTTGCATGCATACTGCCACCTAGTGAGCATTTTTTCAACTAATTTTTTTTATTCGAAATTTCTCCAGCTCTGTGATCCGTACAAGGAAGTTTTCAAATATTTTAGTTAAAAAAATATGCACTAGGTGGGTCACAGTATTGTAAAACCAGATAGAAAAAGCCACCTAAATTAGTTTATAAATGTGGAAAAACTATTGAATACATGTTGATATTGTTCATACATTTTGAATTAGAATATTTCCGTTGTTAAATTTGCTGATTTTGCATGCATACTGCCACCTAGTGAGCATTTTTTCAACTAATTTTTTTTATTCGAAATTTCTTCAGCGCATCTCATGCATATTATAAATTAAAGTTTGGTTGCAATTAGAATCACTTTTATAGAGGAAATTTAAGTACAACCATCCTGAATATGATTTTTGCGTTACTTATATTTTCATTCTAGTAATTAAAATCACTTTGCAAACAGAATATAATTCTAACCGTAAAAGATCGATAATTTATTAAAAATGCTTTTATGCTAGTTTTAGATGACAAAAAAAATTTAAAATAGAACAAAGTTATTTTAAACTGACAAATTTTCGTATAAATACATACTAGATTTATAAGAAAAGATGAGAGAGTGTTAGAGCTAAAGTGTTAGAGACACTTTAGCTCGCAAATGAAATCTTAAAAGGTCTATTTTTTTATACCATCATTATAAGATATTCCGAACGTGTTTTTTAAAAGAAGAAAGGGATAGAAATTTTAATAAATTAAAAACTTCAAAATATGGAGAGAAGAGTATTTAATACAACTGTATAGAAAAGTTACGCTTAATGTCGATGAACTACTCATGAAAAGAATCAATTTTGTCGTACCAACTGTAAATCAAATTAATGGTTCGTAAATAAAACAACTTTGTAATATTACATAAATTTTATCAATTTCTTTTAAGCCACGAAGAGTTATAGGTTAATGATGCTACAGCTAATTTTTTTCCCGATACTTTTTTTTTAAATTAATGAGTCTAACATTTAAAATACTTTTTACCTGTTACTTTTATGCATTATTGATTCTTTCAAGGATTTCATTGTCACGATGTAAAAAAAATATATATATATATATATAATTTAAAAATATATTGCCCTGCTGTAATGTATCGGAAATAAAAACAATGTTATTGCACGCAATGCATTTTCAATATAAGATGGAAACATACTTATTATACGCAAATTTTGTGTTTTAGTAAAGTGCATGTGTGCACACACGATGTACAGTATACAATATACAATATAGAAAGACGCAAAATTTTGTCATAAATTTGAAGTTTCTGAAAATCTAGTCTACATTTCCCCCAGAAACGTGCTTACTAAGTAACAAACTAAAAAAATCTGATGCAGTTACAATTCCAAGAACATTACAACACAAAAAACTATAAAAGATTGAAAGAAAAAAGTGTGATTTCTTTTTAAATTATTAAGAGTGCCAGATATTTTTGATTCAATGATATTTAAAAAAATAAGACAGTTTTAAGTAAGAGATTAAAGTAATTTGTGATTTAAAAGAATGGATTCCATCTCAAGAATGACACTGCTGAAACACGAATTTTGTTGCGGTAACTTAAAGAAAAAGTTAATTTATTTCAATAGAGAATCTTCAAAACTCCACCACACAGCTGAAAATGTTTCTAGTATTAACTTGCATGAATTTTTGACGTGAATTATAAAGCTTGGCATTTAGGAAAAATGTCATTTTTCTCTTAGTAAGAAATATGAATACGGTCAATGTACGCAGATTTATTTTTAAATTTTCATTTTCCATTTTAACTAGCCATAAGGTGTACTGTTACAAGCTTAAGTGTAAAATGCAGTTTTCTAATTATTCGTATTGGTTGAAGTGTCATTGATAATACAGATTTACTTTTTGGTAAAGCGACTTAATTCATTTCAATTCAGTATATTAATACAAAATAATGCAATTTTGCTGTTTAATTCCAGTAGTCTGAAAAAATTAACTAATGAGTGGGCTTACAGATGTATAGGCAAAATATCTAGCTTTCATTTAAAAAAAAGTAAACAATATCCAATGACGTGCAATTTTAAAATTATTATATTTTTTCATCATAATTCTGAAAAATAATCCAATTAAAGCGATGAGATAAAATTTAGAAAACCAATGTATAAAAACTATAACAAAAATGTAACAGTAGATGTTTAATAAATAATGAACAAACTATTTTTTTTTCGTAATAAAATGGATAATTTATGTAGGCATTGTAATGCAAGATTAAAAATGTCATTAAACTCTTTTGCATATTTTATGAAAATTCAATAATTTAACTAGAATTTACTATACTTGCTAAACCACAAGTATTAGCGAAACCTCGCAAGTTTCATTACGTAAAAATTAGTCTATTGCCGCAAAAAATAATATCAAAATGAAGGAAATATTTTAGGCTAATTTGAAATATTTTGCGTATAAGACTAACTGATTATTCGTAATGTAATGTAATGTTATTTCACTCAAAAAATGATAAACATGTGATGGTCTTGGCAAGTCAAAGGTTAAACATTTTTGGATCGACTTTCAATTAAAAAAAACTATAGATATTAATGAAAATTAATTAAAAACATGTATTGTTAAAAATACAAAGGATTAGAAAGTTATAAAATATTTTTTAACGTTAAAACAAAACTGTTATATAGAATGAAAGAAAAGAAATAGACTATTTTTCGAACAATTTTTTAGACTCCTTCTTTAATTTTTAAAAATAAATAAACAAATGATTTAAAAATCACATGTACACATAACAATATATGACCCCCAACCACCTTCACTTAAAAGATAAGCGTTTTACCTTAAACATATTATCCACTGAGTGTAATTCCGAAACGAGATATCACAGGTCGATGTCTAATGAGTATAAACTTTTATTTTCAATTGGTTTTCGCTTTTATACAGCTAATAGGAACAAATATTGGTTTATGAATTGGTGATACTGTTTTATTTTTTTTTATTGATGCCACAAGCACCCCATGGCTATATGATGATGTGTGTGATTACTACCGACGGCTGTGTAATTAGTTTTTTTTATATGCTGCTATTGCCTCGAACAGTCTGCATATTCAGGACGTAAAATAAGTTCCTCAAGCCGGTAAAATGGGTGTGGCACAATTGGCGATTTTGCTCTTAACGTTGTTCTTGTAACCTGTACTGCAAAATGTTGATCAAAATGGTTTGTGTTAAGAATTTAAATATGAGGGTAAAGTTCTTTTAAAATAAATCTCTCTCTAGTTACGATCAAAGCTGTGAGACCGTTCAGAGTTCTGTGCTTTTTAAAAAAGAAACGCTGTAGAAACATCTTCACTTTAACCGCGATGAGTTTTTTTTTTTTTTTAATTCATCGAGCGTGACTTTTTAACATAATTTTTATTTACTTATTATCAATGGCAAAAGTCACTGATTTCATTCTCACATTAGTTATTGTGAAGAGTAGCATACGATATTGAAAGAACTGTATGCACATTCTAAAATTCATTTTTTAAAAATAATACTTATTGTTTGATGAAAATATGTTTGCCTTAGCAGTAAAAAAAAATCTTAAATGTTGCTAGATAAAGCCTTGAATAAGGTAGTATGAACTCTTAGCTGTAAATACTGAAACAACTTGAATTTTGCAGATTTATATATCTGATCTTGTATTATTTTATAGTTTTTAATGATTTAAGAACAAGTATTTTTAAGAGTCAGGCAGGCTTGGATAATTGACATTTTTTATTTTCTTGAAAGTTTCAAGATATATTCTTTATACAAATTTATTAGACTCATGCTTTTTATTTTTGTTTAAAAAAATATCCTATACTTTTTTTGTGTTGGAGAGGGGGTCGAAATTGAAAACTTCAATTTTAAGAAAAACAAACCAACTTACATAGGCGAATATTTTTTGTGCCAAGAGTGAACCATGAAATTAGGAATTATTTTGTGTTCTACTACTTCCACAGTGACTTATGGGTGACTCTTGGCAAAAAGGCCGAAGGTCATTCAAAATTTTACAAACAAAGGCTTTTTTCTGAACTTTGACAGCCAAAATCTTCTTGTGCCAAAAGTGAACCATAAAGGTGTACATTTCAGTGAATACCTATAAATGAGAAATTCTGTGAAAGGATAAGATATGTATGGTTGATCTTTGGCGTGCAGAAATATTTGACACTGAAATTGCAGAAAACATAAAACTGCATAACATTAATGGTCATCTACTGCTTACATCAAGAGTAACAAGGCATGAAATTAGCTGAAAAAAAGACTTATGTAAGCAAAATCAATTCACAGATTTAGGTTACTTATTCGAATTTTATATAATGAAGCTCTATACTTTGTACTGAAACACATACTCTTACACAGTATAAACTCCCAAGACTATGTGCTTATGGACAACTAGGCAAGTTATAAACTGACACGACAATAACTTGTCCATATTTTTTCCATAATAAATCCATATCCCGATGGCACAGTACAGCTTCCATTATGATATGTTAAGAGCAACTTCAGAACACCTACAAAGAACAGTTGAAATTAGGTTTTCCCGTTTTTCTCAATGTAAAAACATAATTAGGTCTTTAAAATGTCCATTTTATGTCAAGTAACCGTATGTGCATTTTACCGCTTTTATCCGTATAAAGATATACTAATTAGGGTGCTTATCTGCTCGTTATATTTCACGTAACAACATAGTAAGGATTTACCCAAAGATATTATTAGAAAGAATTCAAGGATGTTCGTTATAAACATGGAGATGTTCTGGACAAGTTTGTCATGAAATGAATAAGTTTGCGGTCTGGGTTTAGCACAAAGTATAAAGTCGCATTATATTAAACTTGACTGTTACGATAGATCTTAGATTTTTTTTTTTTTTTTTTTTTTTTTGTTCCACTTAAACTTTTTCTAGCATATTTCAAACTTGGTTACTTGACGCAAGCAGTGGATGACTTCTAAGATAATGTACTTTCCCGTTTTCTACAATTTCAAGGGCAAATATTTCTGCACGCCAAAAGTCAATCACACATATGTTACCCTTTTTCAGTGTATCTCATTGATATACGATAATTGAAATACCCACCTTTGTGGTTCACTTTTGGCACGAGAAGATTTTGACGACCAAAGTTCCAGGAAAGAAGCATGTTTTTCGTGAGATTATGAGTGATCCTTGGCCTTAGTGCTAGGAGTCAAATATAAGTCTTTATATAGTAACAGTCAATTTGAAAGAAATAGAACAGAAAGTAATTGCCAATGTCATGGTTCACTATTGTCACAAAAAATATAACCTTATGTAAATTGTTTAGCTTTTCTTAAAATAACGAACGATTTTCAAAACTGACCATCCAAACTGTAGGTATTTTTTTTTTCAAAAATAAAAAAAAAATACTTTTTATTAAGTTTAAATGAAGAATGATAAAATTTTGAAAATTTGAACAACAAAATTAAAAACTTGAACCATCCAAGGCTGCCTTATTTGCCCCCCCCCCAAAAAAACCACCCCCCACAAAAGAAAAACCCCTTTCTTTTAAGTAAAGTATTAGGATCGTAAAAGTGCATTTAGGTACTGTAAATTTTTACTTTCCGAACATGTACCATATAAGGAAAGTATCGTAATCATGAAAAAATTCGAATTCGAGATTTTGGTGTATTTACACGTTTTGAGGTCTTCTGAATTCATTTATGCTATTTTTACGAGATGTATGTATGTATGTGTGTATGTGTATGTGTGTGTGTGTATGTGTGTTTGTGTGTATGTGAGTGAACACGATAGCTCCTGAACAGGGCATGCGATTGAGCTCAAATTGGGTATATATGTTATAAACCACCGTCGCAAGACCGGTATTGATTTTGGTGTGTATAGGACTTACAGTTTTTCTACAGGGCTACGACAAAGATTTCTTTTACATTATGGCCTATGGAGGAAAATTCTGGAAAGTGCGCTAGCGTTTAAACGGTACATTCGATTGAGCTCAAATTGGGTATACATGTTATAAACCACCGTCGCAAGACCTGTATTGATTTTGATGTGTATAGGACTTACAGTTTTTCTACAGGGATAAAATAAAGATTTCTTTTACATTATGGCCTATGGGGAGAAATTCTTGAAAGTGCGCTAGCGTTTAAACGGTACATTCGATTGAGCTCAAATTGGGTATACATGTTATAAACCACCTTCGCAAGACCGGTATTGATTTTGATGTGTATAGGACTTACAGTTTTTCTACAGGGCTACGACAAAGATTTCTTTTACATTATGGCCTATGGGGAGAAATTCTTGAAAGTGCGCTAGCGTTTAAACGGTACATTCGATTGAGCTTCAATTTGGTATATATGTTTGAATTATTCATCGATTAAAATTTATTTAAATGTTTGGTAATGATCTTAATCGTAAGTGTTCGGAAAGTCGAGTGGAGTCACTCCAGATTTTTTTTTATTTATTTCTAATGGCCGGGTTAGTGGCTTACTGGAGTCTTAACTACTACGAGGACCGCGGATATTGGTCATTTAATTATGGGGAGGCTATTAGGCAGATCAACGTTGCACCCTATGAGTGGTCTAATTTTGAACCAATTTCACATGAGAGACCTAGCACATGAAATCGTCCCTCATAGAGGTAGCGTTAAAATATGGAGGACATTGGAGCCACTAACAGGATTTTATGTGCACCAGCTCCCATTACCGTACTCGATCCCACAGCAGCCCAGCAGAGAGAGGTTTTCACCCTCCCAAGAGCTGGCCAAGACGGTGATGCTTCGCTTTCCGTGTTCTTACGGGAGCAGAACTTAGCGACTAGGCCACTGCGGGAACTGTAAAATCTTAAAATATATATCTCATATGTACACTTTATAACATAGTATTATACACCGAAGAGACATTACATTATGACCATCTACTCAATAACGCGTTGCGCCTCCTTTGGCCTTCAAAACAGCTGCAACTTGTCTGGGCATGGATGCCACGAGTTCTTTGTACATACTGGAGACAGGTTGTACCAAATATTTAAACAGGGGACACAAAAAGTCGAAATATTGGAACATGGTGGTGTTTGAGCTCTGAGCTGCCGGGAAGAGGGGAGCAGCTGTTCTCCTGGAACATGGCGTACCCTGACACATCCACCAATGTAATGAAATAGAAACCGGTATACATCCTACCAGGCAACTTTCTTCTACATATCCGTGGTTCAGTCTCGATGTTCCCGTTCTCACTGTAGGTGTAGTTGACAATGGCGCTTGGTAATAGCAGAGGCACACGAGTGCGACGTCTGCTCCGCAGTCCCATATATAACAAGTATACGCTGAACTGTGTGTTCCGAAACGCTTGTACTAGGACCTGCTTTGTCTTGGGCTGTCAGCTGACCTTCTGTCTGCCGCCGATTTTGCTGTACTAAGGGGGCACAGTCTCCGACGTCCTCTTTCTTTGATGATGCGTGGACGCCCAACCTCTTGGCATCTACTGCTAGTTTTAACGTCATTAATCCACTTTTTATAAATACTAACAACGGAAGATCGTGAACAACCGACCTGTCGTGCAGTTTGAGATACACGTTCCGGAGAATCTTCGGGCCATTACAATCTTCCCTCTATCAAATTCGCTTAGATCAACAGCATTTCCCATCACTTACAAAAGTAAGCTGGTTGTTTTGTGTGATTATGGCAACGGTACGCTAGGGAAATACCTTGGTAGGAGGACTTTCTAAGGGGATCTAAAGAGTATTCACATTACATCTGGAGGAAATCTGCCATAACCCCAGACCGTTAAATCTACAGCCGCGAGATGGGACCCGAACCCGAGACCTTATCACTTTGTTCATTTCATGGTGCCACGAATATTCATTTGTTCATTACTATACGGGGGAAACGGCAATAAATAGTTAGGGAATGTTTGAAAAGTGTTTGAGAGGTGTTTAAAGGTGTCTATAATGACTGTGGATGTGTTTAAAAAATACTCAAATATACTCCAATCCACAGCGGGTAATTTTCACTTATGCGAAGGCTCTTAGAACGAATCCATCGCGTAAATCAAGCGTCCAAGTATACATAATATTTCTGCGTATAAAAATTCTTGCCATTTGTTGAGGTTTCTACGCAATGTGCAAATGCGTAACTACAGAGCATATGCCGGCAATTCTATTCTAGACATGAAGATAGATGATTAGCGAGTACCATAAATTAAGATTTCTAATTTTCAATTCAGAGCAAGAAAATTTTTTCTATTTATAACGCTATTAGCATTTTAAGGGGAAAAATTGCACTTTTTGTACATTTTTTGAACTTTAATGGTTATTCATCATCGTAGAGTGCCGATAAAACTTTTAAAAATCCATTTTATCTATTACAAAAAGTTGTTGAAAGAAGAAGGTTTGTTTATATTGCCTCTTACCTAGAGAAGTTAAGTAAAAAAAAAAAAAAAAAAAAAAAAAAAAATTCAAACGGGAAACAATAAATTTCATAATTTTCATAATTTTTCATGAGGGTAGTAGATATTAAATGAGAATTTGATACTTTGTCAATTTTTTACTTAATGACTGTAGAATCTAAAGGATATTGTGTAAATACTTAACATAAGTCATTTTCAAAATCTTTTCATAAACTATTTTCGCTGCCAAACTGCAGATAGGGTTAGAACCTATTAAGAACCCCCCCCCCCCACACACACACGCGCGCAGGATTTGCTTACAAAGATTTTTAGGGATCGACCGATAGTATCGGCGCCGATACCTCCAATTTTTTTAGGTATCGGTATCGGTTCTTTCGATTCTAAAAGTATCGGGAAAGTATCGGTTTCTGTTGCTTTCATCCATTTTCACCGATACTTTTCAACCGATACTTCGCTTTTCAGAAGAAACAACGCAGGCGCAACACCATTCTAGAATCTTTATTTTGGTAATGAGATGAGAGGCGTCGTTTCATTGGCACATTTGTTTGTGCGAGTGTTTTCGAACTGTGTTTTTTTTATTTTTTTTATTCTAACCATCGCTAAATGTATGTCGTATCACCATGTGTGGTCGAAATAATGGACGAAGAATCGTTAGATGACAGTTTAACAGGACAATCGTCTATTCTTCTAAATCATTTTGAATTGGTGCCCAACACTAAATACGCTATCTGCAAGGATTGCAAAAAACAAATGTCGAGAGGTAGGCTATAATTTTATTCCAGTTTTATGAAAGTTTATTTTCTCACTGTGTTGACTCGAAAAAAAATTCATTCATATATTTATGCACACAATTGAATCTCCTCTATAACGAACTCGCTCGGTTCCAGTTAAAAAATTCTCTAAAGAGAAAATTTTGTTGTACAGAGATTTTTGCAGTTATTTCAGCAAATATTACAAACTTTTTAGTTAATTCGATGTTTACGAGTATTAAATTATGACTTTCAATTAAAAATAAATTGGTATTTATTATAAATTTGTTAAACTTACGGTTTCTTACTTTTTATTGTATGAATCAAATGTTCAAAAGTAAAGACAATCCACGAATTTAGAGAATAAAATATGTAATGCACTTACGTTTATTTTACTTCAAAATTCCGTTATTTTTTATTGTTTTGCATTCTGTGATTTTAAATTTTCATAAAAATATTCACATTTTAAAAGTCCGCTGAAAATAGAGTGAGGCACATTTTCTTCCATTTGGAAACCTCTTTTTAATGGTTTTGAAAGGTTGAAGCATTAAAGTTTGATGTGGTATTGGTCGTGAAGCGGAGGGCCTTATTATTATATGTGCAAATTGGGACTTTGCCCAGGGCCCCCGACTTGAAAGGGCCCCCAATTTTAAATGTTTTTTCTGAAATATTCTTTTTTATATCAAAATTTTATGAAAAATATAACAAATTTCATAGTTTGGGGCCCCCAAATCTATCAATGCCCGCTGCCCCAGTTGGTCATAACCGGGCACTGGTAAAGTGTCTTCATTATCGGAGTCAGTTTCACTTTCCTGGTCTCCATTTTTACTATCTGTTACTCTTCCACTAAGTGGTCTGTTCAAAAATTTAAATTTTCTTCAAAACTAACAAAAAAAAAATCAAAGGTAAATCTGAAATATTCACTATGGGAAGATAAGCTCTTCGTTATATGGAGATTGTTTATAGTGTCATTTAAGCCTTAAAGTTACGTTTCCATGAAAAATTTCGTTATAGGGAGATTCTGTTGTATATATAGGCTTTTGATATTGTTGGAGAATGTCTAGCTCTTGATACAGATTTCACGCTTAAGAGACATGTTTTAAATTTTTATTTTAAGAAATTGGTGCAAGGACATCTGATTCGGCTTGGGTATGATATAGAATTGATGGGGTAGACGGTCAAAAATGATGGGGTAGACGGTCCCTGACATCGTTTAATATTTCAGGGGATGACCCCCTTTAAAGTGTTAAAGCAGGTATGGGCAACCTTTGAAAAGTTGTGGGCCAAACTTTAGGATATTAGAAAAGTCGCGGGCCAAACTTGCGGATTTTAGTGAAGTGGCGGGCCGTATAATTGATATTTATATGAGATATTGAATCGTTTATACGGAGTTTTCAAATGTTCCGCGGGCCGGCGGTTGCCCATATGTGTGTTAAAGTGTAATATTTCAGCCTTCGAAATACGTTTGAGGATTTGTTTCTATTTAGCTTATAGAACTTCAACAGACATTTTAATATTAGTCAGCCGAAAATATTTGAAACCGAAAGTAGCATTCTGCTATCGAAGTGAATCGTATTTCTGCGCATGCAAACGGGGATAGGGTTTGAACCGAATGACGTTTGTCGGACATACCCCCCCCCCATGGTGCCCCTCTGCAAACGTAAAAAAAAAGGCTCTAGATCAGTGTTCTAGATCAGTGGTTCCCAAACTATGGGCCGCGACCCATTGTTGGGTCACGGGGATCAATTTCGGTGGATCGAAAAGGGTGGGAAAAATTAAATTTTAGTATTTTATATATATAGTAAACTATACTCTTTGGTAATAGCAGAGGCACACGAGTGCGACGTCTGCTCCGCAGTCCCATATATAACAAGTATAACGCTGAACTGTGTGTTCCCGAAACACTTGTACTAGGACCTGCTCTGTCTTGGGCTGTCAGCTGACCTTCTGTCTGCCGCCGATTTTGCTGTACTAAGGGGGCACAGTCTCCGACACCCTCTTTCTTGGATGATGCGTGGACGCCCAACCTCTTGGCATCTACTGCTAGTTTTAACGTCATTAATCCACTTTTTATAAATACTAACAACGGAAGATTGTGAACAACCGACCTGTCGTGCAGTTTCGGAGATACACGTTCCGGAGAATCTTCGGGCCATTACAATCTTCCCTCTATCAAATTCGCTTAGATCAACAGCCTTTCCCATCACTCACAAAAGTAAGCTGGTTGTTTTGTGTGATTATGGCAACGGTACGCTAGGGAAATACCTTGGTAGGAGGACTTTCTAAGGGGATCTAAAGAGTATTCACATTACATCTGGAGGAAATCTGCCATAACCCCAGACCGTTAAATCTACAGCCGCGAGATGGGACCCGAACCCGAGACCTTAACATTTTGTTCATTTCATGGTGCCACGAAAATTCATTTGTTCATTACTATACGGGGGAAACGGCAATAAATAGTTAGGCAATGTTTGAAAAGTGTTTGAGAGGTGTTTAAAGGTGTCTATAATGACTGTGGATGTGTTTAAAAAATACTCAAATATACTCCAATCCACAGCGGGTAATTTTCACTTACGCGTAGGCTCTTAGAACGAATCCATCGCGTAAACCAAGAGTCTATGTATACATAATATTTCTGCGTATAAAAATTCTTTGCCATTTATTGAGGTTTCTACGTAATGTGCAAATGCGTAACTACAGAGCAAATGCGGGCAAATCTATTCTAGATATGAAGATAGATGATTAGCGAGTACCATAAATTGAGATTTCTAATTTTCAATTCAGAGCAAGAACATTTTTTTCAATTTATAACGCTATCAGCACTTTAAGGGAAAAAATTGCACTTTGTACATTTTTTGAAACTTTAATTGTTATTCATTATCGTAGAGTGCCGATAAAACTTTTAAAAATTCATTTTGTCTATTACAAAAAGTTGTTGAAAGAAGAAGGCTTGTTTATATTGCCTCTTACCTAGAGAAGTTAAGTAAAAAAAAAAATTCAAACGGGAAACAATAAATTTCATAATTTTCATATTTTTTTCATGAGGGTAGTAGATATTAAATGAGAATTTGATGCTTTCTCAATTTTTGACTTAATAACCATAGAATCTAAAGGATATTATGTAAATATTTAACATAAGTCATTTGCAAAATCCTTTCATAAACTATTTTCGCTGCCAAACTGCAGATAGGGTTAGAACCTATTAAGACATCCCCCCCCCCCCACACACACATGCAGGATTTGATTACAATGATTTTGCTTAGGGAAGGAGCGTATTTTGGGTTTTAACAGCCCTAAACGAGATTCATTTTACAGCCTTTTTTAAATTTGTTTATTTTAATAGACAATCTTGAATGATTGAACTACTCCTAACCCCACTAACCTCAAAATAGCATTCATCATTTAAATATAATGTTCAGTAAATGTTTCTCAAATCTATACTAAAAAATATTTAAATTTTACTCGTACAAGCTAAACAATAGTTTCTACTTGACTTGTGTCTACGTGACTGATAAAGAGTTTGCTTTTCACCAGGATATTTGGATTTCGCCTCGATACAAATAAAACATAATTATCTCATTTGTCGGATCACGTTTAAAGGTTATTGACATGCATTTTAAATCATCATTAATTGTTAGGGAATTCATTGTCGTGTCGAAACGTTAGCCATGTATCAATATAATTGTGCAAAATGAATTACAGTAATAGTTTAGATAATGAAAAAATAATGAATTCGGAGCGAGTATAAATAAACTAGTAGATTAATGTGCACACGTGTACAAGAAATAAAAAACTAACTCAAACGCTTATACATGAGATATATTTAAAAAAAAAACTATCGCCTGAGGAATTATTATCTGTCTTCGTTGATTTAGTTCAAAGATAACGTTTCTGAAACTGCAGAGCTTTTTTTAAAAAACAAAAGTTAAACATGAAAGTGTGATTAAATCAACTCATGCAGCATATATGACGGTAAAAGAGTTGTTGAATGTTTCACAAAATGAAAGCTAAAAGACAATCTACTGAAGACTCTCGATTAACCGGGATGGTCGGGAAATTCCCCTTCCCGAATAAGCGAATATCCCGGGTAACGAAATTCATCACTTCGCCCCACTACGTCCGAGTGGTTAAGACACTAAATATGGCGCATGTCTCAAGTATGAAAACCCAGGGTTCTACCTTACCGCGTAACAGGCGAGCTAATGGGCTGGATTTTGGGGATTTTCTCCATATGTAACGTGTGCACGCGTTAAAACCCCTTAAAAGTCCTTTACTCAAGGCCTCTAATACCCCTCTTGTAATTTTGCCTTAAAACACAATACACGACCTTTATTTTTTAGACTGTTCTACAATATTCTTAACTTTCGTAACTTTTTAATTCCGAATTTTCTTTTATCCATTGTTTCTATAGAACAAGTTCCACTTTTACAATCTTAGATCACTTTTACAAATCTTAGAAGAAAAATCAAGATTTTCCTCTGCAATTCAGTATTATTAGCTTTTTCTGTGGCAATTTCATTTTCTTCATTCGATAAAATTGTCTGTCCGTGAATTTTTAATATCGGTGCTTTATACTAATTTCTCCATGCAACATCAAAATAACAAATTGGGACCATCCTGGATGAGCCGCAACCCAGATAGTACGATGCCGGTTAATGAAGAGTATACTGTATTTAAACAAAATGATGTATTAATATTTGATATTCTCAAGGTTTAAACTATTTTATACATATGAAGAATTCGAAATGAGTATTTTATTTCATTTATTATAAGCAACTCTTAAAAAATGATCATAAGAAACACATCAGTTATAAAACATTTCCTGATACAATTGTCTTTTCGTACATTCAGAACCCCATAACAAAAACTCAAAATCAATCTCACTACTCAGGTGTTTCAATCTCCGTTATTAGAGCATGATCTGCCGTTGCGCATGTACAGGTTTTCATTCTGAGTTTTTATGTTGAAAATTAACTGTATGTGTGAAGAACAGCGAAAATTTGCATCTTGTTGCTTGTAAATCACTCAGTTTGTTCGACAGTTATTATCATTATATTCTGAGTGATTTAAGCTTGGATATGAAAAATCTGCATTACAGCAAGAAGATGAATTCTGTCTCAAAAACTTATTTTTGACGCTAAATTTTGGCAATATAATTTTTGGAAGTTACCAAACTTAATGAATATTTGTCTAGGTCATACGCTCAGAAAGCTTTTTTACTTTTCGTGTAGTTTTTTCTAATTATGTAATGGTATGTTCATTCTTTTCGATGAAAAACAAACTGTCATAAACATCTAATATATCGTGACGGATTGAAATGCATTAATGTCTCTAAATTATAATTGAGTTATTTGATGTATGTGAGTTATTTTGTGTGTTCTCTTAAAAGAACTATGAATACTAAACTACGTACAGAAATTTTAATAGAAACACTATTTTATGAACCCCAACAAGATATGTTAATTTTCTTGGCATGGATTTACATTTCAACATGGTGTAAGCAATGACCTAATAGCGGAATCTATTGAAATTATTTTATGTACTCCTGTAAAAGAATTATTCAACCTATATGCACTCTTCTGAATGGCGTACATGGTACAGTACATAGTAGTAATATGTATAAAATAAATTTTGTAACAATCGATGTATACTCGCATCAGTGAGAGCGCGAGCAGACGAGTGGGCAGACAGACTAACCAAAATAAGCACTTTTCAAGTAGAAAAAGTCTATTTTTACTATAAATTATAATTTCAAGTTATTTAACTTTATTAAACTTCATTATCTTATTTCCTTTAGTTAAAGCTCTGTTGTATAGTATATGATAATTTGTTATATTTCTCTAACTTTTGAAACTATATTATGAACATAAGCAAAAATTTTTGAATCGTGTAAATTTAATTAAAGAACAAACTAAATTAGTTAATGCCTTTTAACAAATTTCTAGCAAAATTTATTTTTTATTTAAATGAAACATTACATACTGATTAAACTAACTCGTTTTTTTACATAGACTAGATCTAAAATAAGTTACTTATGGATTTATAGCATTGTTAATTATCTTTTATTAAAATGAACAATTTGAATTTTGACTACAAAACTTCATATGTTAGAGGGTAAAAAATTTAAGGGTTGACTTTCAACTTAAAATTATTAATTGCATTTTCTATCTAAATATTAATTTTGGCAACGTATTCAATGTTTCTCACGTTTAAAACGTAATCTAACTCATAAAATGATGCCAAATGCTAAAATAGCTAAAACACTCTCTGTAATATAGGGTCATTTTAATAAAGATGACAAAATTCTTTCAGGAAATTGAGCAATTTAAGCTTTCCCCTTGCTCATAAGCTTCAGAAAACCGACAAATGTATAGCGATTACCAACAAGACCAGGAATGCCTTAAAATGAAGAGAATGGTGAACCTCCGTATTCTAGAACATTCGCGATAGTTGACAGTCTACTGAAACTGTTAGTCTGCGGCTAATAATTCAAATGGAACGAAAAGTAATTTACCTGTAAAAACTGTGGAAGAAGCGCCGAGTTATTCATAGTTTAATTTATGCTCTTGACACTTCAGTATAATTAACAGTTATCCAGTGTTGAGCTGTTTCCATACATTCAAGTCCTCGATACCGTTTTACGTTATCAATACGACAGATTGATGATCGTGATTGGTTAAGACAGTTTCCAGGATATGTTACTTGTTTTGAAAGTCAACTGACTCCCTTCACCCTGTATGAGAGGCATTGTATCAACTGTCAGAAGGTTTTTCTAAGCGTTTTTAAGCGAAATTATGTTAAATTAAACCACATCAGAACAAAAATACAAATCCTAATCTCGCTTCATGAACTTAGAGATATACAGGGTGGCTATAATTAAACTGCACGTGTTCAAGGGGTGCTGGAGAGAAAACTACTGGGAATATTCCAGTGAAATTTGGTATATACACGTTTCAGAACATGCGCAAGTCAAATATGAAAAAAACCCGCCATTTTCGACCGATAGATGGCGCCGTATCGTATTTCAACGTTCCCCGGTGGCATATACAACTTCCAAAACCAATAGACAGAGCATAATGACATTCTAAGAGGCATATAAACAATATAAAACATCATTTACAGTTTATCAAAATTCAATACAATTCGCTTCAGTAATTAAATTTTTACACTATCATGTAATCAAAAATTAACGTAATTTAAGATTACAAATTAAACAATCCATAAAGACGCTTTGGAAAACAATTAAACCATTATTTATTCTCATTGGCACTCGTTGGACCTTTTCTTAATTGTTTCATACGCCGGTATTCTTTCACAGTAGCTGCATAACTGCTACCATTCTCATAGAATATCTTCACTAACAATGCACGTTCCTTCTTATTCAGAGTCATGATTGACCATTACTCAATGCGGTCTTGTTTTTATACTGTTCGATGAGCTTAAAATTTGCATATATGCCGCCGATAAGCGTTGAAATACGATACCGCGCCATCTATCGGGCAAAAATGGCGATATTTTTTTTCATATTTGACTTGCGCATGTTCTGAAACGTGCAGATACCAAATTTCACTGGAATATTCCCAGTAGTTTTCTCTCCAGCACCCCTTGAACACGTGCAGTTTAATTATGGCCACCCTGTACTTGTTCAAGAGCAACGTTGGTCCCCATCGAAACAAGCAAAGACCATTGTGGAAAAGGAATACTAGGCACAAAAAGAGAATTTCGACTTTGTAAGAATTTGAAATAATTGGAATTGATAGTTTTATCAACGGATTGATTGATAAAGATAGGTTAATTATTAAAAATGAAAAATTGAAAAAAAAATAAAAGGACATATGATGATTGGAGTGATTTCTGGCAGTTTTAATACTATGAACTAATAGAAAGAACTATGAACTTTGAACTAATTCCTGCCACCTGCATGTGGCAGGAATTAGTTCATGTATTAGAAAATGCATGTATTAGAAAACGCTTTCTAACAAGATCTTATTTGTGCCTGAACTATTGTTTAATAAATAACTAGCCCGTTGGCTCCTAACTAACAAAGACGCAATGGTAGAAATTCCTCTTCTGTAGAAATTCTCTAGATTTTTCCTGCGTGTATTAGAAAATGCATATATTAGAAAACGCTTTCTAACAAGATCTTATTTGTGCCTGAACTATTGTTTAATAAATAACTAGCCCGTTGGCTCCTAACTAACAAAGACGCAATGGTAGAAATTCCTCTTCTGTACAACAGCAAATGGGAAGCAACTTTGGAAAAGAAAAACACCGCATCATGCCTTCTCAACAATAAGATAAAATAAATTAACGCAAAAAAAAACACTATTTAGTTTAACCAATACCTTAAAACCTAAATCTACGGCAGTTTTTCCATGTAAAGATTGTTCAATGATATTCAACTATTTTTTGAAAAAGAGCATATACTTATGAACTTTATTATTATACATATGTTTGTTTTGTTTGATTGAAATAAAGGAACGTCTACAAAATGCACTTGAAGCGATGATTGCCACAGATCTTAATGAATTAAAAAATTATTGAATCGCGCTGTAAAACAAATATGCACACTATACACACCATTTTCTATTGTATTAATTGTACAGAGTGTAGCAATAACATACACTCTGTACAATTAATATAAATTTTCTAGCTGTAGATAACTGTTCATATCCATTAAACCATATGCAGACAAACAAACCGCAATCATAACCCTTTTTTAAACACAACAACATCGTTTGCAACTGCTGCCCACATGTACTCCAGAGCTCGAGAACATGGAGGCAGTCCATCACAGGATTTCCATTTACTAAAAATCACTTCCAGGATGAGGCGGAGCATTATCTTGTTGAAATTGAGCAGTTGAGTCATTTTGTAGTTCAAAGAAAGGTAAAAGATAATCCCTTAATAGTTCTTGATACTTTCGAGCATTTAAATGACCCGTTAGAAAGACTATTGGCGTTTTGGCACTTGCGTTAAATTCTTCCCAGACGGTTATTCCTCCACCTCTTTGTTGTCACTTAGAGAAACTAATTTTATCTTTTCCAAGATCCCATCAATAATATTTCCAAACATCTGGTCCGTCAAGATTGAACTTTTTTTATCACTCCAGATAATTTTATGCCAGTTTTGAGTCCACGACATGTGATATTTCGCCCAATTAGCTCTCTTAGTCTTGTGGAGTAATGCCAGTTTCGGTTGTCTTTGCATTTTCCGATAGCAAAGATGTTTACACTTTTTTAGTACGCGATGTACTTATTGATACATGTATATCAGGAGAAGAAGCTATTTGTCTGATACTGGTGCTGGAGTTGCTTATCCGGTGGATATAATGGAACATTTCTGTCTTGACGTTAGCACTGGACGGCGACCTGTAGACTTCTTGGTTCCGTACGTACCACGGAAATTCAAATAATTCCCTACAGCGTGTTGAGAATGTTTAATTGCTGTTGCAATTGCTCTGACAGACAGATTATTCCTATGTAATCCGTCAATCTTTCGTCTTTCAAACTCAGATAATGATTTAGCCCGCCCCATAACCATATCAACGTTAAATTTCAGAAAGAAATGCAACTGCATGTCGGTAGATGGTAAAATCATCTGAAATTCTCATTTTAATAGAGGTTGCAAGGCAGCTAAACAGTGCAAGCGAAATAAAATTAGCATATCTGGTAATTTTATGCACGTGACTCTATCATTTTGGGACACTTTTTTAATTACAAATATTGGAATAAATTTCTATTATTTTTTACGTTCCGATTTATTAGAAATTGTATGCAGAATAATGTTAAGCTATCTAATATTAATGTTATTTGTGCAGTACCTCATTTGTGGACTTCTTCTCTGCATAAGCCAAAATATTAGAGTGGCACTATCATTTTGGGATACACCTTATATGCGAGTCTAGCTAAAAAAATTGGTAATTACAGTAAAAATTGTCAGTGATCAGAATTTTACATCTCAGTCGCACAGAGGGTAAATTTTCATTAAGCAGTTTTATAAATAACATGTAACTCTATCTCTCTCTCTTACACAAACTAACAAACACAGGTAATATAGTATGATAATTCTAAATGACGGAACTTGGCGCTTTTGGCGATTTCTTGACATTTTCCAGCAACCTGCGATGGTAACTTCCTGACGACTAAGAAGTTCCAAGTTGGGATACTGACCACACCCATTCCTCCTATAAAAAACCTCAAAGATGCCTCCGGTGAAGGCATGTCCCATAAAAAGAGTCTTGGGAAGAAAACCATGTGTTAAAACAATCGGAAAACTCTTGCCTTTTCTAATCTCGAGCACAGCTGGCAATTATGGCTAATTTATGATGCGTGATATGAATACGGAGCAATTTGCCTAACAACAGAAAGTGAATAATTTCAAGTCTTTCATGGAGTTTTAAAGAAATTGGAAAACATAATAGGTTGGAACACAGAGCTATCAATTTCGCAACAAGTTAATATCCCATAACAGTTAAGAGATATCCATCATTTTAATTAGAATATATAGTGACATCTTGTGAAAAGATCCGTTGCTTTTGATTGAACTGGAAAGTATTCTCAAAGTATTTGTCTGACTTATACGGGGCACTTTTGTAAAGAAAACTTTGTAATATAACACACATAAGAAGGTAATTATCTATCAGTACGATCGTTTCGGCCGAAAAAAACCCCCAGACTTCTTCAGCTGTCATTACATAGTCTCACAGAATAGTGGGGACTGATTAATAAACAAAACGAAAACTTCCGAACGAAAAAGGAAATTTTTTTTTTCTTCCGAAAAGATCGTACTCATTAGGTGTGTGTTATAAGACAAAGTTTTATTTATATCATCTTTTAACACCAGTTTTTAAAGTGCTTTTAATGATTTACTTTTAGTTTATCTTTACTATTGAAGAAAGCAGATTTTAATCATCATTTGGACTGCATATTTTAAATATTGTTATTCTTCTTCCTTACGGTTTAAAAGTGTTATAGGGGAAAAGGTATGCATCAGTGCCTTCAAAAAATTGTTTCATCCATCTTTTCAAGAATATTTTAAAATAAATTATTCATTTCCATTGCATAAAACTATGAGCTTTATTATTGACAGTTAAGTCTATATAGTGTGTCAATAAATTCTTACTTAAAATATTTATAATGAGATGGATTGCGGTAATCGCATTATTCCTAATCCGACATAGATAGTTAAATTATGATCACACAGATGATCTCGATATATTGAAATTAAAACATTATTTATTCATAATTTTTTCCAAACCCACTCAAAACAGTATTCGAGTAATAGCCAATTTT
Source organism: Cheiracanthium punctorium (assembly GCA_038373885.1). NCBI lineage: Eukaryota > Metazoa > Arthropoda > Arachnida > Araneae > Cheiracanthiidae > Cheiracanthium > Cheiracanthium punctorium. Next base: position 790,443 of record JAWZYV010016135.1, on the reverse strand, counting down.
CTTAGTTTTGTTTTGTCAATAACCAATTAGTTTTTGGAAAAAAAAACATTAGAAAGAAATGTGAGAAGTTATATTATAATGTATGACACGATTCCTTTTTACGGAAAATGATATTTCAAGTATGAAAGAGACTTACGCTCGAATTATTGTTCAAGACGGCAAACGTGTCATATCTTAAGCTTTTTATATTCATCAAAATGATTTAACGAATAATTAGGTAATGACGAATAAAAAAGTTTTCCAAAGGTAATATTTTGCTTTATATTTGAATCGAAATTCAAATATTCAGGGGATTGCCCAGTGACAAACACAGATTTTTAATATTTTTTAAAGTAATGTTTATATAGTAAAATGTTACATATTTTAAAATTAATCACTGTAATACACACAACGTTCTTAAAAACCCACGTAATTGTGCATTGTACAGTTTATCTCGGTTTTTGGAACGAGTTTAAGGGTTTGTGAAAAATGGACTACTATCTATTTATAATTAAAAATAGTGGCTTTAACAGAAAAAAAGCATTTCTCTTAACAGCTATGCACACGAGTGACTGAAGATGCAGAAACTCGAAATGTACAACTTTATAATTACAAAACTAATAAATTACTCTGACGCAGGAAGATGTCAAAGAAGCAAATATGTGTATTCTGTTGCAGTTATTTATACTGCATCTGTAGTATTTTTTTGTTTCTTCCTGATGGACTCAATGACTTGTGCAACACTTCCTTGCCCACACTCGCTGGAAGGCCTTCCGCAAGTCGAATTTACCACTAACATGTGTTTCAGCTATACGAATACTAATGCCACGGCACTCATCATTTTGAATATGATGAGTGCTCATAAGTGCAGAAGCTTATTTAGAGGTGTCAGGCAAATCCACTGCAGCAGCAGACTTATACTTATGGGGATAAAAAAATGACTGTACAACATGAAGAAAAAACAGTATAATCGCAGACGGACAAATCGCTTATAAAATCCTGCGTAAGACAATCTTATTAGCGCTTTAATGCTCGCTCTCGCTGCAGCAAAGATACGACGGAAGCGATTTTTGTCATTCTAAAGAAAAATTGGTTCAACGTTTAATCATTTGACGGACGCACAAAACCAAGCGCACCAACAATTGGTTCATTTGATTACTCAAAACTCCGGATTGGTAAAATTTCACTCACAGTTAACTTTACACCACCATATTTTTACTGTCTAGAATCAGTATATGATGATGTTCCTATCAATTTCAGATTATTGGCTTTTTTTTTAATTCCAACCATAAAATTCTAAAAAAAATCGTGTTTTTTAGTGTATAAATTACTTTTTTTGTTTGTAGATAATATTTCTAAATAGAATAAAGTTTCGAATAGCAAAAGAAAGTTATTATGACGAAAATCACTTATTTCCTTCTATAAAAATAAAAATGTAGTCTTAAAACTGCTATGCAACTAAATTTAGTGTATTGAAAAAAATAGCATAAATATTTAATCTAGATGTAACACTGGAAGAAATTTTTAACTATATTTCCTTTAGTAAGACATAATAAAATTGAATGTGTTTAGTACAACTGTATAGGTGATTATAGTTTTTAGGAAAAGTACCATTTATGATCAATCATAGATTGTTTTGAAGATAGAGATCTTAAAACAATGCCTATTGCAAAGATTTACCTAGACTTGTTACTGATATTCTTTAACGCATAACCATATTCACCACTTGTAATTCTTCATAAAACGAGTGAATTTAAATTGCTTTTGCAGTCCTAATTTTCAAATGCAGTTTTCTCATTTTCTGCACATAATTGGTAAAGCTCTTTCAAATATTTCAAATGACGTGCGAGTTTTAAATTACAGAGATCTGAATAATTTGAATAATAAATCCTTACTTCAAAATACAAATAAGGAAAATCAGGTAACAAGGGAGTGTCGGAAGTTAAAAATATCGGCTATATCAGTAGCAAAATAGACTAGTGGCCGAGATTTCGTGACATGCATTTCAGTAGCTAAATTACTACGTGGGTGGAGGAAAGAAAAGGGTAAATGTGATATTACTTGTTCAAATGAAATTTCAAAATACAAGGTTGTAAGCACATGCTTTTTTGTGAAATAGGATATTTTTAAATAGCTTAAACCTATCAGTTTACCTTCTTCAAAATGAGTTAATATTGTACTAAATTCCTTTTTCTTCGTAAACGGTGTTCCAAAATTGTGACGTTACGTTTTGGAAGCAACTACAAAGTTTGGTAAATTAAAAAAGGTATGAGATTTGTTTGATTTGAGAAGCATAATATTTAAAATATTCCTTTCTAATTTTAGTAATCTTATTTTAATAGGATATGTGGGCGAACGTGACCTATTTAACTTTTTGACTGAGGTCCTTAGGATGTGTTTGTGATAAAAAAAGTTCCAAGTTTAATAGGATCGTTGGACGAACGTCACAAATTTAGCTTCTTTACTAAGAATCTTAATGATGCGTCTGTGATTACAAAATAAATAAATAAATAAATAAAATCTAAATTTAGTATGAATTTTCTATCCTTAGAACTTCTTATGCTTTATTACTTTTTGCAGCAAATTTATCATTACAAATATGTTTAGGAGATGACATCTTAAGAGCTTCGAGTGAAAGCATGCGCATTGTTTTAAATAATTGCTTTGTACTCGATAAGGTCGTGATTGGAACTCTGTCCGTAGGTGGGAAGGATCCATGCCCTACCCACTGGACGAAATTCTGCTTGAACTAAAATTTTTAAGTTTCAAATGGTACAAAGGCACTATGACAAATTCAATTTCAATAAGCTCCTAAAAAAAGCTTCAAACTTTCGAGCTCAGAACTGTTCTACTTCCGCCATCTCAATATCAAAAGTCAGTGCCGTCCCCGATCCTGTTAAATAGCAATGCATTGATTTTTCGAGATCAATGAGTTTGCTTAGCAATCAATTCAACGAAACATGTTTAAAGGTCAGATGCCAGTTGATAAGATGTGATGATTTTAAAATACGCTTTAATACGAAAATCAGCTATTTTAAATAGAATATCATGATACGGAAAGGTTTCTATTTTTTAAATTTTAATATTATTTCTCTGCTAATTTAGGTTTCGTAATGATGTGATTTCTAAATTGCATGCTCGTAGGCTGCTAGAAAATCCCAATTTATAATATATAAAAAATGTTAAAAAGCGTTACTAATTCAGGATATTAAATATTGCAGTGCCAGAATTACTCTTTAGGCTCTAAAAGCCCTTCAGAAAATTAAAAAATAGTAAATCGTTTAATCAAGTTTTGGAAGTTATAGTTTATATAAAAATTATTAATAAATAGTAGTTTGGATAAATAATCGTTTATATTAGTAACATTAGTGTCTTGATACACAGAAAATATTTGTAATCATTGTTATTCATTTGTTAGCTTAAATTTGAATGGATATGGAATACAAATTTTAAGATAGCGCTATGCATTTGAAATTTTCAATATTTCACCGTGGTAATATAGAAAATTATAAGTTGTTCCTTCACATACATTTTACCAAATCCTTATAAATAAAAATGAAATTCTGTTTGTTTGTTTGTTTGTTTGTGGATTTGATTCATATACAAATCCACAAAAATGGACCTATCAGCCTGAAATTGGGCACAGATGTGTAAAATAATATAGAATAAAAGATAGTCCACTTTAAAACTTTGAAAGTCCACCCGTTCCCGAAATTTAAGAGATTTTTTATGTTCTCCACGCAAAAAGCTTTCCGTAATTGTAACCCCTGTAGTCAAAAAAGTGTGAAATAAGGATCGTGGTTGCCATGTGTGGCGATTTTGCCGAATAAAATGTTTTAAATTCTCAAAGTAAAAATAAAAGAATAATAATGATTTTTTTTTGTTAGTTTATATTCGTAATGTTATTTTTTTAAAATTATAATATCGTGTGCATAGGAAATCGGAGCAGGAATGAAATGTTTTATACGCAAAACAATAAGAATTGAAGATTTCCGAGGCTAATATGTTAAAATTTTTTAGTTTGGCGAAAAAATAAAATGGCTCAAATGCCGAGAAAGTGAGTTCTAGCGGTTTACACTGTTTCCGGCTTGGCGCAATTTACTGAGAGCTTAAGGAAACGGATTTTTGAAAACAAGTGCAAAGGTTTTATTAGAATACAGAGTTAAATTTTAATGATCCGTGCGGAAATAATGCAGTTATTAAGGGATTTCAAGCGATGTAGCTTCAGAATTCTCGCCAATTGAGCACATTGATTTAACTTGGGGGAAATCCGCCAAATTTCAGAAAATTGAAATCTTCGCATTTAGTACATCGAGGTAACGATGAATAAAACATGTTATAGTTGATAATTTAAAAAATGAGGCTGTATTAAGGGATTCCACTTTTCAAAAAAACGCCTGGCGGTCGAACCATTTCCCATTTTGATTGCTGCTAAGTCAATGCTTCGAATGATTCCCTGAAAAAACTCTTGCAAAATGGCGTATATTGGCACTTTGGTGAGGCTTAGATTTGAAACTGGATTTTATTTGAGACTGGTATCTATATTAATAAAACAATGTGTGTAAACTGTTTGTTTGTCTGTGTCTCGCGTAGCTCGCAAACGGGTGATCGTAGACCTACCAAATTTTGAACGGAAATTCTCCATGACAGGACCCGACACACCTCGAAGCGATTTTTTCAAAATTCGAACTATTTTAGGAAATATCGATAAAAACGTATCGCAAAAGGCTAATTTTTGCTTTCCGCCATTTCGTAATTGTAACCCCACAGTGCATTAAGCGACAATTAAGCTTATATAGGTTGCCACATTCGGCAATGCCACATTCGGCAGTTCATTAAATGATTCAGACTCTTGAAGTAAAATTAAAAGAATAACGATTTTTTTTTTATTTTGACTAGATTATTTGTAAGGTTGTTTTTAAATTAAAATATCGTGTGCATGTGAAATCAGAGCGGGAATGAAATGATTTATACTCAAAAGAAAAATAGAATTTGGAAATTTTCCGAAAATAAATGTGCAACTTTTTAATTGGGCGAAAAATAAAAGGGGTTGATGTCCGATTTTGTGGAGGATTCTAACGCTTGGCGCTATTTATCGTAATTTAATCGTCTGCTATTTGGGTTATGAATACACCTGCGTATAAGTTTTTGAAATTTTCATTCAGTTGGAATTGTGCATTTTTCTGAGCAGCTTTTCTGCATCTATTTCTAATATATTACATCCAGAAAAAAGGATGTTAGAAATATCAATTTTAATTTTGTTTAATCACACTCATGAATAATGATACACTTTCCAACTTAATAAAAGAAGGAACGAAAATAGGGAAGACCCATGGATTATAACTCTTTTTATATATAGCACTTTAGTGCGTATTTAAAATCTGAAAGTGTGTCAGATTTTCTATGATTCTAGCGCTTGGCGCAATTTAATGAGAGGGTATTTTTAAAAACAAGCGTAGGTAATCTTATAAATAAAAATCAAATTCTGTTTGTCAATTTGTTGATTTGGGTAGTATACAATTCCACAAAAATGGACCTGTCAGCCTGAAATTTTACACAGATATATGTAAAATAATATAGAATAAATGATAGTCCACTTTAAAACTTTGAAAGTCCATCCGTTCCCAGAATTTAAGAGATTTTTTATGTTCTCGTTCTCCACGCAGAAAGCTTTATGTAATTGTAACCCCTGTAGTGAAAAAAGTGTGTGAAATAAGCATCTTGGTTGCCATGTGTGGCGATTTTGCCGAATAAAATGTTCTAAATTCTTAAAGTGAAAAGAAAAGAATAATAATGATTTTTTTAGTTTATATTTGTAAGGTTATTTTTTTAATTATAATATCGTGTGCGCATAAGAAATGAGAGCAGGAATGAAATGTTTTATACGCAAAACAATGAGGATCGATGATTTCCGAGACTAATATGTAAATTTGTTTAGTTTGGCGAAAAATAAAATGGCTGATAGGCCGATTTTTAGAAAGTGAGTTCTAGCGGTTTGCACAGTTTTAGGCTTTTTGGCACAATTTACTGAGAGCTTAAGGGAATAGCATTTTTGAAAACAAGTGTATAGGTTTTCTTAGAATACAGCATTAAATTTTAACTATCCGTGCAGAAATAATGCAGTTATTAGTTCATTTCAAGCGATGTAGCTTCAGAATTCTCGCCAAATGAGTACATTGATTTAACTTGGGGGAAATCCGCCAAATTTCAGAAAATTGAAATCTTCGCATTTAGTACATCGAGGTAACGATGAATAAAACATGTTATAGTTGATAATTTAAAAAATGAGGCTGTATTAAGGGATTGCACTTTTCAAAAAAATGCCTGGCGGTCGAACCATTTTCCATTTTGATTGCTGCTAAGTCAATGCTTCGAATGATTCCCTGAAAAAACTCTTGCAAAATGGCGTATGCTGGCACATTGGCGAGGCTTAGATTTGAAACTGGATTTTACTTGAGACTGGTATATATAATAAGACTGGTTATAGATAAAAATTAATGTTGGTATGTGTGTAGGAGGTTGAAAAACTCAGCACCGTTTCACCGATCACCATGAAATTTGGTTCACCTAAGTCTTTTATCATGGAGAAGGTTTTTATGCTATCTGTTTTCCTCTAACTTGCCACTAGCTGGCGCATCAGAACGTCAAATTCTATTCCGTTTAGCCGTTTGCTATGCGAATATCGTCCAACCAATTTCTATGAAATTTGGTACACGCGGATATTAGAACACGGAGAATATTTTTCACTATCCATTTGCTGTAACTTACCGCTAAATAGCGCTGCAACGCATCAACTTCTATACCGTTCGACCGATCGGCATAAAATTTTTTATACTTACACATTTGAGCACGAAGAATATATTCTAACTGTGTTACTTTTGATGTTACTCACCACTAGGTGGCACTGCAATGCATTATTTTTTTAACTCGTCACTAGATGGCGCTGCAGCAGGCCAAATTTTTGACCATTCAAACGCTGGCTATGAAAATCAGTACTCATAGCTATTTGAACAATGAGAATATTTTGGCGTTATCCATTTTCCTATAACTCGCCACATGACGGCGCTGTAGCAAATCATTACTTTAATTAACCACTAGATGGCCCTGCAGTGTATCACTTCTTGACTGTGCGAATGATCGCCATGGAAATAGGTATACATAGATATTTGAACACGGGGAAGAGTTTGGCACGATCCACTTTCCTATAACTTGACACTAGATGTCGCGTCAACACATGAACTTCAGGACTATTCAGCCGATCGTCATGAAAATTCGTATGCATCGATATCTGAATGCGAAGAATATTTTCGCCGTATCCGTTTTGCTAAAACTCGCCACTAGATTGCGCTACGCCGCATCGCCTTCTGCACCATAAAAACGATTGCCTTGAAATTCAGTATGCATGATTATTGAACACAATATAACGCGATATCTCTTTATTACAATAAATAGTAATCACAACAAATATTAATGTCAAAATGTCCATTCATTCCCGTGCGAAGAACGGGTACTTCAGCTAGTATAATATATATTTATAGTCCATATTCCTAATAGAGCTTGCTTAATTACGTTTATTCGTTAATTTACGTTTATTCGTTAACTTAATTTGTTCAGTTGGTCCTGATATCTATTAAGATTAAAAGTGGCCTCAGTGAAAAGTGTTCCCGAGGGTTCTTGTATGCTGCTACTTATTATTTAGATACAAAAAGTAAATACTAAGAATTTTGTGAGGTGGAGAGTTTTTAAAATTTCACTGCGATTTCACTTTAGAGTTATGAATTCATCTCTGACTTGGCTGAAAAAAAAATTATCACAATGTCAAAGTTCACATCTTCCGCATTTCTATCGATTCCCTGGACAAAATTAATCCGCTTAATTGCATTTGCGAATCACCAGTTTTCCTCCTGAATAAATATGTTCAAAATAATAGTTGTAGCCCTTGGGGTTCCGATAAAGCGCGACTTAAGCGGAATGTCAATTTTTTCATGATTTAAACGTCTCTCGGTGTTAGTGACCCTAACACAACAAATGATCTATTGATTCGTTTAGATTGCGACAGATACGCATAAGGAAGTCAGACGAAATGAATCGCGTAGTTTCCGCTGTTTCTAAATTTAAGAATCTAAAGCAATTTATACAATACAAAAAGTATTTATTACTTGCGTTTTTATGGGTGTTTTTGTGAGACTGATTAAAAGCGGGAATTAATGAATCGTAAAAGCATTTTCTTACTTAAGATATGCAGGCTGCAATTAGCATCATCCAGCAATGGTGGTGGGTAGCAAAATTGAAAAGTGTTAATGGTTTCGGGTTGTCTGTCTGTCCGTGCTCTAGCTGCAGAAGATATGAACCGATTGTTGAGACTCACCCTCATGTCTAAAATTAAAGTTATACATAAAATCTGTAATAACTGAAGCAATACTTTTTTACTGTAGCAAATTTCGGCACAGAAATATATTATTATGGGAGAAAGCACGCAAAAAAGTAATAACGAAAACAAGTTAAATTGCTTGTTAATATATAGGTTATATTCAAAACGGTCTAATCTCGATTTCTTATATATCGTGAAACGTCCACCAAATAGATTGTGTGATTACTGCGTTATACAAGCCTCACAATAAGTCGCCATACTGTCAAGAAAGGTGCGTCATCGGCCCCGCCATGGCGTAATGGATAAGACACTCAAAATTGTAGACAGCTGAAATGTGAAGGCTGACCTATCGCGCTGTAGTCGATCGAACGGTCTGGAGTTTTCGTCAGTTTTTTCCAGATGTAACGTGAATACCTTTTAGAGCCTCTTAAAAAATCCTCCGACCAAGGCAACCCTCATCCTTGGCAGATACTCCAGCAACTTTCAGACCGATAGAAGAACTGTACGGAAGTAAATGCAGGTTTTCTATGAGAAAATAAAGGCAATAATTTAACTAATCAAAAATCAGAGTTGACCATATTGCTCTTGGAACTGTTTTATTACAAGGTAGAGGTGCAGAAAAGCACCCTATAGAATACGCAAGCAGATTGTTGACAAAATCCGAAAGCAATCTTATGATTGAGAAAAAAGTTCTGACAGTAGCTTAGACCTTAAATAATTTCTGGCTGATATCGTCTGGCAAGAGGTCACTGTCGCATCTGACCATCAGCTTTTGAAGAACTTACAAAGTTCAAGATGTCCTACAGGTCAATAAGCTCGTTGCGCTCTACAAGTACAGTCCTTCAATTTGAACACGGAACACATACCTAGAAAAGGCAAATGTTATAGCTGACATGATGTTTAGACCTTTGTGCGCATGAATAAACATCATGCGAATTTTGTACGGTTTGTATAGATATTCCATCAAGGAACCCAGATGAAACAAGAGCGGAACAAAGACATCAAGAATGTAAGTGAATCTGTTAAAAGTGTCACAAAAGAATAAAACTACACGAATTGGACCGACAGAGGTTACGTAATGAATAGAAGGATTTTGCACGATATTCACCTGAAACAGAGTTAGAAGCTCAATTAGTTGTACCTAAGCAAAAACGAGAAAATCCTGACATTATCCATCATCGTCTCAAACCATCGTGGTATTGAGAAAGTCCTTACGACAGTACGATGATCTGTCAGTACACTCTCAGAAGAATTCATCTTTATACATTACTTTATCCCTCATTTTTCAACGAGTAATTTCAGTTCTCTATGGAAACGTAATATTTACGTAAATTCCTCTGTATGGAAACGTAATATTTCCAGGAAATCTGAAGGAGAAGAAAAAAATCCGCTGAATCTCAAAAAGTTTCTTCGGTTGACAGGAGAAAAAATGAATCGGATATTCGTCAAATAACGGATATATTCCCGGCAGCAATACTGCCAGAAAACTTTCCGTGAATTGAAGACATAACTTTAGAAGGTGCGTCTTTATACGCTAATGTATTCCTCATATTTCAACGAATAATTTCCGTTGCTTGCAAACGTTATATTTCCGTGAATTCTTCTTGAAAATCTGAAAAAAGAGGGAAAAATTTCGTTGAATATGAAAATGTTTCTTCAATTGTCAGGAGAAAAAAAGAAACGGAGATATTTTGGCAGCACTGCTGCAAAATTTCCGTGAATTGAAAAAAAAATCATTTTTGAGAGTGTAGGACGCGAGGGAATTGAAAGAATTTTCATCCGCGAATCGTAAAGAGATATTAGTAGACTGTTATGCATAAATGCATCACAGACTAAATCAAAAATTGCCAAGAATGCTGCCGTTCCAAGCTTGATTCTCGAAAGCTGTGTCGTCCGGTTTATTGCGAACACCTGTTAATGGGCAACGTTTTGAATCTTTTGATGTAGATGTTGTGTTTGCTATTTGTTGTAGATTTGTTTGGTTCCCTGCCAAAGTTCATAATGGAAAAAGATTGATTTTCGCCCCAAAAAAGATTGTGACACAAAATGAGTTGAACTCTCCTCATTAAAAACTACCAATGGAAAACAATGTACTGTCACCCATATTGAAGAAGTATATTTGTGATATACGTTATAGGTGTTTGTGTGTGTAATTTTTGTTTGGTAAGTTTAGAATATCATATAGTATGACATTAAATATTTCAGTTGGATCGAAGTAGTCATTCTAATCAATTATGCACCAGTTTAACCTGATGGATAGAATTGTCTCTTTGAAAGAACAGCTGATGTAAAAATAAGGGAACATAAAAATGTTTTCAACATATGGATATGAAAATTCATCCAAAAGCTTTATGTGTGATTCATACGAAATTTGAAATTTCATTATGATACTGTAGACGTAAAACTGAAATTTTTTTTATCCTTTCCACTGATCTTAATATTTAGTTCATACGAAGTAAAATATAAATTAAAAAAAAAGTTGCTCTCATGTTGATGCATTTCCTCATTTGACTTAGTTGTTACATAACAAATGTTATAGATAATTTTATTCATTTAAATGATGCTGATGTGATGCTTTTTGGATCATAGTAGGACGACCTGTGGCTTAAATCACGTGCCTAGTTAATGATATGCTGTGTGAATTATGCCCGCGGAAAACTAGACTTGTCTCATAATTATAGCTTTGTGGTTCAGATCATTTTCCTCTAATGTAGAATTGGAATTATGTAACTGGTTTATCATATCTGCACGGTATATCTAAAGCAGAGCAAATCTATTTCTTATGGATTATAATTTTAACTATCAGAATTTTTACAAGTGGATAAATACACTTGTACGCAATAAGTACAAACCAGACTTGCGTGTTACACAAGCATTTTTAAAAATTTAAACCAGAAAATAAAATGTTGATAGTTGAGTTTTCATAAATGTTCGATTAATTTTTCCTTTACAGCGTAATGGTTATTATTTTTGTTATGCTAATTTTTAATGTAAACTATTTACGAGTTATTTTGTATTTTAAATGAGTTTCTAGGATAAACATATTTTGACAAGAATTTTACATACATAAATAATTATTTTTTTCTTTTATTCTCAATGTCTCTTTTATTTCTTTTAAAAGCAACCTCCTTCAAATTCCATTCCATTGTTTCTTCCATTGCATTTTTTCCATTTACCCTTTTCAATCTTTTAATGATATTACAGTAAAAAGAAAAAAACTTAAGGTTAGATACAATAACCAAGATTTTTGAACTGATTTTTGAACTGAGAGCTTTATACCGTGGATGCAGTGAATGGCTTCATTTTTTGTATTCAGGTACAGCATGAATTTATGTAGGTACTAGCTGAAGTACCCGTCCTCGACGGGTTAGTGAATGCAATTTTCCAAAAAGCAAGAACTTTCGTCAGCATTGTAGGAGTACACAGAATGGATGTAGAATGTTGCAAAAGTAAAGAAAGCGAAGTTATAATTTTTATGTATTGTTAAAATATTACAGGTTAAAGAGTAACTAAGTAATATAATTTCATTCGCTTTAGTCGTAATTATGTGATGCGCGAACGAATATTTACGCATATTGAAATAATTTTCGCAAAATCTCAAAATTTAATCAATATTTTTGAAAAATTCGAAGCCTAGAATTTAAGTTGAGTGACAACCTATCATGTCACCCAAATTCGTTTCATTCCCTGCAGTCTTTATTTCGTGATGCTGGAATAAATTTTTAGCATTTTAAAACGATTTTCGCAAAATCTCAATATGTAATCAAAATATTTTAAAAATTCTCAACGCCTATAAATTAAGATTAGCAACTACCTATCATATCAATAAATTTCGTATCATTCGTATTAGTCGTTATTACGTGATGTTTGAAGAAATGTAAACTATTTTGAGAGAATTTTCACAAAATCTCAAAATCTAATAAAAATGTTTAAAAAATTGGACTGCTATAGTTTATGTTGAGCAACCATCTATCGTGAGACCAAATTTCATATCATTCACTTTAGTCGTTATTACGTAATGCGGGAGCAAAGATTCACTCAGTTTTAAACGATTTTCACAAAATCTCGAAATCTGATGGATTTTTTTTAATTAGATGCTTATAGTTTAAGGTGAGTGACCACCTATCATTTCACCAAATATCATTTTTTCACCTTTGCAGTTATTACGTGATGTGCGAACACAAATTTACGCAGTTTGAAATGATTTTCGCAAAATTTCAAAATCTAATCAATATATTTTTTTAATTCGATACCTATGTTTTAAGTTGAGTGACCACCTATCATGACACCCAATTTCATATCATTCGCTTCAGTCGTTTTTATGTGATGCTTGAACACAAATTTACGCACTTTAAAAGGATTTTCGCAAAATCTCAAAATCCAATCACGATTTTTTAAAAATTGGACGCCTATGTTTTAAGTTGAGTGACCACCTATCATGACACCCAATTTCATATTATTCGCTTCAGTCTTTTTTACGTGATGCTTGAACAGAAATTTACGCAGTTTGAAACAATTTTCGCAAAATCTCGAAATCTAATCAAGATTTTTAAAAAATACGACGCCTATGTTTTAAGTTGAGTGACCACCTATCATGTCACCCAATTTCAAATCATTCGCTTCAGTCGTTTTTACGTGATGCTTGAACACATATTTACGCAGTTTGAAAGGATTTTCGCAAAATCTCAAAATCCAATCAGGATTTTTTAAAAATGGACGCCTATGTTTTGAGTTGAGTGACCACCTATCATGATACCCAATTTCATATCATTCGCTTCAGTCGTTTTTGCGTGATGCTTGAACACAAATTTACGCAGTTTGAAACGATTTTCGCAAAATCTGAAAATCTAATCAAGATTTTTTAAAAATTTGACGCCTATGTTTTAAGTTGAATGACCACCTATCATGACACCGAATTTCATATTATTCGCTTCAGTCGTTTTTACTTGATACTTAAACAAAAAAAGCGTCACGGACAGAAAGACAGAACGACAGAATGACAGAATGACAGACAGACAAACTTTTTTTTGAGGGTCGCATCGGATTCCCGGGTGCTTGAAACGGATAGAAATCGCAAAATTTTTGAATTCCAAGAAATGTACAGACAAAAGTCTAATTTTATTTATATAGATTTACCTGTATGATATTGATTCCTTCATAAAAACTGTAATACTTTGTGTATAAATAAAGAGTTTCATAATTAAAAGGCTTGCTCAGAACCCTATCAAAAGGCACTATCTTCAGTCAAAACAAGTGAATCACTTAATAAAGAAATGGGAATTTGTTTCAAGTAGAAAAATGTGTTAAATATTACCATCACTTGGTATATTAATTTGAAAACATGTACTAAATATGTAATTTTTTTTTTTGTTTTACGTAGAAGCTATTATAAAAAAAGGAAAAAAAAATAAACACGGGAGAGCTCATTTCCATTGTTTATTAATGATACTCTCTCTAACGGCGATATTTGGAAATATTTTCTTATCCGGATGAAAAACAATTCCCATGTCTTTGTTAAGTCATCTACCAAAATTCACAAATTTCTTTTGGGTGTTCTTCGTCTCGGTTTTCGATACTTTGAAGTAGCGTCTTTTAACTGTGAACAAACATTCTACACATTAATAACGATAATGCTACTTTCATCATAGACTCTTGTTGTTTTTATTAGGGGTATTCGTTTACAAAATTAAGAAACAGTGTGGTTGCTCATATAGATTTGATGCCATTGCATTGTATTGTTTTATTTATGAATGAAATGCACAACTCAGGTACGATGCAAAAATTGCCCATACATTAAAAAATGGTGATGAAAAAGTCTGTATGAAATGCGAAAATTACATGGAAGACAATTTGCAATTAAAGGAACAACGACATTCCAGAAGGACAACCATGAACAGCAGTGTAACATACCAAGAATGAATAACACCGGTCAACACAGTTTTTGGGCCTGACTTCTACATGTTGAATTTTAGTTTTTCCTACTTCAAAACTAAGAAAAATATTTTTTTTTAATGAAAGTTTGCTTTTGTATAAATTAAAGCAATTTTTTAGTTTTTTGGCAAAAATCACTGATTTATATATTTTTTTTCATAATCCCACTCTAAATTATGATCAGAAAAGTTTTTGCTGGACATAAAAGTCTTTTTTATTCAATATTTGTGATAAACACTAACATATAAGTGTAAAATAATTATTTTATTGAGTATTATTGTTACATAAATCATCATTTTTTCAGACGCAATCAATTATATTTTTAGCATATTACTTTGCATCATTGTGTTGACAAAATACATACTAAATATGCATACAATATTATTATAATAATGCAGTTTACTTTCGGGTTAAACAAAGTGCTGCCATCTTTCGTTTATGAAATAAATTAAAATATACTTATCGACGTAAATCAGACAAAAGCAAACTTTAAGAACTAAAAATGAAAATTTAAGTGTTTTTCAATGTCTAGAATCAGAATTTAAGCATGAGAACAGAAACCCCCCAAAAATTATTTGTTGACCGGTGTAATTGTTATGAGCAACATTATAGAAGCAACTAATATTACTTTTTTGTAGTACACAGGTGAGGATATTAGTGATAGTTGGAAGATGCCACCAAAGTTCAAGACAGATGAATCTATTCGTTTTCAATGAAATTTAAATCCAAGCAACTTCTGAGAGAAACACTGAATATCTTTCCGAATTCCAACAAAGAGAGCCCTCAACTGTGAGTGTTCAATAATATAAATATAAAATTTTCCGTGAACCGAAATGTATCATTGAAAGCAATAGAACTTTATTAATTATGGATTAACGGTTATGGTTAGTTTCTCGCGAAGGTGTTTGTAGTGGCTTTGTGACATGGATTGCGATTTTGCGCCAGGTTAATGTTAACAGATTCAAAGTCCCTGAGCCCACGGACCAGCTGGCACGAAGAGTATTATGCTGCACAAACATTAACTGTACCTTTTAAATATATTTTTGAAGATCTTTCAGAATAAAACTATATGAGTAGCTATGTATAGTCATATGGAAGACCAAATCTACAATCATCTGAAAAGACCACATATATCCATACATTTAAAGTCCAATTGGGCGGCTGACATAATTTTGATTCCAGATACTCGCAATTTATCACTTACCCATTCATTTCACCACGCTCAGATTTCAATTTAAATAAGCTATGTAGCCGATTAGCTTTAATGTTTTGTATAAGCACTGTAACAGGATCCATACGAGTGATAAATAAATTTTGCTTGCATACTAAGCTTTCCAGTGCATCATATAATTTGTAAATTTTTACATGTTACACTGTCTCTTTTAAGGACAATTTTATGGCTGTCATTGCTAGCGATGACATGTTTTCTGAAGCTCTATTTTTAGTGCACTGCGTCTCTTATTTTGAAAGTCACAATTGCATCACCTACCTTGATTTTGGTAAATATTGTCAGCGTAGAAGCGTACTAGTTTTAAGCAGAACAACTTTTGTGCGTTACTAATAAAACTTTAAAAAATGTGTTTAGTAGCTTAATATTTTTTTTCTGGCTTTGGCAGAGCCAATAATACATAAAATATTCCAACATTTATGTAATATTATTTTATGCTATATATTTTTTAAATTTATTTTATGCAGCACAAAAACAAATAAAAAAATATATAAAATTAAATAAATAATAAAAAAATGAAACAAATAAATAAATAAAGTAGTGTGATTGGGGGAGGGGTGGCCTCCGGCTTCACGTTCTAACAAAAAACTTTCTTCTGAATATATATTTAAATTGTGGTGCCATTTTTCAATTTAAAAAGTTACTCATAGAAAATAAAAACAATAGTATTATTAACTCATCAATAAATAATTTTGCATAAAACTATAAAATAAAAAAAAGAGCTATAATATTTGATTTTCTTTTTAACTCTAGTTCATTGGCACGCTACAATAAAAAGTAGTTTAGAGAAGTCAGTATTCATACAGAGACAGTTTTGGAACCATGTCATTTTTCAGAAGGGGGAGGTGTTAAATTTTGAAGAAAGTTTATTTCACCGAAATAAAATGTGCAATAAAGCAAAATTTTAGTTTAAACCAAAGTAAACATTTTTGGGTCATGCTACATTATCAAAAAGGAATACTTTAATTATTCAAAGGGTATAATAAGGTAGGATGTTACCCTTTAGCAACTTTTTTTGCGGGGGAGGGGTAGGGATCAACTCCCCCTAGTAGCTCCCCTGGAACCGATACTGTACGTACAGAGCGAACGATTAGTTCGAAATCAATTGGTTATCACTCTTAGATAAATTATGCAGGAATTTAATGAGAGGTTGGAATTTACAGTTCAGTATAATCATAAATAAGAATGACATCGAATTTAGTAATTTTTAGAAGACTCGAACAAATTTGCTGAGCTCTCAACTTGCTTTTCGAATGCTCTCTGCTAGTGTGAGATAAAAACAACATGAAAGTTCATTGAAATAGTTTTTATGTTATGAGTTTAAGCAACAGATGGCAGCATCATAACTGGATTATTTCGATTACTTTCCTTCAATATTTCCATGCTGCCATCTATTGAATCAATTACCAAACCAATCTACCAATATGATAAAAATTCCACCCACACATTGTTGCTCTTTTTATGTAAATATATATATATATATATTTCGTTTGTCATACGGGTAATTTATGTAATGGTTTTGTTTAATAATTATCTATAGACAGTTCTCTTTATTTTGTGTATCTCAAACATAATTTTGTCTAATCCACCATTCGCAAAACTTTACGAAGTATATCAAAATAAAACATGACTTGCAATTATGAATGATAGCTCACTGTATTTCGAGAAACATTAAGCAAATCATAGTTGTAAATTTCGATAATACTTATTGAAGCATACCGTTTTCTTCATATTTTCAATCATAAGCTCTATTATAGGGTAATTCCGGGACTTATGCCTCACATTTTTTTTTTTTTTTGAATTAGTGTAAAAAATTCCAGGGTGCACATACAATAAAATAAATCATGTTGTGTTATTTAATGTAGAATATAAAACAAGTGCACTGCAACAAAACATATTTGAAAAAGATTTAATATTTTTTTAAACATTTTTTTCCTAAAACATTACATTGTGGGTGAGACGCCGCTCTTGTATGGACGCGCCTCTCACACGAACAGAATAAAACAATAAATAAAAAATTATTAAAATAAATATTCATATCTGGACTATAATTACCTACGTAAAAACAAAAAGAAACTGAAGAGACGTATTAGTAGGTATAAATCAATTTGAATCTGCGGACTTAGTTCACTAGTAAAATTAAATACTTATATTTTTAATTCTAATATTAATTGTTATTTGATAAACAAAGTAACATCAGTGAATTTCGAGAGGCGGAAAAAAATAGTGTTTATTTTGTTTTATTTTTTTTAACATCTTTTTTTGTACATTATTTTATTCTTTTATAAAATATGGGAGTTTCTAATAAAATCTGTAAATAAATTTAAAATTTATCTAGTTTAAAAAAAATATTTCATTTAAACCAGAACGTTAAATTTCAAAATTATTACAATTGCAATTAACGACTAATAACATGCCCAACTTGGTGATTCTGTGCAAAAGAAAGGAGAAAACTTAATAAAACTTAATTAAATCCAGAAAATATACTCCAGTAATGAATTCAATAATATAAAAAATAAGACAAGGAGAAATAAATTAAAATTTTACTAAAAGTGGCATCCCGTACAAAAGAAACTGCGGCATATATACCAGAATGGCAGTGCGGCTTACATCCCATTTTGTACGGTACAGACGTAACACATCACAGTTGCCGGTCTTCGCAACAGAAACTGGCGTATCCATATACATGCAGTATTCTATACAGTTGCTACACTTAGTTTTGACTTCGAAATCATGCATGGATTTAGTAATTAGCGTAAAAAATGCACTTAAGCGCAGCGTGTTTAAATGTTTGGATAGTGAAATCATGTGCTTATCTCAAAATAAGGATTGTATAGTTATAGCTGAAAAATTGAAAGGGATTCCTGCTATACACTAGTTAAGGAAATCTCACTACACACCTATACTGCGAGCGTGAATGCTGTCTACCGAAAATTAGAAGAAATATAGGGGGTGCGGCCTTTGTCCCGGATGCGGCGATTCTCCCAGAATTACCCTACCATATTATATTTAGAATTCTCTGCTTAGATATTTCGATTTCTTTTTCTTTTTTAAATTTAAAGTGTTTAGATTTGGGTGTCTAGAAAGAGAAGCACTGCAGTGATTTAAATACAGAACTTCTAGATTTGGAAATTTATAATTTCGAGATAAATATGGAAAATACATTAATTTTAGAGTGCAAATGTTGGGAATTTCGGAAATTTCAAAATAAACGAATTGGATATAGGCAGGTTGGAATAGTGGAAACTCAGTTGTATGCGCTTAAGAACTAAATAAGTGTGTCTAGCTTATACCATTAAGAAGAGCGTAAACCTATAACTACGAATACATTGGGCAGTTTGAGTAGAAACGACGAACACAAAAATTACTAAGACATGTTTGTTATTATTATACCATGGAGATCTCAATAACATTGTTGTTTTATCATGGTTTAGAAAAAAACTAACTTAACAAAAGGTTGTTTAGGTGCTTATTGACTAACTTCTTACCAGCATGGAAATGAAAAAATTAATGATGGAATCTACCAGTTATTGAGTTCGCCTTTTCCACCGTTAAACATTCTAAAATATGTAAGGCCTGCGAACATATTTCAAATCCTTTGTGTACAAAGCACACAGGACGCACTCTAATCGTAATAATTTTGGTATTAAGATTTAGAAGAGAAAACGTATTTTGGCCATTATTAAATTTCTTTCTCAAGTTTCTATTTAACACCTCAAAAAACGTAGGGGAGAGTGGCCCAAAGCGGGTAGGCATTCGTGTGCTGCCGCATAGTGCGCATGCGCTAATATAGACATGGGCCTTGAGTACCCGAACCCTCCAGAGTTTCATTCAGTCTCAACGGTCCACCGGCGTAGCAACATGGCGTAACGAGACACGGAATAAAATAATTGGGGGAATTTGTTAAAAAAACAAAGGTATGCAATTCTAGTCGAAAATCAGCTTATTATTTTTATTGCCATTATTACTACTTTATTTTGATGCTATCTACCTATAAAATACCATGATGATTCTGTTTTTTTTATTTTTTTTATTTGAGGTTATTATTCTTCAAGTAAAAATGTGCTTTCGGGCAAAGCGGGTATCTGCCGAGTAGATACCCGCTTTGCCCTGATACATTTTAAATCGAATTTTTCTGCATTTTGTTATAAATGGTTAATAAATATAAGTTGAGACTGATTTAAAATAAGTATAAAATTTGAATTAGTTAAGTATAACTTAAAAAGTTATTTTTCATAATAACAAATAATAGTCCTATGACTTAATAATTTTTTATTTTTTTTATTTTATTGACAAATATATTAGTGAGATTTTTAATTTTAATGAGATAATTATAACTTAAAAAGTTATTTTTTTATAATGGCAGTTAACTGTCTGAAGATTTAGTTCTTTTTTATTTATTTATTTATTTATTTTATTAATAGACATACCAAATAAGATTTTTAATTTTAATGACATAAAAATAACTTTAAATGTTATATTTTTTCATATTGACAGTTAACTAATCTAATAATTTAATCATTTATTACTTTCTATTTAATTAACAAATGCACCAAATCATAATAAGTTAATGTGATAATAATTTATATCATTGAGACCTTTAATAAGGCTGATAAAATAAGTCAAAAATTGTTCTATGAAGGTTATTTTTAATGATGATTATAAGTTCAATTAAAGCTTCAATAGTAATCCTTAAGTAAATTAATATGTGCTCAGATTTGTAAAGTATATTGTACTTACCCGATTTGCCCGAACGGCTTACTCGCTGTAGGCCCCCTTGTAGAGCAAAGTTGGTTTTTTAAGCATTTTTAATTTTTGATAATAAACAATTATTTATAAATAAAATAACGCAATACTCATTTTTTGTTTTGAAGTTTAAGATTCCTCCTAAGAAATAAATCAATTATGTTGATGATAAAAGCTCCAAAACGACTATTTTTGGATATTTATCGTTAACCTACCCGCTTTAAGCCACTCTCCCCTATGTTTTTTATGAATGTATTTAGGCATGTACCATCTATTTTGACAGACCGTGAATCATTTGTCTGCGCATAGCAACACTAATAACTGAAAAACACCTAGCCTCAGAATGTTGAAATTTTGTATTTAGGACTGTTGTAGCATTTAGTTGTGCACCTCCCTTTTTGACTGAAATTGACTGTGCAGTTCATTTATAAAGTCCCCCAAAAAATTTTCGATACATTAAGGTCTATAGCTAAGGTCTATAGTCTTTATTAAAAGCCTAGCGTCAATCATTGACTGGACTATTTCCAAAATTTCAACGTTTCCAAAGTGGACAGTTTTGACGAAATATCGCCAAATTTGACACATAAAATGTCTCCAAGACTGAAGTCAACTTGGTTTTATCTCTCATATTTGGCGAGAAATCGTCGAACCAAAATCGTATCTCAGTTTTAAATGAAATAACTTTGAATAAAGAGCATGAAAACTACATAACTTAATTTATATAATTTAATGAAAGTACGAGGAAGTAGTGCAATGTACATATCAGATCAGATCATTTTATTACCAGAATTTCAGTTGGCGTGCCAATGTTCTGTAGTAAACTTTATTGAAATGAGTGGTTCTTGGATTTGGGATTTGCTTTATCATAGTATTTCTTATTTATTAATTTATGTTCCTATGGTTTTTAGTGACTAATTTTTTTGTTGAAAGAGACACTTTCTTCGCACACTGAACAAAACAATATAACAAAAGCAAAATAAACAAGCGCTTGCTTTTACAAAATATAATATAAAAATCCGCCGCCACTTTGACCGTAGAACTTGTCACAAACTTTTAAGCAATACTAGATAACTTTAAATTCGATAAATTTGTAAAAAATAATTTAAACACTTTTTTAATAAAATTTCAAGGTCATGTTCTGAGACTAAAGAGCATAATTATTTTTGTGCAATTATTAATGTTTTTTGAAAGCATTTATAGACAGACATTTATCAAAATAATAAAACTTAAATTTTATTTATTTTCTTAACATATCTGAAAAGAATTTCTAAGCAGAGAAAACTTTTGTAATATTTGTCTGTCATTAACGGGTCATAGGAGATGATGGTAATTGAAAATGAGTAAATTTTTACGGAAATTCACGCGATTTGAACTCACTGGATCAAGGAAATGCTCCATTGAGCTAATAGTCAGAAATACAGAATTTTATATTCAACTAAAACATAACTTTTTATACTTTTCCAAAAATTCGAAAAGTGTTCCTGGTTTCTGATTGACATCGTACTAGTAAAATTAGTATTGTAAACAAGGGTTCACAATATGCATGAAATTGTAATTTTATATAATTCTTTATTGGGAAACAACGAAAAATTAACGCTGAGATTTTAATGCATCTTATAAATAGTTCAGACTTTTCACTAAAAGACTAAGCTAGGAGATCCTATATCCCCCCCCACACACACACACACTTTTTTGATTTTTGATTTTTTGATTTTGGGATAGTGAATAAGTGTAACTTTATCCCACAACTAATATTTCTTTCTCAAAATACAGTAGAACGTGCTTGAGTCAATGTAACCACGTGCATTAAATTAAAAACATGCACTCTCCTGTCAATACAAAGCACACAAGCTTGCTAATAATGTTATAGCAGCCTTTTATAAAATCAAACACAAATTTCATTTCTGGTTATTCAACTTTCGTGAAATCCCTTTTTTTTAAGGCGGAAAACGACGAAGGTGGCCCTATCTCTTGTGTGACCATTGATCACTTGTAGAAAGTGGCATGTATTATCCTTGTTGCTCTTTTTTAACCCTTTAACGCGCAGTGTTCCCGCTCTGGGAACACCAGACTCTGACGTTTTGACTGTTGCCAGTCCCGAAGAATAGATTTGATTTCTATAAAAATAGTTGCGGGTGACATTGCTCCACGAGAATCCTTTACTTTTTAGCACTCCCTTTCCCGTAAAAAAATTGTCACGATTCTTTTTAACAGCACTGACATCTGCTGGAAAACGGAAGAATTGGAGAACAGCTGGATAGATTGCCCAATACTCAAAAAAGGGCAGCCGTTGCCATCGCTTGACTTAACTACCAGCAAGATGGCGGACGATCGAAACGTTCAAAGGGCTCTAGATCTGTGGAACGATGGACGTTTCGATCGTCCGCCATCTTGCTGGTAGTTAAGTCGAGCGATGGCAACGGCTGCCCTTTTTTCAGCATTGGGAAAGGGTTGCGCCTCAAAAGATTATTCCCCCCTTTTTTATAGTCTCTATGCAATCCTCATAAACGCGAGTGTCTGTCAAACTTATGGTCTTGGAAAATGTATTCCATTCCAAACAACTAATACCTACGAATTACGCTTCTTTCAACGTGTTCTTTTGGTGGCTTATTTTCCTCAATAGATATTTACTGCAAGAAGTTTTTCATGTTGGTTCAACTATTCTCATTGTCTTCACAGACATCAATTAACCAACTTCCTTTCCTGGGACAAAGTTGATTTTTTTTTCTTGTACCAGAACTACTTCTTGATTAAATCTTACGACGTCAAACCCCAATAGTTAGCGTAAAACCTGTTATCTACCAATAATTATGAGGAATTGGCTTTTTAATTGAATATTTCTCTAAGGTAAAACATGTACTGAATTCTTTGCTTTGGAAAAAAGTTTATGTGTATTCAATAGGTAATGAAAACAGCTTTGTTGCAGAATTGTGTCAATTTTTCTAACTATATTATAAGAGGGCTTCACTAATGCTCATCTTTAATATATATTTAGTATAATCAACTGTATTAAAGGTGGGCTTACTAATTTAAAGGTGAACTTTACTCATTATTCCTACCTTTAACATACAGTTAGTGTAGTCACTATATTAAAGTTATACTTCACAAATTTAATGGTGGAATTTACTAATTATGAAGTATGAAGGTCCAAGGTTCTGGCCTACCTTGCAGTTGTCAATCTAATGGCCTGGAATTTTAGGCGGTTTTCTCCAGATAAAGCATGAATACGCGTTAAAAATCCTTAAATTGTCCTCCGCCCAAGGTTTCCTTTCTTTCGGCACATAGCTCTCGGTTAGCTTTGCCTCAACCACAAATCAAAAATCAATCGATATTTATACAGCTCGCGGAAATATTTTTATCACCCAAAGGTATTTCGAAACTAACTCTGGGTCTGTGACATTAATATAAAATAAATACACTGATAAATAAGTAACTCTGCTCCCTAGCTTCTTTCAAACCCTATAGAGTAAATTTATTTCTGGATTACCAAGGCACAATACTGAAAAAAAAAATTGCTACTTCAACTTTTGAGTAAACAAACGTTTCTTTAGAGACTTTAATCGAAATATTTTTGAAACAGGAAGCTCAGTTCTAAATCATTCAGTTACAACGTAAGTAAAATAGCCTCATGAAAATACACACTCACGGACATACGAAGTCAAGGCCTGGAAGAGAGTCTATTTCAGAAAATGGCAGACGCCGTTTGACGACTTCACTTTTTAGACGTAAACTTAGAAGAAGGGGAAGAGGTGACAATAGGTGAACATGCGTTTTATTTTATATCCATTTTGAAGGCAATGTATGTCATTTTTCTTCTATGAGAACATTTACTGTGCTCCTTTTACCGTTTTTTAGGCACTGTTAACAAAATTAAAGCTTTATATTTTAAATGAACAGTGTTTCAAATACCCAAAAGCTAAATACATAATTAAAGAGCACACTTTTATTACCTATATGTTGACTCCAGCAGCTCTCGTGTACAACAGTATATCAAATACAGATTTTCACACAATTAAAAATATTTATTATAACATAAAATTTTTATTTAAAAATCATAACTATGCACTTTTCATTTTGCACGCTATTTATGAATGATAAGTGCAAAAATCTTACAGTGCGGATAGATTAAATATTTCACTAAGATCTAAAACGATTCTTAATATGTAATGAACACATTACTTACAAGATAGTAAATAGATGGTTTGAGGCAAATCAAACGTTTTGACATTAAAATTTTTGTTTTTGTGTATCTTTTAAAATTTTAACTTATTTAAAAAATAATAATTAGCTATGCCTTCTTTTCCCATTGTTTTAAATTTCTTAACAAGTCTGAGTTAATATTAATTTGTTCCCCCTTACTCAAAAATGACGTGAAATCAAACTTATGATTTTTTATTATAATACTTTTTGTATCATCAAAGAATTATTCATTGATATTTAGGGAAAAAATAAAAAAACACACTGAAACATGTATAAATTTTATTTATATTACATTTTTTACATTTAAAAAACCCTACAAAGTATAAATATTTGTTTCTTTTGGTCAAACACTCGAAAATATCAGCTTGCAGTTTATATCTAACTTTAAGGGACCTTATGTTAGGTTCAATCAACCTTCTACAGTCATAGATTTTTTAATATGGTGGATAGATAATAATATTAGTCCCCACTAACTTGCTCAATATTCATCGTAGAACAATGGAATTTTACATTTAGTTTAGCGACGATTAAGCCTTAGTCGCCTGAAAAAATGAAAAATAAAGATCTGCGTCAGAAAGTGCAAAATTATGTAAGACACATTTATGAAGATGGCTCTTCAAAAATCAAACTTATGTAGAACTATTCAAAACCATAAAAATAAAATCTGAAAATATTTTTTCCTTTGAGAGTTAAAATTTAAGCTTTTTTAAGGATAGTGTACAGAGTTTTGATTCTGTGAGCAAGTTTTAAGGGTTCATGCAGTTAAAAATCTAGAAGTAATGAGGCGATCTAAAAGAAAAAAGGAAAAAAAAAAAAAGAATATTGTTTCAAATAGTGTTTTCAAAAGAATATGGTAGTAGCTATCATGTTAACCAGTCTTTGAATAATTATTTCATTTTACTATGAGAGCATTGAAAAAACATGAAGTTGTAAACTAATGAAATGGGTCAACTCTTTAACAAAATATTTATTCATCCAAATAAATTATAGTACAAGTACACAAAAAGTTAAACACATAATATGAAGACACTTTGGCATTGAAGACCAATTACACACATGTTCAAATACGATAATCACTTAAACAAAATATACCGAAAATGAATTAAGTATGATGGAGAGAAAAAACAAAACAAAAATATAGTTCATATGTTCCATGCAGGCCGTAACTACCCTGGGTATCGCCAGATTATGGAACCTCAAAAGAGGGAAAAGGTTTCCCGTATGAAAATAACGTTAATTCAAGTTTAAAAACAAAGTATACCGAGTTATTTTCTAGTTTTACCTTATTTCTATTGAATAGGTGTATCGTATCATGTATGTTGTGTACAACGTCAGCTAGCTTGCCATATTTCTTTCAGCCGACGAATGGCCGAGTGACTACGACACTGAACATTAGTAGATGGCTGATGTGTGAACGTTATAAGTTCTGGCGTAACGCGCTACTGTCGTTCTAATGGTCTGAAGTTTTGAGCGGTGACTCCTTATAAAGTCCTTCCCTCAAGGCATTAGCTCCTTTGACAGATAACCCTAATGTGCTTTGACTTAACCAAACAAAAGAACCATTTCACTTAACATAATTAAACAAGAACTAAATATAACATGATAGCACCCATCAACCAAACACTAATAGATTTTCCCCTTCTATAAGCACTCTTTAATAGAAGGGGGGAAAATCTATGTTTGGTTTATGATGATATTATCGAGAAAATTATGAAGCGTATCTAGAAATTAATTGATTGAGACTGGCAAAAAGTTATGAAAAGGAACCCATAATCATCTGTTACCCATGTTTTTGTTACGGGCCTGACACCATGGCGAAGTTATATTATAGATTTTCTTAGTGAAATTCAAGAATGCCGTCTCTGTGAATCATTATGGAACATTGACAAAAGTGTAGTATGGCTTTGAGCAATTGTTATTGGATTGGTCATGTACTATCCTTGTAAATAAGTAAGATATTTACAGAACGATATCTTCAAACTATAGATAGCATCAGATCTGAAAGAAAAAAAAAACATTACATAGTAATTTTTAAATGCACTATTGCTTTTGCTTAAAGTACGCAAAAGCATTTTTACAATACAAATGATTAATAAAGTATCTTATATAAAATTCACGTTCTAAAAGAAAGCCCAGAGGAAATAGAGCATTGCCATTCTGGTGGAGAGAAAAGTTTAAGAAAAAAATCTGATGTGTCCAACACATGACTTCCTTGCACGTATATTAGATCAAAAATATTTTCGACGCACTTCCTCTAAATTTATTTGTTTGAAAGAGATAAAATATCAATAATAGTAAGGTTTAGCGATTTGCAGCCAAATATTTCGATATCGCCAAGCTGAGTTCAATTTGAAAGATTTCCTTCTGACACTTTATTTGGCGATATTTCACCAAAAGCCGACAAACTTGAGATAGTCAGCGAGATTTTGGGGATAGCCAAAGTGTCTGTTAGTCATTGACCACAGACTTTCAATGAATTGAATGCATCCATACACCTCAATGTATTCAAAGTCATTTGGCTCACCCTGTAAATAAATTCTCAGTCGATTGCTGTCAAAAAACATATTGAAAACAGTTAGATATTACAATTGTTCTAAATACAAAAGTTTAAAAATCTACGGGTTAGTTTTAGAGTTATACAAAATACGAAATAACTTTTGGCGCCAAATTTGGCGATATTTCGGCGAAACTCGTCAATGTCGACGACATTTGGCGAGATTTTAAGCATGAACCAAACAATGACAGATTATCGCCAAATTTGGCGACATTTCGCCAAAACTCGCCAAGAACGATGACAAATGGCGATACTTTGGGCATGGACCAAATGATTGACTATCGCCAAATTTGGCGACATTTCGCCAAAACTCGCCAAGGTCGAGGACAGACGGCGAGTTTTTGGGCATGTACCAAACAATGACTGTCTACAGTTGTATTATATTGAAGATGTCCATAGACATTAAAGTACTAAAATTCTTTTCGGTGGTCCTGTAAATAAACTCTCCAGTAGATTGGAACCAAAAATCGAGATACACAACTAGATGTTACAACATTCTTATATATGAAATTTCATAATAGTTTTTGAGATTTGAGAGTTAAATATGCACACACGTACACCAAAAGTCGCCAAGCTTGGCGACTTTTGGCATAGTTCTTGAGAGAGGCACGTGACCGTGGTCGGACCATTACCTAACTTATGTGGTAGGACGGTATTGTGCTTGAAATGGATGAATGCCCCTAAAATTGCCATTGACCGTAATGTATTGGAAATCTTTTGAGTGTTCCTGTAGCAGAACTACAAATGATAAAGACACTTTTTTTAATGGAGAAATTCATTTTCTAACTCTTTACAGCATATATCACTTCTGAGTCGTTTGAAATAGCCCAATACCTCTAAAAAACGCTTTGATGAATTTCGGCCCATTGAGCGTAATGTATTTCGAATGTTTTGGGCGGTCCTGTAGATAAACTATCCATTCGATTGCCACCAAAAGGGGAGGTGCACAACTAGATGTTACAACTATCCAAAATATGAAGTTTCGACATTCTACGCCTAATAGCTTTCGAGTTAGGCGAGTTTAATGAATTTCGGCCCATAGAGCGTAATGTATTTCGAATCTTTTGGACGGTCCTGTACATAAACTATCCATTCGATTGCCACCAAAAGGGGAGGTGCACAACTAGATCATAGAACAATCTTAAATATCAAATTTCAACATTCTACGACCAATAGTTTTTGAGATATGCGAGTTACATACATACGTACGTACGTACGTACGTACAGACGGCATGGAAAAACTGGCCACAGCAGACTCGCCGCTGGTCAAAATGAGTTGCAGACGCGTTAATATGATCGTGCATGCTAGCCTACGATAGGATGCATCGAAAAAAATTTTAAAATTAAATTTAGAGGTAGTCAAAATCGGTTTTTTTGTCGAAATTTGGCCCCCAAAATTTTTCGGGATCACATTACTTCCTTATACTACGTACAAGGAAGTAAAAAGGTGAAGATAATAGGGTGAATAAAGCAGGTGCTAAAATGATTGGAGTGAAGGACGAAATTAAGAAAGAAGTAAAACTATAAATGTAAGAAAAGTGTGAAACTAAAAATGATAGAAAGCAGCAAAATGTTTAAAAGTGCATGCAAAGGTAACAATGAAATATAGAGTGCTGTTTTTAAATCAATTTATCCATTGTAGATTTTTATTTTTCTATTTGATGAGTTTATTTAAAAAATTAGTTTAAGAAATGATATTTTATATATTTTTTTGTTTATGTTACTTCTATAACACGCATCATTCTACCCCTATATTTTCTCTTAGAAAATATTTTGTCACTTAAAGTGTATGAAAAGGTAACAATGAAATAGAGTGCTGTTTTTAAATCAATTAATTGATGGTAGATTTTTATTTTTTCTATTTGATAAGTTTGTTTGAAAATTAGTTTAAGAAATAATATTTTATATATTTTTGTTTATGTTACTTCTATAACATATATCATTGTACCCCTATAGTTTCTCTTAGAAAATATCTTATCATTTAAACTGAAATAAAAGCGAGCTGGTTTAAAAAAAAAAAAAAAAAAGTTGATAGAACGATAACACAAATAAATACATGAACGTTAAAAGAAAACGAAAAATTGAATAAACAAATATAAATAACAAAAAAGTGCAATTTTCTGCTATACAAATAAACTGTAGAATAGGAGTATTTTTTTGTAGTATTCTTATACAGCACTGTGCGTAATACGCTTAAATATGCGCTTACCTACATTCACAGTTAATTCTCTGAGCTCTTTGATTCAATGTGAACGTCAGCTGGATCTTGATTGTCCGTCCCTGGCTCGTTCGTCTTGACCAGCGCTTTAAATCCTTCTTTTCCAGCCACATATTCAACACTCCTGTATAATCCGTGTTCGTCTACGAAGCCGTAAGACCCCTTGACGTTCCCGTGACCATCACTTGCTTCGTACCTGTGCTGCTGATTGCCATGTTCGTCTTTCAGTTCGTACCCATACTCGTATGGCTGCGGGTCGGAATGCTGAGGAGTATATTTTTAATGGATCAATATTGGGAATGATACCATCGATATTATAACATTTAAATTAAAAACAAGGCTTTTTACACTTTACAAATGTTTCTGTATAAATATTGCATTGATTTGATTAAGTATGTCACATTTAAGAAATATTACATTAATGTAATTAAAAAAAAGCACAAAACTATGTTTATATCTGGTTCTATTTAGCAAAAATTTCAGAGCTGAATCATATAACAATTTAGGAACATTAGAAATGCTTATATGGATGTCATGAATCAATGCTATTGTCAATTATATTCTTTTATTATTAATTTATATTTCAATATCATTTTAATCAATATTATATTACTTTAATTAAAAACAATATCTTTAAAACAATGTATTTAAAACTCCCCAATTTACTGATTGAAAAAATGAAGAAATATTGATAAATTACGTTACAGTTAATATATAGGATACGGTATGTTAAGTAGGTATTTCTTATTGATCATATTATAAAAAAACATGCCTGAAAAAACCTTTTAAGAAACTAATACATTTCTGAAAATTTGAGAAGTTCTGTTATTATTTTCGTATAATATAACTATATAAAATATTTTCAGACGTGAAGGCAATGAATGCATTGAATAAAGTAACAAAAAAGGTTTAGTGTTTATTATTAGTATTAACAGAAAACAGCGTACAAAATGCATATATATGCCTATTTCCCAACCCATTTCACCCCGCCTTACCCTGCTGCATAATTAATAAAATACACCTCTGAGGGTTGAGGCGTCAATTTCTGTTCAATAAAGTCCGCAGTACAATATGTTTTTATTGATTAACCTTTTGAAGACGGGAGGTAGATTTTTCAACCAAGCCACTGAACATCTTAAAGGACGGGCATGGTTTATAGTTCGACCAAGTAATACTTCCCCCTCTGCTATAATTCACTTGTACTGGATGGTAGGGGAGAGATGTCAACATCCATCCATCATTCCAATTGCACTCCAGTAAGAAAGAAAAAAAAAAGTACATGCAGGTAACGGAATTCCCTTGTTCAAGAATTTCGTTTTACTTCGTGGGCGGGAAAGAGTAAACCGTCAACTATTGCTGTACTAAGAGCGCTTTCCTCTGAAGAATCTTGGGAAGAGGGAAAGCGTGCTCGAGATATTCCCGTCATTTTAAAGCAGCAGAGCCAAAATGTTCCGCCGTGAAAAGGTTTAGATCATATGAACTTTTTCAACTGTATGGTTTGAAATTAGCATTCAGATTTGACTATGTTAAATTATACTCAATTTTTTTTTTATAAAACTATACACTGAAAATCACCTGAATTCAATCGCATATCTACAAAAATTTCCAGTGTGCGTATGGTTTGGAAGCGAGGGCCATCCTTGTTTTCTATTTCTGAATCTTGAACTCAGGCTAGGCCGTGACCCTCCTCCGTCTCAGGCTCAGGCAGCTACGCAGCAAAAGGGGGTTTAGACCCTTAATATGTATGCATTTACATATGTATATAAGATTAACGTCCCCTTATTAATAAGACCAGTTATATATGTAAGACCCCTTAATTATGTCAGAACTCTTAATTAAGACCCTTTATATATGTATATAAGATTAACATCATCTCATATACATATGATTAATATTTACGATTGAGTGTCCTAATTCTGGTGTTTTACCTATAAAATAGTCTTGTCAATCTTTGCTGTTACTCCATTTCAGTTTAATTTTACATTCTTTCACCCCCTATTAAAATAATCTAGTTTCTCATTTAGAAAGTACACATGAGTGAAAACGTCAAAAAATTATAGTTTACAACAGCGGTTCTCAACCTTTTAACGTCGCGCCCCCCCCAACAAATGCTAACATACGGTGCCCCCCCCCTCACATTTTTTAGCATACATTCAGTTTTTTAATCTTTAACAATGAACATTTAGTCGAATTTTCTACAAAATAATGTTATCAGTAAAGTTTAAATGAACATTTTAAGCGAAAATGGTTATATTTTTGAGTTAAAATGAGAATAAATAAGATGATTTTTTAAAAACATGCATCACTACTTGCTTTTTGGTTTTTCTCGCCCCCCCCCTGCAAACGCTTTGCGCCCCCAGGTTGAGAAACGCTGGTTTACAATGCTATTTCTAACAGCCTTCACTGAGAAACTTTCCCTCCTGAAGCTGACAGTTAAACCTGCTCATGTCCATCCTTGCAAAGATACACGAGGAGCTGGGGTCCATTAAAACATAAAAGCGATGACTCAACTCTAGGGTCAGAAAAGGAATTTTTATTGGAAGGTTTTCGAACCAATAGCGAGGACTGGTTAAACATGGGTTGAAATGAGAATTAAATCTCATATTCTTTAGCCTTCATCGCGAATGATACAAACAACTTTACGCAAATGCCCTCTTCCAAGGTACCAAGAAAATTGAAATATAGTTGTGCTTCTATGTAAATGCATCATTTTATCTTCCATGCCCCTAGATATCGCCCCATAGTTCCCCAAAGAACAATCAGTACAACATAACACAAGTGTGTTGTAGATATTGTTAGGCTGTGCTGAAACGGATTTTTGCATGCACATTAACCCTTTGAGGTGCAACCCTTTCCCAATGCTGGAAAAAGGGCAGCTGTTGCCATCACTCGACTTAACTACCAGCAAGATGGCGGACGATCGAAACGTTCATCGCATGCCACAGATCTAGAGACCCTTTTTGACGACAGCTGGCTGTGCGGCACAGCGCGGGTACACTGCACGTTAAATTGTTAATAAATGTTGTATTGGTTATCGCATCTACTTACATGCTCCTCCTTATAGTCGTTTTCAGAAGAACCGTGATCAGCTGCATGTTTGTTTTGATACGCGTCAGCTATTTTGTATCCTCCGTCTGTCTGACCATAGAGCGTGGCACGATGGTAAGGAGCTGAAGGGCTATCTTCTGAAATTCTGTTACCTCCATAACCATGCTGGTGGCTTGGCGTATAGTCTAAGACATCGTACTTCTTTGGCACGGGATTTGGCGCATAAGCTGACGAGTCTTCCTCACGTTTGGCGGGTCGCCTGCTGATTTCTGGAAGAGAGGAGACAATGAATTCAAATGACGAATTTTTAAAAATATTAATAGCAATGTTTTGTTTTGCTTTATTAAATGTACAACTTTGCTTCCACCGTCCAAAACCCGAATTTTGAGGTTTATTGTAAAAAAAACTGTTAATAAATTTATGATTAAGACGGAATTGCTGGTTGAGTGACTCCCAATGATCCAGTTCTAGACTTTGATGCGAATCTAACTTCCAATTCTGCCTTTTCGAAAACCTCTCTTCCACCACTATACGCCGATGTTCGACGTGAAAATCAATATTCTTGAAATGTTGAAACTTGAAGTGTTCCACTAACGACTCTTTCTTCCACTAAAAACGGCCTCACTAGGAGTATTTGAGAGCGTGCTGAAGCGGAAAATTAAAACTAACAAGCAAAGGACGAGAATTTAGCTGGTAAACTGACATTTTCGTTATCGAAAAAAAACTTTACACAAAACGACTTTACACAAATGAACACAAATCGACTAATGCTTTTATTTTGTTATGCTGACAAATACCAATTCAATTAATGAATGGTGTCCATGATCGCTTTATTTCGACCACTACTTACCGCTGGAGCTATATAGTACAGGAAAATGGAGGAAGCAAAGTTGTACATCTAATATGTATAACAAAAGACGATAAGTGCGTGGCCGACTACAATTTGGCCACTCAGATGTAAAGCATTTGTGATTTCCAAACTGACTACGAGCACCAGAAAAGTGAAGTTTCTGAGCTGAGCTTTATTTCTTGTCGTGGACTTTCGATTTCGTTATGTTTAGATAATTTAATGTGCATTGTGTGTATTAAGCAAACCTGAAAGAGCGGGTATCTGGCTACGATGGGGGGTGCCTTGTTGCAAGACTTTCTAAGGGGTTCTAAAGCGTATTCACGTTACATCAGGAGAAAAGCGACCAAAGCTCCAAACGATTAGATCGACAGCTGCTCGACGGGGGCCGAACCCGCCTATCATTTTGAGTGTCTTATCCACTCTGTCATGGCGGGGCTTTTAGATAATTTAAATTTTATTGCTATTATTAAATTAAGTTATTTGATTATAATTTTATTATTTTAGCAAAATGATTCGCTAACCTTTGTATTGATGTAAAAAAGCAGAATTAAACAAAAAAAATATCAATTCTGAAATATAACAAAGTTGAGAGGTTAATGAGAAACAAAATGAAATAGCAAAATATAACAGATAGTTTGTGATGTAAAATTAAACTAAATTAGAGTAAAAGAAAGATTAGCAAACAACTTAGTTTGTGCTGAAAAAACGCCTCAGTGTTTGAATTTCAATGTAACTGAAATTAAGATCTGAGTATTACATCATGACTGCTTCATTTAAACATGAAATGAATTAGTATCATAAGCCATAAATTCATTTTCGTTAACTCGCGTTTCAAACACTAGTAATTGCAGGTATTAAGATCAGTATTAGTTAAAAGTATCGCAAACTTTAGCTTAAAAAGCCTCGCCAGTAAATCCATAATTCTTATCAGGTTTTTCTAAAACTCAGTCAAGCGAGATACATTTTGTCAAAATGGGCAAAATAAAGATACAAATAAAAATGAAAAGTCATTGATGCTTAAAATGTACCGTAAAAATTGTCATTCTATTTACAAACGTATATTTGTTTCAAATGAAAAGATAAAAATAGGTATGCCTGGTCAGCTTCAAAGGAAGCTTACATTTCAAATCTAGTTATTTTGATAAAATGAATTCAAATTGTTGAATTCCAGATGATTTACTTTGGGACACTTCCGAAGTTATAAATAAATTTTGAGTTCTCTTTATGGTCTGTAATAATATCCACATTCATTGTTTTTCTTCGAGTTAGTATACTGTTTTCCTGTATTATGATGACCCTGTCTTACATGAATATAATTTACAATATAAATTGCTTCCTTAGAGAAATACTGGAGAAAATGTTCCGCTGAGAGGCATATGATACTATATACAACCATATTTTCGATTTTAATTAAACGGAATAAGATGCTCTAAATTTTTAAAAATGTATTCTTTGAATTTTTAAAGATAGCAGAGGTCATAATAAAAGGTCACTAATGCAAATAAATACGTATATTTCGAGTAAGACGAAACATTTAAGTTTCCCAAAGCATGAATGTTTGATAGAAAGGGGCATTTATCTTAAAAATCCTAAATTTTTTTAAAAAAAGGTGTTTTATGTTAACATTCAGTAATTTCAGATATTTGTTGTGAATACAAAAAAAAGTAAAATGTTTGTTAAATATTTGTACTTTGGGCACTGTTAGACAAACCTGTGATCATAAATAAATTTTTATATAGTATAAATTTTGTATTTTAAATATGTGTCTTTTTACGTTTAATTTCACTACATGATATCACTTATGAGAATTTTCTCTTGTAAGCTTTGTTTTTGCCTTCCTTCGTTGCGGTTTTTTTTAATGGGATACAAGTTTTATGCATTGAAAAAACAAACTTTTAAACTTTAGTTGAATTCAACAAAATTTTATTGGCCTCACCTTAACCTAACATTTTTGTGAAATCAAGAAACATTTCTTAGCTTTACTTTAACCTAATACTTTTTGAATTCAAAGAAAGTTTCGTTGGTTCCATAAAATATATTTTTGACCCAAGCGAATTTGGTTAGTTCAAGAAAATATTTTGTTGGCTGAACTGCATTTTTTCGTTGAACCAGTGTTACACAAATTTTGGTTAGATCAACGAAAAGAGTTACAATATTTTTAAAAAAGCTTTATTTCGTAGAATTCAACAACACATCCTTTTCGTGTTGTGATTTTGATTTTTTAAAATCCGATTATTTATTTTTTAATGCTTTAAAAAATCAAAGAAATACAAATACTTTATATTTTTACAGAAATATGAGTCTATTTTTTCTGATGTATACATTGTTTTCAACTGACCACCTCTCTTTTCCTCTATTAATCAGGAATTTTTTATATGGTAGTTAATAGAGTGTTATTTTCACACGAAAAAAATGTTTCTTTAAACAAATAAAATGTTTTTTGAACAAAGAAAATGCTTAGTTGAATCAAGAAAAATGATCGGATTCAACAAAATTACTAGGTTAAAGAAGTGTTAACAAAGTTTTGTTAAATAAAAAAAATAAAGACACTCCGGGCACTCTTAATTAGTAACTTAACAAGTAAAGATTTGAACGAAGCTTAACTATTCTCGTTGCTTTTAGATAAAGGGGGGGGGGGAGATTTTTGAACAAAACGTTACTTATATTAACTGAGTGTTAAAAATGATTCTCCCGTAAGATTGAGTGTTACATTCCAATATCCATTTTACTGTATCGCCCTTTTCATTAAAATATTTTGTTAAATTGTGTTGTCCATTCAGGATTCGTAATTTGGCCACATTATTTGTAACACGGAAACGTCAAAGTTCACCCTCAAGCATACAGATGACTTCTCAATACAAATTTGGATATAATTGATGTTTACTCGTTATGAAAAACAAAAATTATGATATGTCCTCCTTTAAGCACCGAGAACCTCTTTCTTTATTAATAGAACAACATCTTTCTTTTCAACCCAGGAAAGTGCTCTCAATATTGAGAAGTTTGATACAGTAATGTTAACGTTTTGGCGTTTTGCTCGTTTTCGGTCAACTCCAAATTCATTTAATAATTATTGGTTTGATTGTGGACTTGTTACTTTACTGATAGCAAGAGACTGAACTAAAGTAGGTTTCGTTAATTTAAGGTAACGCTCTGGTTGTTATACAAAAGTGTAGAAGCATGAGTAATAAGTGGTTCTGATGGGTGCTCAGTTTGCTATTCGATTTGTTTAAATACACTTTGATGAGTCTAATTTTACGGATAATAGGGTATTGAACTTCTCATACGATCGGTCGGTAACGAATGATTTTCCTATTAGTGAGGCAGTTCTTTATTTTTGAAACGGCTGATTGAGTTCGATAATTGTTTAAATTCATTTATCACACTTGTGTTAGTCGTTTTATATCCAATGAAATGCATGGTAGTCTACTATTCTAAATGTGAGGTAGATGTTAAAAATAAATGCAGATGATGTTGATCGAGAGTGAAACGTTTCATTTGAAGACTTTTAATAAATTACCACTGAATATAATAAATCAGAAAAATATATTAAATTTATTTTGCATTAAATTACTTAAATTGGACGAGTTTAATCTACGTAGTTTGAACACCTCTTTGCGAATATGCACTGACTTGCATGTATGAATTCTCTGAAAAATGGCAACGTGGGGCAGAATCAAACTGCTGGAAAGATATTGATTTCATAAAATACTAATGCGCTTATATGAAAAGTGATGCAACGCGAAAAATCATTTTATGAAGTCTGGAAGCACTAACATTCCAGTTAATGGCGGTCCATAAGGCGTGGAAAACGGTTATCTATATCCTAAGTTATCACACAATTGAAAAAGTTTTCCTTTAAAAATAAGGTATTTCACTGATTACTACAGATTTCTGTGTAATTACAAAACAATTGCTTACCAGGACTTCCAGCAGATGTATCTATGCTATCATCGGAGTCTGAACTTATTCTGGTTAGGGCATTTTTAAAAGGAACGTAAGAAGCAAAACCTTGGTATCCTCCATCTTCACCGTATAAAGGCGCAGAGTGCGCCAGATGTGCAACCATGTATACTATTAGTAGTACCTGTGAATATTAATAAAACGTTCATACATGACAGCTATAAATATCGGAGCTACGATTAAAAAAATTCTAATCCGAATGAAACCACATTAATAAAAACATTTACCAAAATAAAACAACGATTGATGTACTATTTTTAAAACTCGTATTTGGAAAATGCATACACAACCAAAAGAAGCATTGATGAATGAGAGGTCACGGCATCTGTCTAATTTTGATATACTTTTAACCACAAAAAGTTATTTTCATGGTCTCAAAACACGATGCTATAGTTCTGTTTTTACTTAACTGCCCGTATAGGAACTTTAATTGCTTTACGACTTACTAAAACAATTATCAAAGCTGAAAATAACAACTTATAGACTTCAGCTAGTCTGTGAAAAAAATACAACTAGAAATATTTATATTTTTTAAAAGCTGTTATTTTTATGAGAAGCAATTAGCCTTTTATTTTGTTTCAATACGAAATATTTCGGAAAATTCACGACTTGACTTTCCTGCTTCCGATTTTTTGATGACTTCTATCTAAAGTTTTCATCATATATAAAAGTGTGATTATCAGAGATTTTTCTTACTTCCTCTTTTATACCTGAAGTCATGCGTTAAATTGCAAGTCAGAAAAAAAGTTATGAATTCATATGAAGTCATCAAAAGAGAGTCATATTGCATGCAGTGGATCAGTCAGGCTCGATTGATTAAGACCATGTTTACACAATGTAAGTGAAAGGGAGACAACTCGAAAATGAGTACAAGATAAGACCTTAAAGCTAAAGCTCTGAGGATGTTCCACGGTTGTTTACTGATTTTTTTTTTCTTGATGGCGTTGATTAACAAAATAACAACTGTAATTTAGTCGGACCCATATTTAACGAGGATCTCGAGACACAGCACAATACTCTTTAAATCAAAATTCTTGTTAGAAGAACTGCTGCTTGATAATCTCTATTGAGAAGTTAAAAAAAAAAAATACATTCAACTATAGTTGTTTTCCCCCCGTTGACAGATTTATATTTTCTGCTTTTTCTCTTACGAATAAAACTTTTCTAAACAGAATGAAAAAACAAAAAAAAAAAAAAAAAAAAAACACGCTCTCACGCTGTACTAGGTACACGCTGTAAATTAATTTTTCTTACACCACTCGCAAAATTCAGCATTTGCAGCATGCAGCATTCAGCATTCAGCATTCAGCATTCAGCATTTCAGTGCAATGCGGACCTAGTAGTTTGCTTCCGCTGCGAATTCTTCAATATTCTTTCAATTTCTCCCCTTACACTTCTAGAAAAAAAATACAATAGGGCAGTTCTCCAGTCCGTGCTTCGACGGTAGCATCTGTTGTTGGAAAATTTTTAAAAATGTATTTTTTTACTTCTTAGGAAGAGAAAAGCGGATAATATTGAAAGTTTTTAATTTTTTAAACATTATTTTTTAACATTTCTGTAATTATTTCTTTTGTTAAGTCCTAGGACAGTCGACAAAACACTTGCTAAAAGAGTGTACTAATTCCATATATTTTTAACATAATGCCAAGAAAAAGACTCCAATTTTGTCGTTGAATCTGGGCTCGTTATAAATAAGTCCGACTCTAATTTCTGATCAGAAATTAAAAGTCTTCAGTTTTATAAATTTTTTAACATAAAAGAAACGCCATGACAGTTTTATATTGAAAAATATTTTCTTGTTATATTTTAAATTGACATTTAGATTAAATGAGTAAAAATAATGTATAATTGTTTTCAATTTTGAAATTTTAATAAATATGCTTACAACATGTGTATAAAGTGTAAAACACGTAATGAATGAGACAAATCTGAAAAGAAATATAAAAGAGCGCTTAATAAAAATATTTAGAAATTTTCCATTTTTAAGTATTATAGCAAAATTAAAAGTAATGATTGATTAAATGCCATTAACTGTTGATGAACGACATCCTCTAGTATAAGTTAAACTACATGAAATCTGTTTAAATTTCGGTTCACTTGCAAAAATTCGCCAAAAGTTCTTCCATGTAATTTTTTGAAGTTCCACTATCCTACTTTGAGTCTGATTTAGGAAGACTATACGTTCGCAGCAGAGTCGGCCTCCGAGATGGAAGTTTAATTTTACTGAAATCTTCACAAAAGTTTTTTCACTTATTAGATGATGAATTTGTTTCTCGTACCGGACTTCATATAGAAGGTTCAGCTAAATTAACTAACGTTATTCGTAATTTCCAGTACATAAACCGTAAGCTATCTCGAAAAATTAAAGGTTGCTTTTTGACTACAGTGACACTGTAATCTGAAATTTAACGTTCGTGAAGTTCATTTAAAAGTAATGAGGAAAGAAATCAGTAAAAAAGAAAATAAAACCAAGGTAGGTATATCCTTTTAACCTCATACGTTTCGGCATAAAAATACTATCAAACACGGTCTTCTTTTCACAAACTATTTCATAATAATCACTTAACATATCCGCACTCATGGTTGTAAAGTCGCAACGACAAAGTATCTCTTTCTGTGGCCAATGTTGCTTCCCGGATTTGGATTTTGAGTTACGGACGATTATGAAGATGCTACAACGAAAAAGGCACTATATTTCTTTCATTCACTACTTTTAGAACTTAATGCACGACAGTTATTATTATTTTTATTTTTTTTTACAATGTGGACTATGTCTAAAAACGTTTTTACTTTAAATACTTTCCGGTCAACCACCTATCATTTATCTACAGAAAATTAGGGTACTCCAAATGATTTCGTATACAATGGGACTCAGTAGATAATTCACCAGGTATTCCAAAGTAAATTTTCATTACACTGCGAAATAATAAATAATTCTCACTTCAAAAATATTGCACGATTAGAAATGTTATTTCCAATACAGTCTAATCATGCAACAGTTTACAAAGACAGTGCAGGATGAAATTTTAAATGCGAATTTCTTATCTTACTTCAGAGACACAATGACAGCACTAGCGAATACAACTGTTTCGGGAAAAAAAAAAAAAAAAAAAAAAAAAAACTCATGTAGTTTTCTAATAATGCACGCATGATTAAATACCGCATATATTATAAATCCCAGTTTAGAATAGTTGAAATTAAATAAAAAAGTAAATATAGAAATCGCACAGTGATTTAACATTTTTCTTCTATGTTTTAGATCTATTTTCAGCACACTTCAAATCACTTGCTATTTCGTTACCAGTAATTTCTTAGAAAAAAAAATGTATCACAGCGTGTAAGAAAGAAAAGTGAATGAAATTTATATTTTGACCACATCTGGTATTCATGGCTTTCTCAATAACTAAAATAGAAAGTAGGAAGAATATTTCAGGGTGAATTTAGAAAACCGCTGTAAAATTTTATTCGAGATATTTTTCTTTTAACATACATTTGCATAACTAATGTTGTTAATTTTAACTGTGATAATCTACCTCTAAACTAAGACAATGCGCATCACAGCCAATTTTGACGTTTCTATTCAACTTTACATTTTATAAAAGTAAATAATTAATGTTATTTATATAAAAATCCTAATTTAAAAAAATGAAAATACACGCCTTTTTCAATTTTGCGGTATTATCTTTTTTTAAAAGAAATACATTTCTTTTTTGTGAGTTTGAAACATAAATTAGTT
Organism: Cheiracanthium punctorium; assembly: GCA_038373885.1. NCBI lineage: Eukaryota > Metazoa > Arthropoda > Arachnida > Araneae > Cheiracanthiidae > Cheiracanthium > Cheiracanthium punctorium. Next base: position 749,619 of record JAWZYV010016135.1, on the reverse strand, counting down.
ACAGTTTTTGATATAATAAATAAAGAAACACTTACGTTGATTTTACAAATAAATAAAAATAGCTACGAAATAAGTATGACCGAAGCGAAGCATTTTTAATCAGAATATATGTTGTTTTATGTTATTTCTTAAATATGTAATTCTAGCTTTTTTGATCCCCCATTTTTGCGCAAAGAAAGCGAATGTTTACCTCTTACATGTGACTGGAAATATAAAAAATGAAGCGGAATTTAAAAAAATGCTGAACTATTTAACAACTGACATAATTATAAGCGCTAAAGAAACTAAAGAGAACTGATATAAATGCAATATAGAAAAATTATGTCACAAATGTCAGTCTCATTTGCGACATAAAAAGAGGTAATTTTCCTGCATTCTATGGACGAAAATAATAACTTTCCAAGTACCTTATTTCTCCAGAATACAATTTCATCATTTATGTTTAAGTTCTAGTCTTAACATCTCTGGCATAACCCATCACACAATGGCGATAACACTTTTATTTTGTCTCTTAATTCATAAAGCACGTACGCGTTGTTATGCTTCGGATTACCTTACTGTAATTTTATGTAATACACAGGTCTTCCTAAAAAATTGTTCATATGTTGTGTTTAATTCTAAAAGCTAAAAAGTATAAATATATCCTTCGGAACAGAATAAGCAGAATGCATCTTTTCAAACGCACTTTCATTTTCAAAGCGTGTCTAAAAAAAAAAAACCTCTCAAGGACTCCAAAATAAATATTTAAAAAAAAATCCAATCACTTTGACATTAGGATTGTTAACGGTGCTAAAACAGAAAAAAAAAAAGAAAATTCTGAAGGGGTTCCGTCACTTTATCCAGGGAAACGTCAAAGCAGTGCATTTCTACGGAGAAAACGTTTTTTAATGGCCGGCATCTGCCGTTTATTAGCATTAGGGACAGGCGAAATGACCCCCAAGCCCAAGCCAAGAATCGAACATGAACCTGTGGTTATTTAGAACGGTTCTTTAGCCACTACACAAAAATTCCCTATACAAATTCAAGATTTAGAATAACCATTGAATATTTTTCAACCATTCTTTTTTAATTCTAAAAGCATTCATCTAATGCTATTACGGCACAAAGTTTCCCGAATGTAGTTAAAAGAACATTAATTCCATCATAATTGATGTTTTTCGAATTGCATTAGAGAAATTTGCTATCGCAATAATATTTTGTGAATATTTACAGAAAAAAATGGGAAAAGGTTGATAAATGTTTAACAGTTGCTCTCAAACCTTGAATCTGTAAAAGGAGTTTGCTTTATGGCAAAATATTACGATTATCATTTCCTCAGAGAGGCAGAAGAAGTCCCTTAAACATTATTGATCAAAATCACATTGCTTTTATAGTCAAAATTAATTAAACCAAAATAGAAATGATCAATTAATAAATAATAAAATCATTGTAGTTCATTTGTTGTTTTTAACAGTAATTATACACTCTACTAATTTATTTATTTATTTGCCAGGAGAGGACAGCTCACGTCACTGAATGTGTCGTTTAGAGTTACGTACGTTCTTTCTGGAGTTCCCCGCCACAATTTGGATCCTCATCAGAAGGTGGAAGACTTCTATTTTTTGTTTTTAACAGTAATTACGCTCAACTAATTTATTTATTTATTTGCTAGGAGAGGACAGCTCACGTCACTGAATGTGCCGTTTAGAGCTACTTACGTCCTTTCCGTAGTTTTCCGCCACAATTTGGATCCTCATCAGAAGGTGGAAGACTTCTAAATATTGGCACCCGTTGGAAACTGCTAGCGACCGCCGAGAGGACTTTCGGAACCATGGATCCAACGTGCTGGTACACCGCATGCATGTAAACGTTGGTCTTTAGTGGTACACCCGTATCGAACCCGCAACCTTCCAGTTACAAGTCCAACGCTCCCGCAGCCAGTCCCCGAGCAAGCTCGAAATAATACAATACACTGCCACGACTCTTCGAAGCCAGTGGCTGCAGACGTGGTCCCGAGTCATGACAGTCAGCCAGCAGCCAATATATGAAGATTCTACCTGTTGCCTTAATCTAATAAACTCCATACCTGTCAATGATCTATGAGGAGCAGTGTCACCGGTTGCGCTGCTGGCTGCGTCACCTGGCAGCCTAGTGTAATAAGGACTTTACACGTTCCCAACGGCCAGTACACGTTCACAGTACCGGTTTACTTACGGCAATACTTACAAACGGACGTTACGAGTACGTTTTGTAACTATTGTCATAGAAAGACAACGTCATGAGCCTTTAGATCGAATCCCTTTAGACCGACATGAGCCTTTAGATCGAATCCCTTTAGACCGAAAATCAGCTAACGGATGTTAACCATTGTGTGCAACGGGTCTGGGAGAGTCGGGAATTAGAGGTTGTATTACTATTTCTAAAAAGTGTATTCAGCTCCAATCCCCAATTATCTTTCCCCTGTGGTGACATCTGTGATTTTTGATCTTCAGGAGAAGGGGGAATTTAGACTCGGGAGGGATTTGGAGTCCTGAGCCTTTAGATCGAATCCTTTTTGACTGAATGCACATTGATTATTAAGATTTTTTCATGCCTTTGATACATTTTTACACTTCAGTAAACGCCTAACGATGAATCTTTGGAGAACAATGTAATCACACATTAAATTATAATATAAAAAAAGTCATTTATATGCGGGTATGTAATAATTTTCCGCATATCTTTAATGACTAGATATATCATTTGAAGATCATTCTTTTAAGAAATCATACAAATTTTGAGCAGCATTTTAAGCAATTGGTATGGATGGTAGAGATTAAGAAAATTTTGAGAATGTTGTTTTCTCCCCTCACAAGGTGCACTATAGGCTGTAGCAAGCGTTGAATGTATTGAAGTTTTGAAACATTTCGAAAAAGAAATTCTTAAACATACTGTATTTTGCAATGGTTTCCTATATGGATAGCACCTTGGATCCTTTTGCAAGGAGATTTTTGTGCTTAAGAATTTTTTTTTTTTGAAAATTGTATGAGACACAGAAAATTTCTGTTGATATCAATTCATACTACAATTTACGAAAAAGTGATGTTAATTTTATTTAATAGGGTCAGATGGGGGTAGATTGAAAAATACCTTTTTCAAGATAAAAATTTAGATGTTTCAATGTATTTTTTTTTTTTCTATGGAGATATTTCTAACGATATAACAAGTACTTCTAAAGAAGTTTTTGGATATTTCAACGTTAGTAATATGTACAAAACTTCTTGGTTTTGCTCTTAACATACTGCTTGTTAACAAGTGATTTTGAAAAACTTTCGCCTAGATTCCTTATAATTAGGTAAAGCACTTATATTTTGATGAATATTAGTAGAGATAATTCAAAAGAACTGACATACATAAAAAAGTTAAGAATAAAATTGTAATTTCTATTTAATTTCTTTTTTTTTTCTGAAATGGGATAAAATGGGAGTATGGTTAGACATGACAAAGTTTTGTGTGATACTGAAATTTCTACTTCGCCTTTAGTTAAATATTCCTGAAACAACAGCTAAAATCAATGAAATTGAATTTTTAATAAACTGTTTATTGTAGAAATTAATTTTGTGGATACAGTAGCTTCGCCAAGATTTTTTTCGGAGATGATTGAGGATTAAAAAAACTAGAATGCAATATCTTATAAATAAAAATGAAATTCTGTTTGTTTGTTTGTTTGTTTGTTTGTTTGTTTGTTTATTTGTTTGTGGATTTGAGTTGTATACAAATCCACAAAAATAGACCTATCAGCCTGAAATTTTGCACAGATATGTAAAATAATATAGAATAAATCATAGTCCACTTTAAAACTTTGAAAGTCCACCCGTTCCCGGAATTTAAGAGATTTTTTATGTTCTGCACGTAAAAAGCTTTCCGTAATTGTAACCCCTGTAGTGAAAAAAGTGTGAAATAAGGATCGTGGTTGCCATGTGTGGCGATTTTGCCGAATAAGATGTTTTAAATTCTCAAAGTAAAAATAAAAGAATAATAATGATTTTTTTTGTTAGTTTATATTCGTAAGGTTATATTTTTTTTAATTATAATATCGTGTGCATGGGAAATCGGAGCAGGAATGAAATGTTTTATACGCAAAACAATAAGAATTGAAGATTTCCGAGGCTAATATGTTAAAATTTTTTAGTTTGGCGAAAAAATAAAATGGCTCAAATGCCGAGAAAGTGAGTTCTAGCGGTTTGCACAGTTTCCGGCTAGGCGCAATTTACTGAGAGCTTAAGGAAACGGATTTTTGAAAGCAAGTGCAAAGGTTTTATTAGAATACAGCGTTAAATTTTAATGATCCGTGCGAAAATAATGCAGTTATTAAGGGATTTCAAGCGATCTATCTTCAGCATTCTCGCGATTTTGAGGAGGATTCTAACGCTTGGCGCTATTTATCGTAATTTAATCGTCTGCTATTTGGATTATGAATACACCTGCGTATAAGTTTTTGAAATTTTCATTCAGTTCGAATTGTGCATTTTTCTGAGCAGCTTTTCTGCATCTAATGTATTACATCCAGAAAAAAGGATGTTAGAAATATCAATTTTAGTTTTGTTTAATCACACTCATGAATAATGATACACTTTCCAACTTAATGAAAGAAGGAACGAAAATAGGGAAGACCCATAGATTATAACTCTTTTTATATATAGCACTTTAGTGCGAATTTAAAAATCTGAAAGTGTGTCAGATTTTCTATGATTCTAGCGCTTGGCGCAATTTAATGAGAGGGTATTTTTAAAAACAAGCGTAGGTTATCTTATAAATAAAAATGAAATTCTGTTTGTCAATTTGTTGATTTGGGTAGTATACAATTCCACAAAAATGGACCTGTAAGCCTGAAATTTTACACAGATATGTAAAATAATATAGAATAAATGATAGTCCACTTTAAAACTTTGAAACTCCACTTTATTTCCGTTCCCGGAATTTAAGAGATTTTTTATGTTCTCCACGCAGAAAGCTTTACGTAATATTAACCCCTGTAGTGAAAAAAGTGTGTGAAATAAGCATCTTGGTTGCCATGTGTGGCGATTTTGCCGAATAAAATGTTTTAAATTCTTAAAGTAAAAATAAAAGAATAATAATGATTTTTTTAGTTTATTTTTTTAGGTTATTTTTTTAATTATAATATCGTGTGCGCATAAGAAATGAGAGCAGGAATGAAATGTTTTATACGCAAAACAATGAGGATCGAAGATATCCGAGACTAATATGTAATTTTTTTTAGTTTGGCGAAAAAAACAAATGGCTGCTAGGCCGATTTTTAGAGAGTGAGTTCTAGCGGTTTGCACAGTTTTAGGCTTTTTGGCGCAATTTACTGAGAGCTTAAGGGAATAGCATTTTTGAAAACAAGTGTATAGGTTTTCTTAGAATACAGCATTAAATTTTAACTATCCGTGCAGAAATAATGCAGTTATTAGGGCATTTCAAGCGATGTAGCTTCAGAATACTCGCCAATTGAGTACATTGATTTAACTTGGGGGAAATCCGCCAAATTTCAGAAAATTGAAATCTTCGCATTTAGTACATCGAGGTAACGATGAATAAAACATGTTATAGTTGATAATTTAAAAAATGCGGCTGTATTAAGGGATTCCACTTTTCAAATAAATGCCTGGCGGTCGAACCATTTCCCATTTTGATTGCTGCTAAGGCAATGCTTCGAATGATTCCCTGAAAAAACTCTTGCAAAATGGCGTATGCTGGCACTTTGGCGAGGCTTAGATTTGAAACTGGATTTTACTTGAGACTGGTATATACGTATAATAAGACTGGTTATAGATAAAAATGAATGTTGGTATGTGTGTAGGAGGTTGAAAAACTCCAGCACCGTTTCACCGATCACCATGAAATTTGGTTCACCTAAGTCTTTTATCATGGAGAAGGTTTTTATGCTATCCGTTTTCCTCTAACTTTTCACTAGGTGGCGCAGCAGAACGTCGAATTCTATTCCGTTTAGCCGTTTGCTATGCGAATATCGTCCAACCAATTTCGATGAAATTTGGTACACGCGAATATTAGAACACGGAGAATATTTTTCACTATCCATTTTGCTGTAACTTGCCGCTAAATGGCGCTGCAAAGCATCAACTTCTATACCGTTCGACTGATCGGCATAAAATTTTTTATACTTACACGAAGCACGAAGAATATATACTAACTGCGTTCCTTTTGATGTTACTCACCACTAGATGACACTGCAATGCATTATTATTTTAACTCGCCACTAGATGACGCTGCAGCAGGCCAAATTTTTGACCATTCAAACGGTGGCTATGAAAATCAGTATACATAGCTATTTGAACAATGAGAATATTTTGGCGTTATCCATTTTGCTATAACTCGCCACATGACGGCGCTGTAGCAAATCGTTACTTTAATTAACCACTAGATGGCCCTGCAGTGTATCACTTCTTGACTGTGCGAATGATCGCTATGAAAATAGGTATACATAGATATTTGAACACGGGGAAGAGTTTGGCACGATCCATTTTCCTAGAACTTGACACTAGATGTCGCGTCAACACATGAACTTCAAGACTATTCAGCTGATCGTCATGAAAATTCGTATACATCGATATCTGAATGCGAAGAATATTTTTGCCGTATCCGTTTTGCTAAAACTCGCCACTAGATTGTGCTACGCCGCATCGCCTTCTGCACCGTAAAAACGATTGCCTTGAAATTCAGTATGCATGATTATTGAACACAATATAACGCGATATCCATTTTGCTATATCTCTTTATTACAATAAATAGTAATCACAACAAATATTAATATCAAAAAGTCCATTCATTCCCGTGCGAAGAACGGGTACTTCAGCTAGTGGTTAATAAATATAAGTTGAGACTGATTTAAAATAAGTATAAAATTTAAATTAGTTAAGTATAACTTAAAAAGTTATTTTTCATAAATAGCGCTGCAACGCATAAACTTCTATACCGTTCGACCGATCGGCATAAAATTTTTTATACTTACACATTTGAGAACGAAGAATATATTCTAACTGCGTTACTTTTGATGTTACTCACCACTAGATGGCACTGTAGCAGGCCAAATTTTTGACCATTCAAACGGTGGCTATGAAAATCAGTATACATAGCTATTTGAACAATGAGAATATTTTGGCGTTATCCATTTTACTATAACTCGCCACATGACGGCGCTGTAGCAAATCATTACTTTAATTAACCACTAGATGGCCCTGCAGTGTATCACTTCTTGACTGTGCGAATGATCGCTATGAAAATAGGTATACATAGATATTTGAACACAGGGAAGAGTTTGGCACGATCCATTTTACTATAACTTGACACTAGATGTCGCGTCAACACATGAACTTCAAGACTATTCAGCCGATCGTCATGAAAATTCGTATACATCGATATCTGAATGCGAAGAATATTTTTGCCGTATCCGTTTTGCTAAAACTCGCCACTAGATTGTGCTACGCCACATCGCCTTCTGCACCGTAAAAACGATTGCCTTGAAATTCAGTATGCATGATTATTGAACACAATATAACGCGATATCCATTTTGCTATATCTCTTTATTACAATAAATAGTAATCACAACAAATATTAAAATCAAAAAGTCCATTCATTCCCGTGCGAAGAACGGGTACTTCAGCTAGTGGTTAATAAATATAAGTTGAGACTGATTTAAAATAAGTATAAAATTTAAATTAGTTAAGTATAACTTAAAAAGTTATTTTTCATAAATAGCGCTGCAACGCATAAACTTCTATACCGTTCGACCGATCGGCATAAAATTTTTTATACTTACACATTTGAGAACGAAGAATATATTCTAACTGCGTTACTTTTGATGTTACTCACCACTAGATGGCACTGTAGCAGGCCAAATTTTTGACCATTCAAACGGTGGCTATGAAAATCAGTATACATAGCTATTTGAACAATGAGAATATTTTGGCGTTATCCATTTTACTATAACTCGCCACATGACGGCGCTGTAGCAAATCATTACTTTAATTAACCACTAGATGGCCCTGCAGTGTATCACTTCTTGACTGTGCGAATGATCGCTATGAAAATAGGTATACATAGATATTTGAACACAGGGAAGAGTTTGGCACGATCCATTTTACTATAACTTGACACTAGATGTCGCGTCAACACATGAACTTCAAGACTATTCAGCTGATCGTCATGAAAATTCGTATACATCGATATCTGAATGCGAAGAATATTTTTGCCGTATCCGTTTTGCTAAAACTCGCCACTAGATTGTGCTACGCCGCATCGCCTTCTGCACCGTAAAAACGATTGCCTTGAAATTCAGTATGCATGATTATTGAACACAATATAACGCGATATCCATTTTGCTATATCTCTTTATTACAATAAATAGTAATCACAACAAATATTAATATCAAAAAGTCCATTCATTCCCGTGCGAAGAACGGGTACTTCAGCTAGTAGCTTATAAAAATCGATATAACATATCTTTTTTTGAGGGTGGAGTGAGAATAATGGAACCCCCCTTTACTTTGCCTACAAGTGTTCGCATATAAAAATGAATTTAAAAAAACGAAAGAAAAAATAAATTCGTAAGTCGAATTTGAAGAAATATTTGAAGAAACAGACTACATTGGTAAAAATATTAATTTTGGATCAGGTCTATAGCTGAGCCTCAAATTTTTCAATGCTAACTTTCAAATTTTTTATCTACAAATACGTAATATTTTTCATAACTTATGTTTTATTTATTTAGAGAGTGGGTATAGCCCCATCAGCCATCCCCTGCCTACACCCCTGTATAGAGCCAAGTAACATTTCCTATGTACTGAGTGAACCTGAATTTGATAATTGTAGGCATTATTTCTTTAGCTAAATATTTTGGGAAATAATCCCTTTTCTGTACATATTTTTCTTGAAGTACATTAAATTGAGTCCCTTTTCTTTCATTCATAGCATTAACATGATTTTTTATTAAAAAAATACACAGGTACTTTTGTACTACCCCCATTTACCCGCACCATGGGGGAAAATGGGGATATCAATATTTGCCTAGTTAAAAATGACACTGTAGGAAAAGTATTTTGATAAAATTAAAAAATAATTCAAAGTTTTCAATCTATGTAAGTCCAATGTGTGTTATATATTTCATTAATTTAACATAAACTTAACAGCTTGATTTTAGGACTTTTAATAAATATATCATTTTCAAACCATTTTCCCCGACCTGACCCTATTTAAAATCACTGGTTCGTTTTTAAATCTGTTCAAAAGTCTTCTGACAACATTTTCTCCTTAAAAGTATCACCCTTGAACGTTGAAAAAAATAGCGTTTTGATCACCTACGGCTTAAAAGATAATTACTTTAGCATCTAATTTAAACACACCCGGTATGTAATTACATGTCTGCAAAGAATCTTTTTTTTTTTTTTTTTTTTTTTTTTACTTTACTTATCACGAAATGAGGATCATTATAATATTAAAAAAGTAAAATAAATTGTATTTTTTGTTTAAAAGAAAGAAATTTATTTCAATTGAAAACTATTAAGCATTTGTGAAAAATTAAATTATGTATTTTATTTAACAGTTTATATTATACATTTAAAAAATCAGATATAATATAAAACTATTTTCAAACTTTCTTTGCCCTTTTTATTATTGGACAATATGTATCTTTTACATATCTAAATAACATACGTACATAAACCATACATAAAATGACAAGAATAAAATCAATCTATACAAGCGCAAAATGTAATTGTTCTACCTTATATTCTAATTGTTTCTATTTACATACTATGTACTAGCATAGCTTTAATTTACAGTTTCCTTTCCGTAAATGAATAAGCTTTATCTTCCAGTGTGTATCTTCTCTTTGTAAAATTTTGTTCTGAAAGCAGATAACCCTCGTGCATGTTTCCCTCAGTACACACAAGCACTTTGTTCTGAGTTGTAGTTCTTAAAATATTAAAATCTGATATAGATACCACACACGACTTCCTTGTACGTCTATTATATAATAAATATTTTCGATGCACTTCATACAAACTTATTTCATTTGAAATTGTGATACAATGCTTCAATAATATTAAAGCTTAGCGATTTCTCGCTAAATGTATGAGATATCGCCAAGCTGGGCTCAGTTTTAAAAGTTTATTTTTGGTGCCTTATTGGCCGATGTTCCTCCAAAAGTCAACCAAGCATGGCGTTAGTTTCAGAGATTTGGGGCATAGCTGAATAGTGATTGGCCACAAACATATAATGGATTGAAGATATCCATATACCTCAATGTATTGAGAGTCTTTTCGGTGACCCTGTCAATAAATTACCCAGTCGACGGCAATAACGAAAGGAGATGCACAACTAGATGTTACGACAGTTCTAAATGCTAAATTACAAAATTCTACTGCTAAAAAATTTTGATTTGTGCGAGATACTTACGCCAAATTTGGCAATATTTCAGTGAAACTCGCCAAGCTCGATTGGCGAAATTGGCGAGGTTTTGGAGCATGGTCCAGACAATGACTGACTATAGACATAATACATAATGTAGTGAATATGTTCATAGACTTTAATGTATCGAAATCCTTTGGGTGGCCCTTTAAATTAATCATTGGATTGAAAGGAAAAAGGAAGGTGCACAACTAGATGTTACAACAATCGTTCAGTAAAATTTCAACAATCTACATCTAATGGATTTTGGGGTTTGCCAGTTACGTACATAGGCGTCAGGATAGCTTGTCAAAATGAACATGCGGTTGGTCAAAATGGATTGTACGTGCATTCATACGAACATACATTTATGTATACATTGAGACGTCTAGAAAAAACTCCTTAATAAGTAAATTTAAAAATAGTCAAGATCGATTTTTTCATAAAAATCTTAATATTGTAATTTTTCGTAATCACTATATACTAAGGAAGTAATAAAAGTGTTTGTTTGTGATAAAGATGTTTACTTATGTAATAAAAGATTATATCGAAGAGACTATTTTTTTAGGTATTAAAATAAAGTACTCTTAATTTTTAAATGTTTTTAATGCATCATAAAAATTAAAACGAATAATGCACTATTCTCAATCTTCATATTTAGACTGTTCGCATTTTAACCAATGCATAGTGTAAACTGATAATAAACTAATTATATTACATTCATCAAAAGAATATTCAATTTTTTTTTTCAAAAATCCCTTCCCGCCCCCCCCCCCGCCAAAAATTTAGCCTTAGAAGAGCAGATCATCACAAAAATTCACAGCAATATTAGCAATATGAAGCAGCCTATGTTATAAGATATTATGAAAGTCTAATCATGCTTTTCCTATAAGTTATAACATTGACTGGAAAAAGGAATGTTTCTATTAAAAATAAAGTCCTAATTCTCTTACTTAAATCGTATTTTTATTCTTTACGCTAATCTACTGATGTACAGTAGCATAAAAACGATGAAACTAATTCTTCTCTTAAAGGCGCAAATCTAGAAACAAAGTAGGGTTGGGTGGGGGGAAATGGAGGTTTATTGAAAAATACCTTTTTTCACCATAAAAATTTAGATATTTCAATATTTTTCCGGATTAGATATATTTTAAGAACCTAACAAGTACTTCTAATGAAGTTTTAGGATACTTCAAAACTATTAATGTGTGCAAAACTTCATGTTTTTGCTCTTGATGTACTGCCTGTTAACAAGTGATATTAAAAAACTTTCTTCTAGATTCCTTATAATTAGGTAACACATTTATATTTTGATGCATATTAGTAGAGATACTACAAAAGAACTGAATTACGTAAAAGGTCCAGAAAGTAAAAGATTCACTCTCAGATTTATGTCTGTGTGTGTTTGAAATGACTGGTGAAACTAAAATTTCGTCTAAATCTCTAAGTATAATGTGACTATGGATATTAAGTATTACACCCTCTCAAAATTGTATGCGAGGGAATCTGAGTCTACCTAAGCCAGTTTAAAATAAATTATCGTTATCTCAAAAAAGTAGTAATGTAGTGTATAATAACAGCTTGTATTCCTCACAAGTTGTGTAATTAAAAGAAAAATTATAATTCGCAAAACTAAAATAGAAAATTCGGCTTACATTCGAACAGCTTTTGACTGAGTGTAATAATTTTACATTTTAATTTTTCTAACTTTATCTTCTTAGTAAAATGTTTCATGACAGCAAAAACAATAATAATAATGCCAATGTTATTTAATATTATTTTTATACGTATTACACTAGCTATTAAAGAGGGCTTATAAAAAGTAAAATGCGTTGAAAATCATTTTAGAATGATAGTTGTAATATGCTGGCAAACTATCCAAAAAAATCACAATCACCTGATATGAATTGACTTATTCACGTCATAAATAGTGTAAATGCATAGCTCAACCACATTTAAAATGATTGAAATCTATTATTTAAATAAGTTTTGGTTTTGTTGATTCAAAAGAGGATTATAAGAAAACACTCTTCTTATATAGTGATAAAGTGAGTAAAATGGAGTCTGTTCATTTATTGTTTGACATGAATTATTTCCCTAAGAACAAAATAATGACCTAATAGTAGTCATTATTGGATCAACTTACTTTTTCATTATATCATTTAAATAATCTTTTTTGACATAAAAATTCTTCTATCGTTTGTACAAGCTAAATATTTAAACATTTATTTTGAAAGTTATTTTAGTTTGATGCTGCTAGGTTTAAGGTTTGTTATTTGAAAACACTGTGCACTTACGTAATGTGTATATAAGTGCAACTTTGTTTTCTCTTAGTTTAGTAAGTACTGGGTGTTCAAAATTAAACGACCGTATTTTAAAGTTGTCTACATACGAAACTGTTGTTGAGAAAGGCATTAAATTTTGTGTAGGACATAATGAAGATATAGGAATTTGTTTGAACCAATAAAAAAAATAGTTCAAATATTTACCACCAGAGGTGTTTTTAAATGAATTGCACACTTGTGGTCGATGCTTTATTTAGATTTTACTGCCTTTTTATCCATGGGGTAAGTCGTGATAATCCAAGAACTTTGCCTGATCCTAAAGACAGTATTTCACATCATGTTCGTAACATTTCCCCAAACACAATGTAGTCAGTGTGGAACATTTCATACTATTCCAGATGGTAGCTGACACTGATGGCCGTCATGTTGAGCATGTTTTGTTGTACTAATATTTCTAAGCCATCACAAATGTTAACTAAATGTGTAATTTAAAAAAAACGCCCCTGATGGCAACATTTGAACTAATTTTTTTCATTCGCTCAAACAAATTCCCATACCTTCACTATGTCCTTCACAAAATTTCAAAACTTTCTCAAAAACATTTTCGTCTGTAGACAACTTTAAAATTGGGTCGTTTAATTTCGGACAAATTGTCTATTAAAATAATCAATTGACATCATCTTTTTTTCAGTTCGAGTATTTTTAATTTGGAATTTTAGCTAATGTTTTGTTTAAAAGTCATCATAAATTAGTACGATGAGTTTTACCTGTAAAACAGCAATTCAAATTTTATTCTAAATCGATTTAACTTAGGCATGAAAAAATAGTAATAATATTAACTTACAGATTTTTTTTCGTTGCACTGATTTGTAAAATCCAAAACCAAAGGAAAAAATGAAAATCTTACACGATAAATTAATAAAATTGCATTAATATATTTACCGGCAAAAGAGAATACTATATATTTGAATTTATATAAATGTATTCCCCTTTAAAATTAGATAAATTTATTCAATTTACGAGCAACAATAAGAATTTTGTAATAGAATTTGAAAGAAAAGAATATCTAAAGTAACATTCTGAAGATGACAAAGCTGAATAATAAAAGATATAACTACACAACTTTAAGACTTATCAGTAGCTTTAAAAATTCCAAAAATATCAGACATCGTGCGGTAGAAAGGTTTTTAATTTTTTAACTTAGTACAGTTAAAATTAATTCCATGAAGCGTAAAAAAATTAATATATTTGGTTAAATATTTTAACCTTTTCTTTGCTATTCAAATTTTCAGCATTTTTTTATTGGTTTTAAAAGTGATACGTTTAAGGAAATTCGGAAAGTGTGTGCTTTTCATAGCAACAATAGTTTACCATCATATATACTGGACTTAAAATAAATATAGTTTTAAAATCTGATCATGTTACAGAAATAATCAAACAACGAAAGCTTCTTAAGTCTACTTTATGACTTTGTACGTCCAAATGAAGAAATTTACAAGCTGCAAAACAAGTTGAGTTATAAATGGAAGCGAAAACTAAAAACCAAAAGTCAATGCCTTTTTGAAATGCAAAACCGCATCACATAAAGCGTGCTTTCGAAGAACAAAATAAAGAAATGGAAAGCTTAGTAGTTGCAAATATTCGAATCGAAGTTGCTATATGATATCAATTTACAGTGAATGAATAAAAAAAGCATGCAATTGTTTAAAGCTAAATATAAAGTTATCCCATTGATTGTTTTTAACTCCCAAGAATATGATTTGATTGGAGTTTCCCAGTGTATAACCATGCTTAAGATGCCACTGAAAATAAGAATATTTAAAGCTAAAATATATAAATAGTATTTTTGATGTAAATAAAAAAAGACCTAAATTACTAATGAACATAAATAAGTACTTGTACTGTAAAGAAATATCTGACGAAATATTTAAAAATAAAACAATTATTATTTAAAGTATTTCATTTAGTAGCTAAAAGTATTTCATTTTAGGAAATACTTTTAGCGCTATATTTATCATCAAATTTTAAAATTATATTATCAAAATTTTTAATAATAACAGCAAAAAAATATTTATATTTATATCAAGTATCTAATAAATATTCCCTCTTCTCTAATTTAAATGGTATTTTAATCAATTAAAAAATCTCATCAATTTGAGAATAAAAAGATAAATATTTTAATTGATCCCAAATAAAATCACGGAATTTGTCATTTAAAGAAATTTGTATTTTTACTGTAAATAAAGTATTTCAAAGAAAAAGAATTTTACATTTTTATGTGGGAAATAATCAAAAACTTTTCACTTTTAAGCATCTATTAATGGAGTAATTCTAACAATTAACCTTTCACCTTATCAAGGTTGGATTAAAGGGGGGTGGAGGGGGTGACCGCCCCCCCCCGAGAAAAAAGAAATTAATGTAAAAGATCCTATTTTACTTCCATAAAATGGATGTATATGTCAATCTTCTTACTAACCGCCCCCACTGACAAGCTAACCGCCCCCTCCGACAAACTTCTAATAATCCGCCACTGCACCTTATTGTTTCATTCAGTTCTTAATATTTTTCAGATCACTGTAAAAATACCATCGTTGATCATTTAACATTCTAATTTAGTAAATGCTGCCCATATTATTCCTGAAGCATATCATAGATATCTCAACAAATTCTGAGGGGCAGAAAGAATAAGATTTTTTGAGTCGTGCAGGGGTAGAGTTCAATGTGTTTGCCTGAATGCTAAGCCATTTAAATACCTCAAAAGAAGTACGCGTGGGCTTTTGTTGTTATATGATATATGTATATTTATAGTACTTTATAATATTTACCCGTCCATTCATATTTTCTTTTTGAAATTGCTTTGAATTTGGTTTGTTACAAAAAGAGAAATTGATAATGTTGTGATAAACTTAAAAAAAAAAAAAAAAAAAAGCATAATTCAAATTTTCTAAGTCCGATTTTTATACATTGTTCTCCATAGAAAGTGAATCATGTAGTACATAAAAATATCTTCTAAAATTTGTTTTTATTTATGTGTTTTTCGAACAAATAATTGTTTGGTAACAAAGCTATAATATAAAATTTAACTTACACTATTTTTTAGACTGTAGGGTTTTGAATAAGATTTAAAAATTAGTACATCCAAAATTTACAAAATTTACAATTCCTGTTATTTTTATGTTCAAACGCACAAAGAATCCCAAAAGGTTTTAGCAAAAAATAAGTATCATTTATTTTATTATCATTTCTTCATTTTTTCCAATATTTACAATAAATTGGAGGAAAAAAATAAATATAATTCAGATCTCATTTCTAAAATAAATATTAATCCAGCTCTTTATAAGCAATAATGCATTATGTTTCAACTATTTACCTCACGAATCATTCAGCGTATATTATTTGCAAATTTATCTATTTATTTAATAATAATAATAATAGTAATAACAAAACTCTTAAAAATACTTTCACAGGTAGAGGAAAACAACTTTTTTTTGTTGTTGTTGAAACCTCTTAAGAAGAAGATTTTTTGTTTTAAATAATCGTGAACATAAACAGTAACTAATTAAAAAAACAAACAAACGGACAAAGAAGAAAATGCAGCTCACCCTCTTCATGTCGAATAAATTTCAGGAATATTCCGGGGTCTCCCACTTAGTTATGCTTGTGAATCAGAGCCTCTCCAGATATTTATATGACTTAAAAAGAGAACAAGGCCGCGCGAGTGATCGACAAATGAAGTTCCAATAAAGCCATTATTCCGTCGAGGGAAAGAAATGTGCTTTAGATTCGGTGGCGAGCGGAAAGAGAGGGAAGCAAGCGCCAAAACTTTCGCCAATGACTACTGTTTGACCGGCGTATTGCCCTGAAGTGGAAAAAAAAAGTAAACTGTAATTTTGTACTAATCAGTATCGTGTGCTTTCCCACCACATGATTTCTATGGGTAATAATTTCGCGAGGTCATATTTAATTAAAATTATGTCTTTTTGTAATCTATTTTATTTTATTTTATATCTTTTAGCACTAGAGTGCTATTATTTCAAACCCGGAAAAGACGTAAACAGTTTTGAGACGTAGGTACTTTTATTTTATTTATTTATTTATAATGATTTATCTTTTGAATTTTGATACAGTTCCCAATATAATGAAGCAAGGAAAACAAAAAGGGCCCACGTATGAATTATGATGCACTTTCCTATAGAATGAAGAAATAAAGACAAACAAGACCGATACATGGATTATGATACACCTTTTCAACAAATAAACAAGACAAACAAATAGGGCTGACAAAAGGATTTGTCAGTGGTTTGGTTTGTTTGTAGTTAAGGCGAAGATACACAAAGGCTATGCGCCTAAAGGGGAGATGACTTGGACGGAGGACTTCTTAAGGATTCTAATGCATATTCATGTTCCATCTGGAGAAAACTGCCAAAACCAGGGTTTCTCGAACTTTTTCACTTTTTTAGCATTTCGGGCGTTTTCGTAATTTTGACGAGCATTTTGTATAAATTTTAGACTAAAAAATTGGAGACTAAAGAAACAGGATATTTTTTCACAAAACACTTCTTACCCTACACGAGGAGAACCACGTGCTACACGTAGTATAGTTTGAAAAACACTGCTCTAAACAATTAGATCAACAGTCACCCGGTAAGCCAGATCTCTGGATCTTCATACCTCAGCCATCTATCACAGGGTCTTATCCACTCGGCCATTGCTCTACGGCTATTGTCATGTGGATTATGGTACATTTTCCGACGTAATGAAGCAAGAAAGAGACATACGGTAGAGCGTGCATTATGATAGTTTTTACAATAAGGATTCATTTATTCCTTCCATCATTGCTTTCCAACATTGGTTTGTTTAAAAAAGTTAAACCACTAAATACTCACTACATTTTAGTTTTCGATGTGGTATTGAATTAACAACGTCGAGTTTCAACAACAAAAGTTTCCATGTCAGTGTTATGTAATATTAAACAAACACGTATTTTAAAGTACAGACAACTCTTGATATAGTGAACTTTCGGCTATAGTGAACGCATTTCATTACTCCCGGTTCACATACATTAGAAAGGCTCATAGCATATTGCGGTAGTGAAACATAACTTCGGTTATAGTGAACTAAAAAAATTCTGGACGGCAGAGGTGATGTTGTTCGATTCCTACGTAGAGTGTTTCTTATGTGTTCGAGTAGACAGAAAGAGATTATCAAGCATCTCTTCCGAAATACAGCTGAATTGCCTGTGTCTTGGTTAACATAATTATGGTAAACAAGAAGGGGGGGGGGGGAGGAAGTCATCTTTTTTTTTCATTCATATCTATAGTGCATTCCAATCTTTAAAGCATTAGCTAACAAAAGCAGGGTAACTTTTGAAAATGAACCAAAAGCTCGAAACTTCGCTGTTGACCTTGGACAATTTCATTTTCCATTCGCAATGCAATTTCACAGATTAAAAGCGACAGAATCTTTTGCAAACTGGATGGAATGTACATTATTTCCATAAATGGGATTAATTATGATTGCTTTAGTTAATAAATATTTCTATAATCATAAATGCGATATATTGCGTTTGATCTACTTAGTAAATATTTAGTATTTTCATAATGTACTATATTCTATGCATTAAGTTTTATTGTTCAACGTGGGGAAACATCGGTTTTAGTGAACTTCGGATATAGTGAATGAAATTAGCTGGTACCCAGAGGTTCACTATAACCGGAGTTGATTGTACTAATATTAGAATTTCCATATTTTCTAATATTTTTTATAAAACTGAAAGGAATGTAACGGAGCATTCGCTCTAGTTGCCATACTGTTTAGGGGGTGTGAATCTGGGTTCGAAAGAAGAATATCAAACCCTACAAACCCTCTCCTTTTCCAAATTTCGCCTCTTAATTTAGAGCGCTAACATTTTTACGTTCTGCTATTTCTCAGCAACAAGATTTTCAGTAACGGCTCAAAAGATTAAAATATTCAGATATTTATTTTAGTCTTCGAAATATTACGTTCAGATTCAGCGATTTTCTCGTCTCTCTCTGCTACATTTTTCACACGTTTAACCAAAAGTACTCGAAATTTAACATATTTTATCAATGACTTGAGTAATCCTTTTTCTTTTCTTATTTTCTTTCCATTTCAAAGAATTTTTGTGAAATTGTGCGCACTCAGTTACTTTTGGGAAAATGAGCTCACTTGTTTAGGGACAGCAATTCGCACATTCTGAATCTTCATTGAAAATAGCCAAACCATTTCAGTACCTTGTCCACTAGAAAATGTTTCTCTAAATAAAACGCATGAAATATCGCTTTCTTCATCTTCAAGACACAGAAATTGGGAAAACGGCGGGTTGCTCTGAAATGCATATACAGTCAGCCCGCTTAATGGAACAGTCCATTTGCCGCAAAAAAAGAAAAAAAAAGAATTCTAATAAGTGGGATATTCCACTTTCCGAGGTCACATTGACAAAATACGACTGTTTGATGCATTGAAAATTTATTAATCGATATTCTATGAAGCGGTTTCAAATATATATATATAAGTCAGATAGTATATCTCCTTTGTATATATAATACTACATTAAGATATAATTACCCTAGCAGATTTCTAAAAGTTCTAAAACCTATATTATTTCCAAGTTGCAATTAGAAATACTGTTAACATGTTCCCTCTTGCTAATTCATGGTTGGAGAGGTTGGGGTTTGGAAGCTGGTTTTCTTAAAAATTCTTTAAAAAAAATCAATAAATCAGCGGTATTTATTAGTACTTGTGTATTGATTTCTAAAAAAATTATCAAAAAACAAAAAATGAATGGATGATCACTGGTATTCTTTTATTTTCTTTTTTCTTTACAGCAATATCAGACATACTCTTATAGTTACTTTTGTTATAATAGTGATGTATAGGCGTAGTTAGATGTATACCTATTTAAGTATTCCATACCTGATATATATAATACAATTACTACTATTTTTTAATTATTTAATTTGTGTCCTTATCTAACTTTCGAAATTTGGCATCTAGTACTTTTTTCTCATCTTTTGGCAACAGTATGAACATTCTTCACTGTGTCTTGAAGCCATGCCTGCATGCCACATGCTTCAGGCCAATTCGCCTCCATTTTTGTATTTGATAACAAGATACCCCACCCCCGTAGTTACATATTTAGCTTTCTTTGTGCTAAGTAACTCCATTGATATCCTGCTATTTTGTTTTTATTTTGGTAGTAAGTATCCGGTTCGTGGGGCCTGACGAGTATAGCTGATGCTTACTACCCTTTGTTTTATTCCTTTCAATTTTATTTTATTTTTCCTTTTTACCATTATTTGCATTTGATATTTATTGGATATATCTACTTATGCCTGTTTTGGGTGCGATTTTATGTTCACTGAATATATTGGACTACCATAACAGATGTTACATGATTCTTTGATTCGTAAGTTTAGCCTTTTTACTATATCTTATAAATAAAAATGAAATTCTGTTTGTTTGTTTGTGGATTTGATTCGTATACAAATCCACAAAAATGGACCTATCGGCCTGAAATTTAGCACAGATATGTAAAATAATATAGAATAAATCGTAGTCCACTTTAAAACTTTGAAAGTCCACCCGTTCCCGGAATTTAAGAGATTTTTTTATGCTCTCCACGCAAAAAGCCTTCCGTAATTGTAACCCCTGTAGTGAAAAAAGTGTGAAATAAGGATCGTGGTTGCCATGTGTGGCGATTTTGCCGAATAAAATGTTTTAAATTCTCAAAGTAAAAATAAAAGAATAATAAGGATTTTTTTTTGTTAGTTTATATTCGTAAAGTTATTTTTTTTTAATTGTAATATCGTGTGCATGGGAAATCAGAGCAGGAATGAAATGTTTTATACGCAAAACAATAAGATGAAGATTTCCGAGGCTAATGTGTAAAATTTTTTAGTTTGGCGAAAAAAGAAAGTGGCTGAAATATCGATTTTGAGTAAGTGAGTTCTAGCGGTTTGCACAGTTTTCGGCTTGGCGCAATTTATTGAGAGCTTAAGGAAATAGATTTTTGAAAACAAGTGCAAAGGTTTTATTAGAATACAGCGTTAAATTTTAATGATCCGTGAAGAAATAATGCAGTTATTAAGGGATTTCAAGCGATCTAACTTCAGAATTCTCGCCAATTGAGTACATTGATTTAAGTTGGGGGAATTCCGCCAAATTTCAGAAAATTGAAATCTTTTCATTTAGTACATCGGAGTAACGATGAATAAAACACATTATAGTTGATAATTTTAAAAAATTCGGCTGTATTAAGGGATTTCACATTCAAATAAATGCGTGCTTTACTCTTTGGCGGTAGAACCATTTCCCATATTCATTGCTGCTAAGTCAATGCTTCGAATGATTCCCTGAAAAAACTCTTGCAAAATGGCGTATGTTGGCACTTTGGCGAGGCTTAGATTTGAAACTGGATTTTATTTGAGACTGGTATATATAATAACACTGGTTATAGATAAAAATGAAGGTTGGTATGTGTTTATGAGGTTGAAAAACTCCAGCACCGTTGAGAACCGTTGCACCATGAAATTTGGTTCACCTAAGTCTTTTATGATGGAGAAGGTTTTTATGCTATCCGTTTTCCTTAACTTGCCACTTGGTGCCGCAGCACAACATCGAATTCTATTCCGTTTAGCTGTTTGCTATGCGAATATCGTCCAACCGATTTCGATTAAATTTGGTACACGCGAATATTAGTAGACGGAAAATATTTTTCACTATCCATTTTGCTGTAACTTGCCGCTAAATGGCGCTGCAACGCATCAACTTCTATACCGTTCGACTGATCGGCATAAAATTTTTATACTTACACATATGAGCACGAAGAATATATTCTAACTGCATTCCTTTTCATGTTACTCACCACTAGATGACACTGCAATGCATTATTATTTTAACTCGCCACTAGATGACGCTGCTGCAGGCCAAATTCTTGACCTTTCAAACGGTCGCTATGAAAATCAGTATACATAGCTATTTGAACAATGAGAATATTTTGGCGTTATCCATTTTGCTATAACTCGCCACTTGACGGCGCTGTAGCAAATCATTACTTTAATTAACCACTAGATGGCCCTGCAGTGTATCACTTCTTGACTGTGCAAACGATCGTTATGAAAATTGGTATACATAGATATTTGAATACGGTCTCTATGAAAATCAGTATACATAGCTATTTGAACAATGAGAATATTTTGGCGTTATCCATTTTCCTATAACTCGCTACTTGAAGGCGCTGTAGCAAATCATTACTTTAATTAGCCACTAGATGGCCCTGCAGTGTATCACTTCTTGACTGTGCAAATGATCGCTCTGAAAATAGGTATACATAGATATTTGAACACGACAAAACATAGCCGGAAATTCCGCTAACGCTTCATTATCTTTGTGATGTGATTATTAGAAGGTATATGACAACGAGGATTTGACCCCAAATTGCTGAGTGATTCTGAATCCCGTTTTTTGCCCTAAATTCCCTAAAAGTTTGCCGTTTTGTTTTTGGAACACCCTGCATATACATTGTTTTTGGAACACCCTGCATATACATTGTTTTTGGAACACCCTGCATATAGATTTACCGTTTGTTTGAAAACTGTATTCCGAAGTTTCTGTGACGATTCTAGTATTAAGAACCGAGTCTGTACCTCATAATTGTTAAATTTGTTCTGTTTATTTCACATACGGCCCTCACCACATACGAAATCACGCATTAGGGAATTTAAATACAAAATTAAGCAAATGTAACTGAATTCTCGACTCCTTTTTATATTAAAGGGTGCCTAGAACATTACATGAAATGACAACACTAGCTCAAGACATCTTATGAATGATAGCTTTATTTTGATTATAATATTGGCCTCTGATTTTCGTGTTTCAAAGTCTATTGTATGAATTAATATTTTCTTTTTACAGATGTATACAGATAATGTATATGTATGCAGATTTATACAGATAATGCACTCACACACATACACACACACATATATATATATATATATATACACTGAAGAGCCAAAAAAACTGGTACACCTGCCTAATATTGTATAGGGCCCCCACGAGCACGTAGAAGTGCCGCAACACGACGTGGCATGGATTCTATTAATGTCTGAAGTAGTGCTGGAGGTAACTGACACCATGAATCCTGCAGGGCTGTCCATAAATCAGTGGGAGTAATAGGGGGTGGAGATCTCTTCTTAACAATACGTTGCAAGATTACGTTACAATAATGTTCATGTCTGGGGATTTTGGTGGCCAGCGGAAGTGTCTAAATTCAGAAGAGTGCTCCTGGAGCCACTCTGCAGTAATTCTGGATGTGTGGGGTGTCGCATTGTCCTTCTGAAATTCCTCAAGTCCGTCGGAATGCACAATGGACATGAATGGGTGCAGGTGATCAGACAGGAAGCTTACGTACCTGTCACCTGTCAGAGTCGTATCTAGACGTATCAAGGAACCCATATCACGCCAACTGCACACGCCCCATACCATCACAGAGCCTCCACCAGCTTGAACAATCAACTGTTGACATGTAGGGTCCATGGAATCATGAGGTTGTCTCCATACCCGTACATGTCCATCAGCTCTATTCAATTGGAACCGAGACTCATCAGACCAGGCAACTTGTTTCCAATCACCAACAGTCCAATGTCGGTGTTGACGGGCGCAGGCGAGGCGTAAAGCTTGGTGTCGTGCAGTCAACAAAGGTACACGAGTGTGCCTTCGGCTCCGAAAGCCCATATCGATGATGTTTCGTTGAATGGTTCGCACGGTGACACTTGTTGATGGCCCAGTATTAAAATCTGCAGCAATTTGCGGAAAGGTTGCACGTTTGTCACGCTTAATGATTCTCGTGCGTCGTCGTTGATCCCGTTCTTGCATGATCTAAAAAAAAAAAAAAAGAACGTGTTAAATATATGTATCTATGGTCAAATGTTACTAAGAACAATATTGTGAGCAATTGTAAACCATTGTAAACTAACTGCCTTTATATTGTATAACACTGATGTATTTTACCAATTGTAATACAAAAATTGTGCTGTAAAAAAATAAAATAAAAATGAGGGAAACCGCTGCTTGCTGGACCTGAGCCTAGAGCTAGGGTTCAGCAGGACAGTAGGACACTTCAGGAACTAAAACAGGCTTTAAACCAAATAGGTAGGCCGTTCCTGAAGGTAGTATCCTATAGTATCCTATCTTGCATGATCTTTTTCTGGCAGCAGCTATATCGTAGATTTGATGTTTTACCGGATTCCCGATATTCACGGTACACTCGTGAAATGGTAGTACCTGAAAATCCAAATTTCATCGCGACCTCGGAGATGCTATGTCCCACCTCTCGTGCGCCGACTACAACTCCAAGTTCAAATTCGCTTAAATCTTGATAACCTGCCATTGTAGCAGCAGTAACCGATCTAACAACTGTGCCAGACACTCGTTTCTTATATAGGCGTTGCCGACCGCAGCGCCGTACTCTGATTGGTTCCATATCTCTTTATTTGCATACGCATGCCTGTACCAGTTTTTTTTTGTCTCTTCAGTGTACATTATCTGTTAATGTTTCTGAAAGAATAAGTAAATAACTAATAATTCCCATTTACTTATGGGGAAACTAATAAATCTAGAGATGTATTTCCCACAAGTACTTTTTTCCAGTATATTTTGAAAACAGTCTTATTTGGCCCAAAAATTTAAATTAATTGGCTATTACATTAAAAAATGAGAAGTCTCAAAATTTGCAATTAAAACATAAGAAACTTTAGCATGGTTTTCTTCAAAATTAATATGTCTTTAATGTTTCTCGTATACGACATCTTATGAATTATATTTTTTTTATTATAATATTAGCCTCTGAATTTCATGTTTCGACATCTATTGTATGAATTACATTTTCGCAGGGGAATTTTGTCGCAGGGGCCAGTTTGTAAAGGAATTTTTTGTTGCTTTTGAAGCATAATTTTTCATTTTATAGTAAGTGACAAGTTTTTAAAATGAAGGTAACCATCCCTACAGGTTTTAATGTTCCTTGTGTTTATGATAATTTACTAGATAGATAAATAATAGGTAAAATAATAGATAAAACAAACAATCTATTTAGTAGAAAACGACAGGTTATGTTTATTCGCAGTAAGTTACAGACATGTCTAAACGTAGCTGTCAAAAGATTTCAAGTAATTTTGTAAAGGAATTGCTTGAATTCTTTCGGTGCCTATTAAGGTTACTTAATTATTTTTCAGTCTTAAATCGTCTTAGTAAGTTGGTTTTATTCCGTTCATTTTCAATTTCCACATGGCGAATCATTTTCGAATAATTCCTTAAAATATACTACTTATTGAGATGAAAATTACCGTTTTTTTTATAATAATGAGCTAAATGTCTGTTTAGTAAATTATATTTAAGTGTTTCATTACAATACATTATTTTTTGTAAAAGGTGACTCAAGCAAGGATTTGAAGTTCTATCATTTCAAAGTCGCCATGCGTTTTTAATTTGAAAAGTAAAACCTCACATCTGCAATCCTTACTAATAATTAAAGAAATGCCTAAACAGAGATTTCGAAAAAAAGTAAGGTTTAAAGCATTTTATCTAGGTGAATATTTAGGTTACTTAATGCATATTTTAGGTTAAATCAGGTTACGAAATTGGTTTTATTTAAATCTTCATAAGTTTAGGCGGTTATAAAATGTCATCTTGTTATACTCTGATAGTTAACTGTAACACAGGTAATGATAGACTATATGAAAAAAAATAATACAAGGAAATAAGATTTTTTATTAACTTTCGGAAATTAAAATTCATGTATTAATAGAATGTAGATTATAAGCATGTTGTAGCCGCCGTGTATTTTTAATTTGAAAAATAAAGCCTCACATTTAAAACCCATGCTAAAAATTAAATAAATGTCTACCTATTAAATGTACCGATATAAAGGTTTTGAGATTTTTTTATTTTTTATTAGTGAGTATTGAGGTTACATAATGCACATTTCAGATTAATTGAGGATAAAAATTGGTTCCATTTAAATAATTATAAGTTTAAACGGTTATAAAGTTTCAACGTACTTTACTTTGATACTTAATGACAAAGAACAATGTGAAAAAATAATATTACTTAGATATAAGAATTTTATTCAGTCATGGAAATTAAAAGTATTTCTTATAATGAGTAACAGTAAGCACTTCGAGGAATATCTACTTCGTAATTTATCATCAAAGCAATGAATGAATCGTTGGAAAAAAGTAGAAAATATATTTCATTTATAAGTTAACGAACAGTATTCATGTAGATATTTTTAAAATTCAAGCTCTAAATATCTCTTAAAAATAGAGCCAAATAAACACATTTCAGAGAAAAGTGCCTTTGACAAGGACTATGTATAGAATATTATAAAGTGAGAAAATGCTTTTGTTCATTTCTTTGTCACTGGATACCGATGCGACAGACAATGTTTTCGATTTATTTTAACGAAACAAATCAATACAGACTTATTTTGCATATAAGCAATATCACATATAATATTTTATAATTTTTAATTTTCATCTATAAACAAATAATTTACATGCACTCAACGATATATAGTATGCTGCAGTAGCTCGAAAATAATCTAATTTCTAAGATATGCATAATGGCCCATAACTATCGGTGCAAAATTTAAGGGGATATAGGGTACCAAATAAGGAATCAAAATCAGATAGCAATGTGGAGTTAAAAACGACGTTTCCGCTTACCTGTTGATAATAAGAAAATGCCGAAGTGTTCTTCTAATTTCATAACCAAGTTTCATAAACAACAGTCATGTCTTCAAAAAGTTCATCCATGAAATGAAATAGAATTTTTAAACTGTCAATTTTAGTACGAGTATTCTGTAAAATATTCATTAGTTTTTGACGAATAATCATCGGAAAGTGTACTATTATTTCAGCACTTTTTCTAAAGTGATAGCCGCATAAAGACGAAGTTTTCAACCCCACATTTTTATGCAATTCTTATTCCTTATCGTGTGTCCTAACATCAGATTTATTTTAAAAAGAAAATTAAAGAAATATTATATATAAGGGAAGTTAGAAAAAAAATTTCATCTTCAAAAATATTGTATGGAACTTTTGTTGTTGTTGCTAATGCCCTCTGGCAACTGCTGAGTGGTGCCAGATCCCCCATACAAGAAGGCGATGAACAGAAAGGGGCGGCTTCAATTTTAATGAACCCCAATGGGAGGAAGTCCGACTTAGCTCGGGGTCCCCTAATTTTCAACCAATTCCAGATGAGGGACCAACCATCTGAAATTGGCACCCCCAGAGGTAGAGTTGGACATGGAAGGCATTGGGGCCACGACGGATTTTACGTGCACCCGCTCCCATTAGCGTACACGGTCCAACAGCAGCCCAGCCGCGAGAGGAATTCGCCTTCTCAAGCACTGGCCAAGCCGTGTGCTGCTTCACTTTCCGTGTTCTTATGGGAAGGGAGTTTAGTAAGAAGGCCACCGCGGAACATGGAACATTTAAAAATCTTTTACAGACAGAAAGGAAAAAAAATTCGGTGTGCTAAAATTGAAGTATTGTTGCATGTAATATTTATAAATCTTTAAACTGACAAAGAAAAAAAATTCTGCATACTAACATTGAAATATGGTATATCATTTCTAAAGGAAATAAATTTAAATACAGTGCATGCAGTGTATAGCATTAAAGACTTACAATGAAGTCTTGTAGTGTTCATATAAGATTATTTTTTTCAGTGGAAGAAATGTTTCTATATTATCAATTTAATTTTATTCGTTCATTTTATAAAACTAATCCAATTACTAATTTAAATAATCGTTTTCATATGAATGATAAATTTATTATATATTAATTAAAACTTTAATTTTAATAAGTTGTTATAAGTTATATACAAATAGCTGAACATATTTTGTGCACGTTGTGCAATTTGTATTAGACCAGTGTGACTTTCATCTAATTTCCAAAACAATTAGTTAGTGTTTGCTGCAAAAAAGGAGTCAGATCAATCCCACGGGAGTTAGAAGTTACATATTCTAAAATAAAATTTGTTCCTAAAGGATGTAGCTCCAATCATTAGTTCTTGTGTTACTTAAGAGATGAAGCTGTCTGACTCATTAGTTTGTGTTGAATCCCCAAACTTAGGGATGGACGCGAGACGAAAAATTGGTATCTCGCGTCTCGCAAAACAGCCGAAAAGCTTGTCTCGTCTCGCAAAAATCCCTATACCATAATGTTAAAAATGTTGGTCTCGTCTCGCAAAATAGCTGTAAATCACTGTCTTGTCTCGCAAATGTCGTCTCGCGTCATCCTTACCCAAACGCTTTTCACGGTTTTCCGCAAACTTGAATAATTGAAGCTACTTCCTTTTTTCAATAAACCCTTCTCTTTTTCAAGAGCAAAGGATCTCGGGTAGTTTTTTCTTTTCTTTGTCTTTTTGAATATTGGTGAAATATTACTTAATATTACTTAATGCCGGTGATGTTTATTTAGATAGCACGTTTTCTGTCGATTTTTATGATACATTGGTTAACAGACTGCCTGAAAATAAGGCCAAATGATTTCATGCCTATTAAGATTACCTGTATAAAGAGGACATCTCTAATACGTTTGAAATGTTAATGGTAAAGATAATGATCTAAATTATCACTGTCTGTACCTCATGGAAAACTAATTTACATTAACTAATTCTGGGTCATATACCATCATATTGTCAATAAATTATTGAAGTTTACTTCAACCTAATTCAAAATCAGTCCGCACACACCTCGTGGATAGCTTTGGAACAAGTGTTAAAAAAAGAAAAGGAACCTTGAGTTGTTAAGTATACTTTTATTCGATTAATCTACTAGTTATTCAAGGTAAAGAAGGTTTTTTGGAAAAAAGGGTGGTTTATATTTTAATGATATTGTTAATTTAATAACTTCGTTGATACTTTGTTGTCTGTGGTTCAGTGAAACATTTTGTTAACGCAACAAAATAACTTGGCTGAAATATTGCCAACAAATTTCTTTTTTAATCAAATAAATATTATTAAATTTAACGTAATGTATTTCAGTTAATAAATTTTCATCTTTCACTACGTAAGATGTTACTCTTTTACAAATTTCTTATGTGTTGGGTATGCCACCAGGATACGTTGTGTTCTTGATTAAGATATTTTCTTTTACTAATAAGTTACAAATTAAGTGCACCGCATTTTTCAATTAACATTAAAGTAAGAGCGTAGAAATTAATCAGCTAAAAAATTAACATTCATCTAAGAGTCTTCGATCTTCGTCTTAAGGCTGTCTGCGTCTGCACTGGTCTGCTGTGCTCAGAGGTGCGCTTGTATCCACATAGGCGCTGCGGTTGTTGACTGCGTAGGATATCAATCCCACATGTGATTTACGTCGATCCATAAAATTCTTTATTTTGGATTGATACGACAAATATTTATTAAAGAAAAGTCAACTATGCAAGAAAAACGTACGATAATGCCAGTTTCATCTGTTTTGTTCACTACTGAATGAAAAAACAAATAATTTTTCTTAAATTATAAGCCATTCAATTTTAAGTTCCATAATTAAATGTATCTCAAGATTTCTTAAGCCAAGCGAATTACTGATGAATGCATTTGAAAAGTAAGCTGTAAACCTATTCAGTGATATACATTGTGTCCCAAATATGTGGTAACGGGCTTTAATTCTTTATCTATTAGAGTTAAGTGGACATTGTAAATTGACAAAATGTTCAAACTAAGATCTGAAATGACTCCGTTAAGAAATAATTATTCTTGTTAATTTTCAAAAAGTTACACTTTTTAAATTTCTATACGACCCCCGTATAAAACATTTTCCAATGACTAAAATGCGCACCATACACTCATGAGGTGACATAAAAAATTTGGGAGCTATACCTTAAAAAGTGCCAGAGATATGAAGATAAATATAACGCTGACTTAAACCACTTTTCAATGGCTCTCGAAGGAAAAAAATCACGTCTAATGATCACAGTTCATGGGTCGTACAGAAGTTACGAAAAAAATATTTTTTTCCACTCTACAATAAACGTTTACATTCAAAATCATGTATAGTCCCCGATCATCTTTCTTTAGAGATACCTCTGCGACATTGTATGATGAAAGGCTCAAATTTGTAACATCACCTTATGAGTACATGGGTCACATTTTACTTATTGGCAATGTTTTTCTACTGGGGTCATATACAAATTTAAAAAGGGTAACTTTTTGTAAATGAACGAGAGGAATTTTTTCTTATTTCCGAACTTGTTTTGGATGTTTTTTTTCAATTTGCACTGCCCACTTATCTCTGATACTGAAAAATATTTTATTTGAAAAGTATGCTAAGCAAACCTTGCAGTAAATGGGTGAAACTTTAAAAAATGATTACTAATAACTAAAAAGAAAGGGACAAACATTGACTTTATACTGATTTAAGATTCATATAGATGAATACAAGAAACTATATTAATTTCCAATCCTAATCATAATAAAAATCAATTCTTACAATTCATTACTAACAAAAATCTAATTAAATACAAAACAAAAAGTAATAAAAAAGAAGGAACTACTCAGAAAATTCAGAGATGTGCATTTTTAATCATGTGCATATAAATAGGATTATAGTATGACTATCGTAATAGATAATTGGTTTAGCAAATATCACAATAAGAATAATAATTCCTTTCAAATAAAAGAAACTTGAATAAATGGCAATTTCGTCATCTAGCTTGCTGATTTTATTTTAGGAAATATTTTCACTGAACCGGAGTCAGTTTCACATCTCCAGAACAACATGCTGTCATTCAGTGGAAAATAAAAAAATGTAATAATCTGTAAGATTTCATCAATTTCCTTTACACCCATTTACACCCAAAAACTGGCACAATCTATCAAAACAAGAATAATTAAACGCAAGATAATTTACTCGAAATTTCAACGGGCATTATTATTATGCCAAATATGTTCCTTTATTTCATGTCTAGGTGTTCTTTTATGAGAGCACTTGTTCGCTTCCATTAAGCGCTCTATTGAGATGGTCAAGGGCAGCTGCGAATGATTAACGCTGGATTAATTTGTTATGAATGAAAGTTAATTGCTTGG
Organism: Cheiracanthium punctorium; assembly: GCA_038373885.1. NCBI lineage: Eukaryota > Metazoa > Arthropoda > Arachnida > Araneae > Cheiracanthiidae > Cheiracanthium > Cheiracanthium punctorium. The sequence goes on along the minus strand of JAWZYV010016135.1, from coordinate 718,791 downwards.
TCATGAGTTCAATTATCTGACGTGCAGGCATTTTCAACAAAATAGTTTTCTACGCGAACAAAAATTTTGTTGTTGAGTCTCTCCATTGCATTACTTTATATATTTGTTCAAAGCGTAGTAGTTGTTGTTTTCTATAAAGTATGTAAACCACTTTGTAAACTTTATAAATTTTAGATCGCCGAAAAAAAAAGTTTTCGACGTTTTAGTGAGTGAATTTTTCATACTCTATTTTTTTTTACTATAATGTCTTCAATTTCTGTGTAGCGATAGTGAGGTAGTTCTAGTGAGTCATAACAAGATGTTTTAACTTGGACTTCTATATTATTGTTAAGCATAAAAATCGTTGGTCCTGAAACATTCAATTGTTTACCAACCTTCTTCGTTGATGTCGTATAACTCTGTACATTGAACTTTTGAAAATTAAATTGCGAAATTAATATTATTACTGATTTTCACTAAATCCTTTTATTAAAATTGTCGTAATTGATTATATCTTTTGCTGCCGAAAATGTCTGAACTGATAGTGCACGCAGAATAGTACATTTCAAAGACAGAGTATCTTTTACCCGCAATCAATTCATTTATTAAATAAAGTACTGAACCAATAGTACATGTAGAACAGTGAATTTTAAAGGCAGAGTATCCTTTATCTTCCCATTAACACATTAATTAAATAAAGCACTGAACTGATACTACACACAGAATAATTCATTTCAGAGTATCATTTATCCCTCTCCCCTATGGTACCTTATTAAATAAGGTACCATCTTGATAATCCGACAAATAAATACCAGATATCCGTTGGATTACCAGACAATTCCGGATTTCAGGAGTATAGGAAATTTATAGATATAATGCGCATTTTTTTTCACGTGTTACCCCGAGGACTCCTGATTGCCAAACGTCGTGCCGGACTAACCAAACAGCGGATTCTCAAGATTAAGCTGTACACGTTTAACTTGATAATTACCATAAATGGGATGAAGATAAAGCAATAACTACTCCTTTGTGATCACTTTTTCTTACCCGAATTAGCCTTTTAATGATTCATTATATCCCAACAATGAATTTAAAGACTAATCATTCGAAGATGTGTTGTATTAGGCTAGTGGTTAAGGTGTCCGTATTAGTAACCAGATAGTTGCAACATCCATCCTCGGCCTATCACAGAAGATCAGTGTGTGTACTGTACGAGCGGAATGTGCACTATTAAAAGCAATATGATTTCAAAATGTATCAATATCTAGAAGTTCTTGCGTTCTGATATTAATACTTTTTTTTAGGAATTTCCAGAGAGCAAGAAGCTCTAAATTTCATATTTAATACTGTGAACCAGCAGTCTTTTCTTGGCATAACTCATTTGGAAATGTAAATACTTTTTTAGATTTTTTCAACTTCAACAGTTTAAAATCAATAAAGCCGCAAATTATAAAAGATTAGATTAGATTAGATTAAAACGCACAAGTTAGATTAGATAACTCTTTAAAAGGTTTTCTTTGTTGGCATGACAGCCGCACGGGTATGCGTAACTGTCGCTGCTGGCCGGTTTGGTCTCGGTTTCGCATCCCTTTAGCCCATGGATAAATATGTGTACAAGTATTGGGCCGTAAATTGTTCTTTAAAATTAAGAAGAACTTGTATTTAGGAGCAACTGAGATGAAGGCCATAAAAGAGTCATAAATCTCGATAGACTCTCTCTTTCTTTCAAGGTTTTTAAAGAAGCTTTTACTCCAATTTGGACTTTCGATGCTCTGCGATCCTCTGACAAGCATTATTATTATTACTATAATCTTTTATCGCTTCTTGGGTCTCTCCTTAAGCCTTTCGCAAATTCGAGAGCAGTCTACCATTTTATTATTGCCATTCCTAAAATGTACAATTAGTTTAAACTCCATAAACAATTACCTTCATCAACATGTTATCAGACATATCACAATTTTCTCGTGCACTTCAATCAGAAAACGAGAGGGAAAACAGAAATCCTGATCGATGAGATGAATAAGTGACGAGGAAGTGGCGAGGCAGCCCAAATGAGTTGAGTTGTCCGTACCTTTCCCAGTTAGTTGTCAGGTTATCATCGCCCAGTTGCTAATTGCTTCTTTTCCACAGCAAATGAACGCGTCACAGATCACTGCGCTGGAAGAAAGCGAGCTTTGCTGTTTCGGATAAAAGAGATAGAATAAATAGAAAGCCAACGGAAAATGAGCATTTCCGGTAAAGGAAAAGAAGTGCTTTATGGTCGATAAAGTGATTCGAAATCAAAGGAATTTGATAGGAAATAACATTGAGCAATTTTGTTTCGTTTGGTGAGAAATAGTAAGTGTTCCTTCCCATGATATGAAAGGTTGAAACGCGCTAATGTTGTTTTTAATAAGCAGTAGGTTTATGACATCGGAAGCCGTTCATTTCAGGTTTGAGAATGAATTCATATGCACTAAGATCGCAGACGGCGTATCTGAAAATTGTTATGACATCTTATAAAATGTTAAGAAATATTATTAATATTCTTTTATAATGTAAATATAAAAGAATTCTTTATAATCGAATAAATCATTCTAGAAATTAAACGGAAATGATAATAAAATTTGTAAGGTCGAAGTCTGTTATATATACAGTCCGACTTTATGCGTGTCGACATTTGTACCTACTGTATATCATAAGTAAGTCAAATGTTTTTTGAAATTTCATACATTAAAATAGGACACACGATAACACATAAATGTTATTTGCTCGACATGTTTACTGATAAAATAATTTTCAGTTTTAAATGTCGCAAGATACAATTAATTTAAGAGTTTATGAGCAAATAAAGATTTTAATGAAAGAATTGAACTTGAGAAAAAAACTAGAACAGCTCTGTATTCAATAGAGTCAATTTGTATAAATTATTCACATGAAACCTTACATCACGACATGGTATTACAAAACTATGAGGGGCTGATGAGTGGAGCAGGTTAGACGATTGCAAATTTGGCCTATTGAATAGTACATTTGAGTTCAACTAACAGAATTGAGAGCAGTTCTGAATAAATGATTTAAACAGCTATGTAAGCAAAATTTGCCAAAATCAAGTATGAATAGCATAAGAGTTATTTGTTCTTGCTAATCCTCAGCTATCACCATTATTCACTAAAAGTGACTTCCTGCGAGAATTTTTCACTGATTTTTATAAGTAAAGAGATGATCCCATCTTTTGGAAACAGATTTGTTTTGCCATTGAAGGTCAACAGTAACAAATTGTTCGGTTGTAGTAGATTTAGAACCAGAAACTGGGTAGGTCATTTCGAACAAGAAATCATATATTTTAGGGGAATTTTTTGCCTGTAATTGTTAAAGAAATTCCAGTTTGCATGAAATTAAGGTTAGTGTCCCTTGTAGTATTTGTCTACCAAAAAAAAGGGGAAAAATTGGCTTGATAGATTTTTGTGATTTAACACACACACACACACAAAAAAAAAAAAAACATTTGAAAAAATTCATTCTTATTTGTCATTGCATGAATAAAATGAGTGAAGAAAAAAACCTGGAAAAGATTTTTAGGTATTCCTGTTAGTTATGTTTTAAAGCAGAATTTTAAGGCTACCTCTTTTTTCCTCTGAGATATGAAGGGAAATGTAAATAGAACCTTATAGAACGCTTTGGGGTTCTTACCCTCGTTTGAGTGCGAATTCTAAAAAATCCTGAAAAATGATTTTTAGGTATTGATGTTAGTTTCATTTTAAAGCAAAAATTTTACAACTATCTCTTTTTCCCTCTGGTATATGAAGATAAATGGGACAAGAACGTTAAAGAGCATTTTGGGCTTCTTATCCTTGTTTGGGGGCAAATTTTAAAAGGCCCTGAAAATAATTTTTAGGCATTTGTATTCCTTATATTTTTAAGCAAGAAATTTACTGTTACCTGTTTTCTCTATTGAGATATGAAAGAAATGTGAAAATAACGTTTTGAACCCTTACCTCCTTTTGGGTCCGAATTCTAAAACACCCAGAAAACGATTTTTAGGGATTTCTGTTAGCCATGAAATTCTTGATTTAAAATGTAACCATCACTTTTTTCTTCTGAGATATGAAAGGTAATGTAAAAAGAACGTTAAAGAACGTTTAACTCCCTTAACCCCGTTTGGGTCTAAATTCTAAAAAAAACCCCTGAAAATTACTTCTAGGTATTTGTGTTAGTTATATTTTAAAGCTAGAATTTTTGGCTATCTCTTCTACCTCTGATATATGAAGGTAAATATGGAAAGAACATCGAAGAACGTTTTGGCCCCTAACACTTGTTTGGGAACGAATTCTAAAATACCCTGAAAATGATTCTTAAACATTCGTGTTCGCTACATTCTAAAGCAAGAATTTTATGACTATCTATCTCTATTTCCCCTTTGAAAAATTGGCAAATTCGAAAATAACGTTTTGGCTCCTTATCTCCGTTTTGATGCAAATTCTAAATAATCCTTAAAATGAATTTTAAGCATTTGTGTTCAATATACTTTTAATCAAGAATTTTGTAGCTATCTCTTTTTTTCTTCTGATTTATGAAGGGAAATGTGAAAAGAACGTTTTGGATACTTACCCCCGTTTGGGTCCGAATTTTTAAAAACCCTGAAAGTCATTTTTAGGTGTTGATGTCAGTTTCATTTTAAAGCAATAATTTTATAACTGCCTCTTTTTTCCACTGAGATACGAAGGGCAATGCGAAAAGAACGTTAAAGCCCCTTACTCCCGTTTGATTGCGAATTCTAAAAAACCCTGAAATTGACTTTTAGGCACGTCTGTTACTTATATTTTAAAGCAATAATTATAGAGATATCTCTTTTTTCCTCTGAGATATGAAGGGAAGTGTGAAAATAACATTAAAGAAAGTTTTGGCCACTTAGGCCGGCTTGGGCGCGAATTTTAAAAAACTCAGAAATTGATTTTTAGGTATTTTTGTTAGTCATATTTTAAAGAAAGAACTTTATCGCTATCTCTTTTCCCACACCAGAAATATGAAGGGAAACGTGAAAAGGAAATTTGGACCGCCACCCCCATCTGGGTACGAATTTTTCAAAATCGTTTCTTAAATGACGCCTTGGGCACAAAAGCTATAAGCTCCTAAAATTTCATATCTGCATCTCCGGTAGATTTGGCCGTGCGGTGATCGTCAGTCAATCAATCAGGACATCTTCCCTTAGAGATGATACGGGTGCGAATTTTAAATTGCATAAAATAATTGCATAAAATGTTTAATATTTTGAAATCCTGATCTTCGGTTATTGTTATCATTAAGTGAATTAAAATGATTACTTTAATTCACTTAACTTAACATTAACAAAACTAGATTACTGTCTAATACATTTCAGGATTTTTTTTATTTTTCAAAATTTATGTCTGGTTACATTTTGAAAAAATAACGATATATATTCACATGCAAAAAATACCCTTTGGAAAATCTAAGGAATTTTATCTAAGGAATATTAATTTATAAGGGAAAGAAAGCTTGTTTCAGTGCGGAAGGTAAAACTTTTGGAAGAAAGAGTAGTGCTTTCTTGAAAGCTAAAGAGAAAGACAGAAAAGCTAAAATACATTAAAACAAACGGAATTAAGTGAAAACAAAATGCTTTCAGGCTGTCAGTAGAAGGTTAAGAGAAAATTAGGGAGTGTAAAAACAATCTAGATGGGAGACAGCAGACAAATTCTATCTGTAAATATTCCACTATAAATCCTCTTGCAACGGAAGTTGTAGAGTCTGCAGTACCTTCATATCTGCCAACTCTTCTGAATTTTCCGGAAGATTTTCCACCACTAACTTTTTCTTAGCAATTTCAGCTTAAAATAAACCCAATAATAATTTTTTAATGTGAAATAATACTGTTCAAACATAGTGATGGGAAATCTTCCGGAAAATCCGGAAGAGTTGGCAGCTATGGTACCTTGTAACCCATCAGAAACCTTGTTATAAGAAAATGATTCTGGCTAAATTAAACATTAGTAGCTTGTTTTACATCCTTTTATGACCAATTTTTACAACAAAATGGACTAACTGTTCTTAGTTATTGTTAAATTAAGTAAAACACCACTACATGTGTGTTAAATTAGGTGTAAATTAGGTGTGTTAAATTAGGTGTCTTCGTATTATTAGCTTAAGTAGTTTTGGCTAGGCAAAATGTTGACATACGGAAAAATGACATTATTATCCGGCACATCTAATATGTTTCCTGTTCCTTAAAATTTTATGTAAAATAATGTTCCTTTTTTACATAAAATTTAAACAATTTTCAAGACGTATTGCATGTTGAAAATAATAAAAAAAAAAGAAATGTGCCTAAAAATAGAACTCATATTTGCTAAATTTCAAAGTGAAAATTTTATAGATAACATTTCTTTTTGTTTCGAGTAAAATGGCCACTCACTCTTTTTTTTTTTTTTTTTTTTCGTCTACCCTCCCAAAGGATAATATTCGAAATATTCTGAATTCGATTTTTAGGTATTCATAAGTGTTGCATTTTACAGCAAGAATTTTACGGACATCACTTTTCTTCTTTGAGATAATGCAAGATATGTCAAAAGAACGTGTTGACCACCTATCCCTCATAGGTTACTAATTTTCTCTCCAATCTAGCGCCTACGCTCAAAAACTTATATGCGTGCCAAACTTCGTATTATAAGCTTCAGTAGTTTTGGCATGGCAAAATGTTGGCATATGGGGAAAATGAAATTTATTTTCTGGTACATCTAATATTTTTCCTTTTACTTTAAAGAGGTTTTTATTAAAAAATAAATGAGAATGTTTTTTTTTTTTTTTTTTTACTTATTTTCCAGGTACCAGTTACTGGGGAATGAAGTGTCAATCACTGGAGCCAAATTTTTCACTTGGTGTCAATTACTGATGTCGTCACCATGACATCATATAAACAATGGAAAAAGCGGAATTATTTAACAACACCCTACACAAATTTTCAAATTTCACTTTTGAAATAAGAAGTTTGTTTCAGGATAGTTTTGGTAATTAGCAATTACTAGTTAATTATATATTACTAGTTAATTTTCATATAATTTTTATAATTTATAGCAGTATCTTTTCAAGAAGTAGGGGAATACGGGGTCCTTAATGTTTGGCGCTTAATAAAACCCACATCTTTAAGTATTTTGAATATTTATTTATTTATAATTACTCTTACACAATCAATCTTTGGAAATAAGGAACTTAAGAAATTTTCCACCGAAATGAAAAAAAAAAATGAATGAATGAATGAAAAAAATGAAATGAAAAAAAATGACCAATTTTGTCAAAAATACCCAACGCCCCATCTTGCCCCCTAGGTAGGGTAAGACGGGGTACCCTACTGGGCAAGATGGGGTACGGAAGACATATTCTATTTTGGGTTGCAAAACTTGCAAACAAATACTACATCATCGTCTTCATCATTTATCCCAGCACAGCTACAGCGTGCCCAATTCCCACAGAGAGAACATGCGACTCATCCTTCATTAGAATCCAAGTATTTTCCATGGCAGTAAAAGCAAGGCATATTATCTTCTTCGTTGTCACATTCTGGTGAGGAATTAGGATTATTGTTGGTTCTATTCTTATTCTTTTTCTTAGCCAATTCGGTTTTCTTATTCTTTTTTTGTTCTTTTACCTCTCTTTTTCTCTTTTTGTTAACTTCTGCCAGTTTCTTTCATTGTTTCTTCTAACTCATTTTTATACGGGGAAGAAGTAATGATAACCATTTTTCCTCGTTTCCTTGCCACGCGTGAAATTTTGCGAGCTGCAGGATAAGGCATCACTTGCTGAGGACTAACTACAGAAAATACTGATGGTGGAGTAGTTGGCCTTTGATCTATTTCGATATTGCACATCCAAGTGGAGAATCCTGGCTCAGGCTCTGCTTCAATCTCAGATGGTATCATGACAACAGGCATGTGGCATATCAGCGGTTCGTCAATAGTTATTTTCTCAGAATCTTCAACTGTCGAAACTGAAGTTATCTTTGCAGGTATTGTCTCAGCCGTTATCGTCTCAGGGTCAACTGAAGCTTCAGCGAAATGGTCATGAGTAGTAGAAAAATGACAGTTCACACCTCAGCCGGTGCCATGTTAATTTGCCGGTGCACCGACTGAGTGCTTTCCCTATGTTGAGAGAGGAAGCGGAACGGATGTTAGAAGGGATGTTGTTCATTTCTTTGCTCCACATACTTTATTATTATTTAAAGAAATAAAAACAACAACGCATCTTCTGTGCTACGCCCTGCCTACCTCTTATGGTAGGCCAGCGTGATGGGAAAAGCACAGTAAAAAATTTCTAGTTTCCAAAAATTTTCTAAGTCCCCTTCTTTGGAAAAATTCACCTCAAAGGAAAAAATTCTTATCAGCACTTCCAGCATCCGGTCACTACATCCGGTCTACTATCTCTCTCAACTTCTCTTCTAACATCCGGTCCCCTTCCTCTCTCAACATAGGGAAAGCACTCAGTCGGTGCACCGGCAAATTAACATGGCACCGGCTGAGGTGAACTGTCATTTTTCTACTACTGTCATGCGAATGGTCTATTTGGAGCTGTTGCTCCGTTGTCCGACGTAGTGGGTTGTGGCAATGCTTCAGTGATGGATAATCTCTCTGATTGTGGAATATTTGTCGACAATGAGGAGCAAAATCACTATCGGAAAAAACTGTTGGATCGTATAGCCAAATCCCACTTTTTTTTAAACCATTTACAGCTGTATCGACAATTCTGGATGCCTGCTTAAAAATCCCTGAACCCAATCTTTGCCAGCTTCTTTTTTTTTCTCACAAAGAGATGTTGTTTTCCGATTTTTTACTGCAAGGGTGTATGCCAAAGCCCTTAAATATTTTGTTGTAAGTCCATAAAGACGACCCTCCTTATCCATTATGTAATTGCAAAGTTCTTTCTCTTCGTCATCAGTAAATGTTCGCTTTTTTGGGCCTAAAGGAACTTTCACCCAAGGTAAGTTGTAGGAGTACCTGGATCTTCTAGGGCTACAGGAGCTTATTTAACTTTTCTTTCAAGGGTCGTTTGTGGCACAGAATATGTTTTCGACGCTAATTTATATGCCGTTCTTCCTTTAATTACAACATCTACCGCATTTTTTATACTCTTTTCCAATTCCACCTCTCTGTCTTTCTTTTATAATTTATCACCATCCTAAAACAACTCAATTAAGTTAAGAAAACTCTATTGAGTTTAAAGGATCATAAAGTGTCTTAGAGAAATCATAGTTTTCTCTAAGTTCTGTAGGGGCAAGCAAAAGTTTTCTTCGAGGGGCACCCGTACCCCATCTTGCCCTCCCACGCTTATTTCAATAAAATAACTTACCTTAAAAAACTAAATCGAAATATGGAAACAAATATGCTTTTACCTGCTGGTGCAATCATTGATAAACAAGAATAACAGTCAGTTCTAGAAAACTAATATTGAGGTACAGAACATGTGTGATGTATAACACGAAAATCCCAAAGATCTTGACAAGAACCGAGATTTTGGGGTTGGGCAAAAAAGCATGGACTTAGAAGCCGGTCACAACGCTGACAAACAATACAATGGCTCATCATTACGAGCCAGCGCGGCTGTGATAGGTCGTTCGTAGGACCGACCCCCCTTCCCCTACAAATTGTAAGAACTGACAGCCCGATAATAACATATTAGTCAAAATGCATCAGATTCATCCTTCACAGAAGTTTTAAACTCAGATCCTTCGATTTATGTTAATAAAAATACTTCTAAGTATGATTAATAATGAGTTTTATTTCGTTTCATTGAAACATTCTTTGATCGCAGGAATAGGATAGGGGCCACGGATTATCTGTCCTAATCATATATCAATGCCTGATTTAAAATTATATTTGCAATAACTCACTCTTTAAAATTTAATGCTACATTTCACCAAAACATGACACTACAAAAGTAATTAATTCTTGTTCCAACATTTGGTGCTTCAAAGAATTGTTAAACCTGAGAGCAAAATACTGGAATAAAGTTTCACCGTATTATGGAGTCAAATTTCTAGTACTATGTTTTGCTAAAATGTTGCACTAAATTTTTAAGAGTGCTGTTTTACGATACGCTACAGAACATAATGTAAGAAATTAAAAAACGCGGGTAGCGCCTTTAAAAATATCTCAATGTGGACGGTAGTCGAAAGAAGTTTGAAAACATTGCTCTATCTAAGTAATGAAATAATAGTAACTAATATAATGTAATATTACATAGTATCTTTCACAAACATGAAAATACAGCAACATACAGTAGGACGACTCAAGAAGTGAAAACGAACTTTAATTCTTTATGTATTAGAGATAATTAGGCAATGTAAGTAGAAAAATTGTTTAAAATAAGGTAGGGAAAAAATTATACATAAAAAAAATTATCTCGTTAAATTTCAAAACGTTACACTTTCCAATTTGTATACAATCCCCCCCCAAAAAAATCCTGTTAAATAAATATGCCCCATACACTAATATTGAGCTATACGAAATTTTGGCATTTCATAATAAAACGTCACAGAGATATTTTTAAACAAAGATAATCAGGACCTATATATGAATTTGAATGTGAAAGTTAATGCTAGAATGCAAAACTTTGATTTTCTTTCACAATTTCTGCACGATCCCCTAAACGCGATTGTCTGACACATTTTTTTTTCCTTCGAGAGCCATTGAAAGAGGTTTAAGCCAGCATATATTTATCTTCATATCTCTAACAATTTTTAGGATATAATTCTCAAATTTAGAACATCACCTTATTAGTGCACGCGGCACATTTTAAGATTCGAAATTTTTTTTATGGGGAGGGGTCTTTAGAAGGTTTAACAAGTATTACTCTTTGAAAATTTACATGAGAAAATTTTTCTTAATAGAGCCCTTTCTGCCTATGTGTTTTTGAACATTTTTTTTTCAATTTGCATTGCCCATTTATTTCTAAAAGATAATGAACTAAAATGTTTTACTACATTTTTGGGACACCCTGTATAGCAGGAAAAATATATAAACCATCAGACAAAGCACCAAAATTAACACTCTTAAAATGAATATAATAATAGTCAACAACAGTCACAAACAACATCGTAAATTAAATAAATATTACCTGCTTAACAAGTTTACTAACTTATTTTCTCATTATCAGTTTACATTAAAAAAAGTTTTATTTAAGAGCTTTGACTCCAATGAAAAATTTTCAAACAATAAGCCATAATATTCAAGTTTGTTGTTTTCATTATTCATTTAAAAGATTTGAATCTCAAAACGAACTAATTGATTACAAAAGGAAGTGCTAACAAAGTACTTCAAAACGTTATCAACTATGCACCTGCATATTTGAAGAGGATAGTTTATCTTGTGAATGACACACTGCCAATAACCTACAGCTATGAAACAATATATTTAGTTAATCCACTCTTATTAATTAATTAACATAGATTATAGAATCTTCTTATCGGTTAAATGCAGGCTGCAATACATTAAAAAGAATACAAAACATCTACGTATGTAGAGCAAATATACTTAAGCATTCAATCGACGTGTTATGATAAATGGTTTTGAAATAAGAATCAGTGCTTTGCTGCATATAAGTCACGAAATTCATTTTTATTTTATTTTCTTAAGCCGTTAAACCGTTTAAAGAAAGTTAAGAAATGTGTAAAAGCATGTTATTTATTTTTCTAATCATAAAAGAGGATCGTTTGTTATATTTATGCAAATGGGAATCTTAAAAAAAACTTTAAGTAAAAAAAATCTCACGACAAGATCCTAAAAAGAGTCTATGTATTTTTAATAAAAGTTACCATTTTTTTTTCACTGTTAAAATAACGAAAAATTATTCATGGATTTAGAGAGTGATTTGTTAAAATTTGTGTGGTTTTTAATTTACAATAAAAGTATTAATAGACGTAAATCGTTAAGAAACAGTGCTAAAAATATAAATGAATAATACCTTTACAATTCCACATCAGAGGGAAAAACAATTCAGAAAATCGTTAAAAATATACCCAGATTAGCGCGAAATGAATTTCGTCACTAAAACAAATTTTTTAGGATCTGAATATACGAAATTTTTCTCGCAATAAAGTTTATTTGGAAACTGTATGGTGATTAGATAATATAAAGGAGTCCTTGTTACGAATATTTCAAGAAACAGGATTAAAAATATTTATCGTATTTGGCAAAATCAGAAGAGTGAAAGTTGCATTAGGAATATTTCACATTGCTTTTTCTCTAGTTATTGACCTAGTAGCTTAAAATTAACAATTGGGTTACTGTCAGTGAATAGAGGCCTAAGTTAATAAATTACATTGCATTTGACTAAATCTTATATAAAAGAGTTGTACATAACGCCTTTGATTGACTTCCACCACAGAAGATGATTCACCTCAGACAAAATAAAAATCATGTTTATAATTATTGAATATATTCAATAGCGTGCAATGCTATACAGTAAAACGTAAAATTGCTTTTCTGGAAGCTTTATCAAAACTTTAAATGTCCAACTAATCTCTCTAGCAACCGAATTCATTTTTTACTGAACTTTTCAAAGAGATTCTCATCTGCTGTTTTGCTGGTGTTGAAGGTAGTTATAAAAGTATCACCACAAAACATTATTGAGTGTCTTTGTTACCAAAAAAAAAAGAAAATTATATGCTGACCTAATCAATCTGAATGCAGATGCATTTACAAAATCTTGTCATAGCCGGCTATTTTCCTAGAGTTGTGCAGTCCGTTCGACATTTCCTCAACTTGTATGGACAATGATTTCGACTCCAACAATGTTCAAAGCAGCAGAAAACTTATCACATAGGCAGCAGCAACTACTGAAGTACCAGTGGCAAATTAAAAGGTTCAGTCGTTGATCATAATTTTTTTTTATTAAGAATTACTTCAAATATTCTCCTTTGAGATGTTTCCGAATGAGCCACTAGTTGAATATACTGAGAAAAATACGATGGTATTTTAAGTTAAGGTAAAAAGTTAATTGGAAACACTTTCTACAAACTAGAGTGTACCACTAGTCACACTCTTAATACCGGTTGAAAAGCAATGCTCTACAAAACAGGTGAAATGGTTGTCATGTTCACAGACTTCACAAATGCATACACTGCAGTAATTTCTCACATCTGGTAAATTTTTTTAGTAAATTTAAATTAATAACATGTCTAAAATGTAAATATTTATACGATAGCAGATTACCTTTAACAATTTCAAAATTTTCTACTTTTTTAAATATCATTTAAATGAGCAGTTTCCTTTTTTAAGAAATGCTGGTTTAGTTCAAGATTTGAAAATGATATACAGTAATATTTAAATTATATATTTATATTTACTTAAATTTCACACTTAAAAATTTGATGCAACGTTTCAACAAAATATGGTACTAGAAAAGTTGGCTCCTTTAGTTGGTGAGACATTGTTCCAACATTTGGTGCTTCACCAAAGTATGGTTAAAGCTGAGAACCAAATGTTGGAACAATGTTTCACCGTCTCATGTAGCCAACTTTCTAGCACTATGTTCTAGTGAAATGACACACCAAATTTTTAAGAGTAAATATATATGTAATTTATATTTTAAAGAATTATTCATTTTGAAAACGGCTACATGCGAAATTTACTTCATATCACATGTAACCGTCATGAAGCTACATGATGTATTACGTGTGATTATATAGCATGCAGTTTCATAACGGCTACGTGTCAAATAATCGTAGCAATAACGTTATGATTATAGAATGACGTTCATATATCCATATTATATGCACCAATGAGAAAATAAATTGAGTTTTTTTTCGTTTGTGATAGATTAAACAACAATTTCAAACTTTCGTAACCTATAGGTAGTAGGGAGTAAATATATTTTTTTTTCACACATCTGCATCTTAAGAAAAAGATTATAAATTTTTTGCTGTAAATAAAACTCTCAAGAATACCAAAAAATGAAATTTCGGACATTTTGAAAATTTGTCTTCCAAGAAGAGTAAACAGCAAACCTCCTCTTTTTCCACTTTCTTGAAAGAAAAATACAATTCAATAAAATTCATGCTTTAAAATGTAACAAATATGAATCCTGTGTTTAGTCACAGCTTTTTTGTTATTAAAACTTGTTGGAAATTTAATTTTTTAAACTTAAAAAAGAGACTTTTTTAAGTTTAAAAAAGAAGATATTTCTTTTCGTTAAAGATATTACTTCGTACACCTAATATACAAATAATTGCATTCGTCCTGACATGCGCACCTCAAATATACTACTTTACTGAAAGTATTATTATTATTTTTTCTTGTAATAATCATACGAACAGAATACTCTTAAGATACACACACGTGAAACATTTCACAAACAGATCTCAAATATTAGTCTCAAATCATAAGGCCACTTTGACAAAAACTTGCCACTTTGGCAAACGCAAATAGCGGCGAATTAACCTCCCCAGGCACACATATATTTCCCAATAGGCAATTTCTCATTTACAAATAAAACACCCGACCAAGGCGAAAATGCATATTAACCCGGAAAGACTCCAATTCCTACAGCTGAACTGATTTTCAGCCTTCCTAATACGCCTGACCGTTTTATGTTATTTTTTTACTTTACCGATACGAGTGGGATTTTTTACTTTCAATAGATTGTTGACCAGATCTATTAATTAACAAGGGCGTGTCACATGATTCGACCCAGTTGGAGATCTCTCTCTTGATGAAATTGTGGACACACATACGCTTGATCTAGTTATAGGTGACTATATGTAGTGTGGGAATTTTATTGATTATTTAGACTAATTATACAGCACGGGCTCGATTTGTTATCAATGAATATTCTGAAGCACGTGTAATTAAGAAGTCGCGTACACATAAAAATTTCATGTAATACGTATAATTATTGATGACAGGTCTGCGACATATTTCCTCTGTATCCGGGAATTAGATGTCATATACACTGGATTCTTCCAACTTTAAAATTGCAATTTTTAATTTCGTGTTTTTAACTCTATTTTAGTCTGTCAAAGCGAATGTTCATTAAATATTATTTTAGAATAGGGGTCTGTCTGAAAAAAAAATCCCGCTGCATGTTTTTTGTAAAACATTTACTTAAGCAGACCTGCATAGATTTTATGTTGCATTGTCAAGTTCTCATAAGTGAAATACTTAAAACTTTATGCTTTTGTTTTACAGAAAACGTATTTTTACACAAATTGCCATTTTAAAAAAAGACATATCATAAACAACCATGAAACAGTATTGTATACAATGCTATTTTACTCAATAATAAATTTCATCCGAATTTTTAAAAATAAGGTAAGTTAAACTACTAATTTTTTTGAAAAAAGGCTTGATGGACAATGTTTACTGATGTGTCACGTAATGTGATCTACCCACTTGATTTTAAAATTAATAGCAGTATGATGAAACACTGCAGGAAAAGTAGATTAGTAGTAATGAAAATCATTTCTTTTGAAACGAAATTCAGAAAAATAAAGGAAAAAGAAAACAGCAAGTAAATTTACAATGAGAAAGCATTGCAGTTGACGTGCTCTCGAAATAAACGATATTAAAGTCACATTAACCAATAAAGTATTACAAAAAGTGTACTAAAAAGGTTTTATTAAAATTATACGTTTTTCTTACATAATTTTACACATGCTGTTTGATTGATACTTAGCAGCTCAGTAAAATTCTCAGTGTCCAGGGAAACGTTGTTTGTGTGAATACGGCCTAAATGTTTAAAATTCTTTAATATCTCGAAAACTATTGATTTTTTGGAAAATTTTTGCTTTTCCTCCAAACTGGATTACATAAACTAAAATCCAGCTTTTAATTCTTTACTTTCGAAGATTTCAATTGATTCTTATAATTTTTGATTTGTTGTTCGATGGTAGTTGTCGATTTCTTCGATTTGACGCCAATCTAATGAGTAGGTGCTAAACATTGTTTGAATGACAAAGCCACACTTTCAAAATTCGTTAACATCTCGTAAATTATGGATTTCTGAGAAAATTTAGGCTTTCCCCGAGCTCGATAATCAAGTAGAATCCCCGCATTCTTAGCTTTTCATTGACTTTTATAATTTTAGATTTGTTGCTCGATTACATGTATTTTTGCCTAACAATAAGGTACATGAACAATAAAACAACGATACAGATAATACCTAAAAATACCGAATCGCGCAAATCCTCCCCCCTCCCCAGATAAAAAAAAAAGCCTATCATTTTTTTACAGTGTGTTTGTTCACTTTGTTGTACTTCATTACTTGTGAGAACTGTCATATCAATGACTCCTATTTTAAAACAAACATAATATTTTAGAAATACTTTTCTCTAACTTCTTGAAAGAAAACTTCCGGTAGTTGATGTATAGTAATAAATGAATATATAAATAAAAGTTTAGCTTTGACATGGAATTCTTAGAAAATATTTCTTTTTTCGACGGAGTCAAATACAAGTTCAAGCCGGAAATTTCTAACTGCTTCATTTTTTTCCCTCTGACTTTTACCTGCGGCCTCGAGATCTCAGTAGCATGAAACTTGTCCAGCTAGTTTATTTGAAACGAATCCATTTTGGCTTCCTGCTCTAAACTGAAGAGCAGGGCGATTTAGCCGAACTGCCACTTTGGACAACTAACTCTCTAAAAAATAAAAATCTCTGTATAAAAATTTCAATAAAATTCTAAGTCCATCGAAAACCTAGTACAAGCTCCCTATTGCGTCTTTTTCTTCAGAGAAAAAAAATATTTCCTTGAAAAATCTGCTTGTCTCCCCCAATCTGGAGATTGTTTTCATAGTTCGTAACTATTTCGTTTCATTAAAGTAGTTTGAGAATTTCCGATAAAACATTTAGTTTATTTTAAATTATAATATTGTTCGAGTTTAATACTTAAAATTCTGTTTGAATTACTAACGAAGTTTAAACTTATAAAATAATTTATTTAAGATAAAAATTCTGTTTCTTTATTAACTTTTTATAATTGTATGTTTTCATTAAATGATTTTCCATTTCAGGTAGGAAGAATCAACTATATCATGTTATTCAACATATTAATTTAGAGGAAGCAATATTTAAAGGGCTTAATGAAATTTATTTGAGCATATGAATATTTTTGAATTAATACTACAGTTAAAGGTTATATTAGTTAAAGGTGTATTAATCATTATATCATTTACATTAAATTTTCATGCGGAGGCTGAACAGAATCTTTCACTTCAAATTTTTACAGCAAAAATATATCTTTCTTAAAACTGAAATATTTCACAATTTGTTCATTTGAGAAAGATTCAAGACCAAACAAGTATCCCCGCCCCCGTCAATAGCAAATGCACGATACCAAACCAGATTTCAAGTTTCCGCTTAAATATAGACCCGTTTCAATCAGATCTTACTGCTTGAGTTGATAGATTGATCTATCATTGACGTAATCTGCAACCTGTTGTTTTAATCTTGCGTTTCTCGTTCAACTCTTAAACAACCGTCATATTATCTATTTTTTATCAGCAAGTACCAGGTGAAGTACCCGTTCTTAGCACGGGAATGAGTCTGGTTAAAACAACTAATTCGAATGAAAAATAAAAATGAAATTATTCATCTGATTAATTCAATAAATTTGTATCGCATAAATAAGTTCATACATGAATAAGTTCATATCTGGTTTCCATAGTTCATGCTTGCGAAACTATCTTGATAGTGAATTAATATTTTTCGTCAAAGTTTGTTAGCGTTTAACTTAATGCGGTTCTAAACGCATAACGTAAAAACAACATCACATTGATTTCATTTTTAATTTTAACATAACCACGTAGTTATCCTAGCAACAGTATCTATTGTTACTCAAATTGCTAACTGCTACAGTCAAACAAAAACTGAAGTAATTTTTAATGTTCTTAAGATTTAGAAATTAAAAATACAAGAACATGAAACAAACAAAATACCCACCTTTAAAAACACTCTGATTTATGGATATTTTACCTATTTTGCATTTTTCCCCTTCGCATATGTTTCAAGAAATCTGCCAAATTCCTGTACGTGCGTAATATGCGTTTCATCACAATCAGGTTTTCTTCAGAATACCAAATTTTATTGGAAGCTAAGGTTTGAATTATTGTGAAACTATAAAAGATTGAAATTCTCAACATATTAATATGCGTTATTCCCAGCAAATCGGAATCTTTCCGCTGAGGAAATTTCTCAGAAACGCATTCGTAAAAAATTCTGCACGTTTTTAAAATGCGTATTTCTGTTATTGGAATTGAATGATATTCTGAATACTTGCGGAATCCCTCTGGAAGTGTGTTTGCGGAAAATTTTCGAATTCGAAATCTTTCCTTTCTTATATTAATGCTGCATACATAGAAAATCATTTTATTTGTGGAAAAAGGTTCAACTGAGTAATCTAAGAAAATTATTTTAAACGAATTGGAATCATAATTTTTCGTTCAAAGCCTGATAACCATGACATCAAACTAACGTCTATATCATTTATGATATCTACTGTTGTCACTCAAATAATTAAATTTTTACTCTCGAATATAGAAAAAAAAATTGAAAATAGCGAAAAATTGTAAAATTAGGGAACGAGTGAATTTTCAGATTTTTAAAGTAGAGCAAAATTTGCCCTGTATTTTTTACGTATTTGTGTAAAATTTTAAACCGATAGGTCCAAAGATGTAGAATTGTATGCGATAAATCTAGAATGCTAGACAAACACAAAGATTTTTGTTTTTATTTATGAGATTACAGGGGCCGGAAACTGTTGTTCTTGTTTCGTATGTCAATATTTCGCCTGGTCAAAATTGTAGGAACAATACAAAAGTTAGCACGTACGTAACTTTTTTAACATATATGTTCGATTTGATAGCTTTTTCCAAAATTCGTAACCTATAGAGGAGGGTTAGCTCTTTTACCTTATCCTGCTTGATCTTAAAAAGAAATATCCATACAATTCTTGTAGCATTATAAGACTCTCACAAATACCTAAAAATAAATTTCAGGTCATTTTGAATATAATCCTCCGAGGAAGGTAGACGAAGAATCAGGAAATTTTGGCCGTCTTTCATGAAAGGAAAAAGAAAGTTGTTTATAAAGTTCTTGCTTTAAAATGTAACAAACATGAATCCTATGTTGTTTATAAAGTTCTTGCTTTAAAAGTAACAAAACATGAATCTATGTTTAGTCTTAGCTTTTAAAATGTAACAAACATGAATCCTATGTTTAATACGGCGCTGTAGCAAATCATTAGTTTAATGAAGCACTAGATGGCCCTGCAGTGTATCACTTCTTGACTGTGCAAACGATCGCTATGAAAATAGGTATACATAGATATTTGAACACGGGGAGAGTTTGGCGCTATCCATTTTCCTATAACTTGCCACTAGATGTCGCGTCAACACATGAACATCAGGACTGTCCGGCCGATAGTCATGAAAATTCGTATACATCGATATCTGAATGCGAAAAATATTTTCGCCGTATCCGTTTTGCTAAAACTTGCCACTAGATTGCGCTACGCCGCATGCCCTTCTGCACCGTACAAACGATTGCCTTGCAATTCGGTATGCATGATTATTGGACACAATATAACGCGATATCCACTTTGCTATATCTGTTTATTACAATGAATAGTAATCACCACAAATCGTAATATCAAAAAGTCCATTCATTCCCGTTCGAAGAACGGGTACTTCAGCTAGTTGTTTATAAAATTCTTGCTTTAAAATGTAACAAACATGAATCCTACGTTTAATCACAGCTTGTTTGTAACTAAAAACTGATTGAAAATATGTTTGTTGAATTTTATTTAAAAGAAAAATATTGCTCCGATCTCCCCAATATCTGAAACTAGATACTCACCTTGCACTGATATGTTACAGATCTGGATTTCAATCCTCCGCCTGGGCAAGGTTGACTCCGCCATTCACCCCTTTTGTGGATCGATAAATTGAGGATATTTTTGGTTGAATTAAACAATGGGAAAGTCTTGCGCCAGGCTGACTATTTGGCCGGACATATGCTTTAGCACCCAGGGCCCACGGTCATCAAACCGCGCCTGGGAATCGCAGGTCTTCGCCCTTACACAGACTGTGTTGCTACTGAGTTCAATTTTAGTTGTTCAATCTCATGAAAATTATCAAACTGCGTCATATCGACGAGTTACTTAGAATCGAACAAATTGAGAAGATGACGTAATGATTATAACAGCATTCGTTAATGTCACTCAGTTTTTAATTTATGACGTTACGCTTAGGAGCTCCGTAAATGAAATCCCTGGAACTTGAGTCAGTCCATCCGTTTAGTTCAAACAGTCAGTTTTCGAACGGAGTAATATTAAAACTATACGACGACGTTAATATACATATATATATATATATATATATATATATATATATATATATATATATATATATATATATTACACTCAGGACCGATATGGAGGAGCATGATCCTTCTTCAAAACAAAGAGAATCTATGAAGCATTTTTTTAAACTGGAAATTATACATTCAAAACCACTAAATGCAACACCTATTAAATTTTCCACGTTGCATTCATGTTATTCTTAATGTTTTCACTTTTCAGTACCTAAAGATATGGAGAGTATTCCGTTTCTCTGTAATATGTAGAGGAGAGGAGGTGATTATGGAATAGTCGGGAAATATGGAATACCGAGTTTTTGGCTCTGTTAGTTGCTATTGCCACAAGGGAATACCATGAACAACTCAAGAAAGATTCCCTTCTTACAATGCAGTAAGAGTTGACCGCTCTCTGTTGCCGTACCACTCGCTACAGAACAAAGTATGTTTTGTGATTTTCAAGAGTTTTTGTAGATAAGTTTTCAAACATTTTAACTTACTAGTAAACACGTGACATGAACATGGATGTTACGCATAATGTACACTAAGAGAATGGTAGTTTGTTGAACTGTGGTTATTTTTTAGATGACAGTGTTTTGCCAATTAGTTTTAAAGGTTCGTTTTCCGAGATGGCGTGTCGGGTATTATGGAATACTGGGTAATATTGTAATGGGTTTCATGTCATCCACTAAAGACCCGGAAAACAAAGACGCTGAATGCATCTTTTGTCACGAAAAATTCTCTAATGATCAACGGCGATAAGTTTGGATTCAAATATCCAGCTGTTCTCTGTGGGCTCACCATGACTGTATCGGAGCAAAGAAAGAAAATTATATCTACAACTTTTCTAAATCGACTCGAAGCAGAAATGACTCCAGTATAATGATTTAAACTACAAAACATAAAAATTTGTTTTATAGTAACAAATAACTATATATGAAGCAATATAAATTGCTTTTCATCGGTTTAAACCATCTATTCCATATTACCCGACTATTCCATATTATACTCCATTCGTAACTTTTTTTTAAATATTTTTTTCTATAACAACAAAATAAATTGTGTCTTTCTTTGCAATTGACATTTCATTACGATTATTTATAGCATGTACTCATGCTGTTTTGGGGGATTTTATTTAAAAATCTATGAAGTTACAGTTAGAAATGTAAATGGTATTCCATAATCACCTCCTCTCCTCTATGTAATAAAAAGTTTCAAGTTCAGCAATGGTAGAAGACGTATTTGTATAAAATGTATTTTAATTTCAGATTGTAAAAAATATATGACATTTGCCTTTTACAACGAATTAAAAAATGATCTTATTTAAATGAAGACGCATGTTTAATTTTAACTTAAAATTAATCAAAAGCCCCTATAAACTAAAAAGCTTTACGTAACAATGTACTTGATTTATTTTTTAAAAGGTGCTCGTAGTTTTTACTTATGACATGCCGACTACAAATATGTTGAGTTTAAACTGTCCAATATATTTTTTTTAATATTAGAAAATAACCTCCAATGTCTTAGAAATACAACGGAATTCTAATCCTAATAATACAACCAACACATTTTTATTCATTAAAATGCAATTTTGCTCTACTCTCCTAGTTAGAATGATAAAACATTTTTCAGGATCCACTGATTCTTTGATCAGCTTTCAGACATTTCAGATCCCACCATCTCTTTCTGTGCAGGCTTCTCCTTAAAAAGCAATCTTAACGTACGGTTAATTTATCCATAAAACGTAAGTTCAATAGTTCACTCTCCTTAACACTGAGGTGGGGTCTTAGTGACCCAGTGGTCAGATTTGTCCCGAAAGCCTGCTCCAAGATGTGAATGTTGATAGCTGCAATCAGGGTCAACCATTTCGGTACTCCAAATCCATTAATTTGAAGGACGGTTGTTGCAGTTAGATATGAGTTGCCACAAGCTTGTAGCTCCGTAACTTGGTACCGATTGCTTATTATTGTTTTATTTGAATAAGAAAGTTAATTTATTTACAGCTGTCTCGTGCTGGCCAGAAAGAAATGGAACTTATGAAAGAGTGTAGGGAGATCAAGGTGTATGTTGTGAAATGATGTGCAAGTGTAGCTTATATCGTTTTTATTATCCATAATGGATGTTCAAATTGCAATGTACTTAATCAAAATTGAAATAAATGTTTAAGTTATAAGGTTCTGAGCAACAGGGGCGTAAACAGGGGTTGGTGATATCGGGATATATTCTTTCCCCGAAATTTTCGGATTCATTTGCATTAATAGTTCTTCGCTTATTTACTCATGAATCATTTCCGCCCTAAGTCGTGCAGACATTTTTAAAATTTACTCATGAATTATTTCACATCCCCTCTGCCCCCCGAAATATTCTCTTGGCTACGCCTCTGCCCATCTACCTTGAATCTGCATTTATATATTACTAGCCGCCTCCGGCGACCAGTTGGTTCACAATCTTAATAAATCTTATGTTTCTCACCGGCTTTCTCCGCACTGAAATATCTCAGATTCTGAATGGAATTTAAAATTAAGATGGTTACAAACAGGAGAGGCCCTAGGGTAAGTGGCGCCGCTGCTAACGTAATAAAACGCTCCCTTTTATGCTCTACGTAGTTTTTGAGTTCGACATGACGCCCCTTCAAAGCCGGCGCCCCGATGCGATGATTGCCTTGCTTACCGTGTCTGGCCGGCCCTGGTTACAAAAAGAAGATGGTTTAGTGATAAAAACCAACAAAAAGGTACAAATGATTTTCGTCCTATATTAATTCTGAAGAACCTCTAGATATATCGGCCGTTATCAAAAAACGAAAAGGGGTTAGAATTAATATTTCTAACAACCTTTTTCTGGATGTAATGCATTAGAAATAGAAGGGGAAAAAGACGCGCAGAAAATGCATAATTCGAAGTGAATGAAAGTTTCAAAAACTTATTGTTTGTTTGTTTGTTTGTGTAACATGCATTTCGGATTTTTTTGCTTCGCTCGAAATCTGCTTATAAATCCACGTGAGAAGGAAAAATTTATTCAGGTGATTTTATTTATTAAAAACTGAGTGTGTTTGTACATCCACTAATAAATGACAAAATAAAAAAGAGTGATTTTTTAATTCAACTGTTTATTCTTAAGAAAATATTTTATTCATTTCACATTAGGCATTATATATATATACAGGGGTGGTCATTTAAAAAAACAACTTCCCCGATATATGGACCTGTAGCCGCTTTCCCGTTTAAACGATCGAGGTGATATTTCATAGACAGTTATTAAGAGGCATGAGCTTGAGATTGGGATTGCTTAAAACAATAGAGGCCTCACGGTTACGGCTACAGTGAAAAAAATTCGAAATTTTCCAGTGGCAGCATCCGCTTTTTTTATGAGAAAGTTGATCCGCGTATTGAAAAACCATAGATGGCGTTGGAACAACACAAGTATGACGAAAACGAACCAATGACAGCCCAAGAGAGAAAAATGAAAATTAGTTTTATTGGAACTGAAAATTTTCAAATGCCCTACTGTTAATTTAACATTTCATATGTCTATTTCAGTGAATTTATGTGAATTATGTCAATGCACTTTCTCTTTCTGTTGACTTTGGTTCTTTGCAATACTCTTTTTTTTGAATGTTTTATGCCGGCAATTTTCGTCATACATGTATCGTTCCAACGCCATTTATGGTTTTTCAATGAATTGATCAACTTTCGAAGAAAACAGGAGGGGGGTTGCCATTTTAAAATTTCGAAATTTTGTCCACTCTAACAGTAAACGTGAAAGCTCTTTTATTTCAGACAATCCCAATTTCCATTGCATACCTATGAATAACTATATCTCAGATCTTGTCTCAATTATTTGAGCTGAACGACAGCTAAAGGTCCATATATTGAGGAAGTTTTCTTATGACCACCCTGTATACGATATATATGCAATATATATATACTTTCCTTCAAAATTAACGAAACTTCATATGAGGACTATTTTGTCTACAGGCAAATAAAAGAAATTAAATTTACAACGTCAATGTCAATTTTAACAAACTAAAGAGAAAGAAGTTCTCAATAATTGCTTGTGCAAAATTGCTATTTATTGTGAAAGTTATGTAAATAACGTTTTGAATACCAGGTAATTCGGAATACATGTTTACAGCGATTATCTCTTAAACCGCGAGTGATTGAAACACACTTTGCATTAGAAAAGTTAAATGAAGGGTAGCTTCAAGATATGAGAAGATTTTTACAAGAGGCTACATATATTAAAATACAAAATTTAATTTTAAATGGTCATTTCTTTCCTGTGACTTATGTTTGGGAATTTTTTTTGTGAGTGTCTCAGTGTTAGGCTCTGATTCTAAATAAAACTCCATTACTGCGACAGAGTCTCTTGTTCGATACTAACATACTCACCTCTCACGAGTTTATCAAAACGTTAAAACCCGTTAAAGAGGCAACAACTGGCGTTAAAAAAAAAGTGTGTGTGTGTAATCTTTACGCGCGATTGAAGTAAAACTTCTCTGACGTTTACGACACATATCACTACTGAAATGATTAAACTTTAACTTAAAATAAATACCATATTATAATTTAATTATATTTATTATTCATGTACTTTACAAAGATTATATAAATGTTATATTCATATTATTCATTGGAAATAGGTACTTGAATGTCACTTGAATTTTATATGTATGAAATTATAGGTTTGTGGTAACTATAATGTGAAGCATAAATTTTACTCTCTAAATTTGCTAATTTTCTTGAAAATACAGAAATCTATCGTTGTACCGAAACGTGTTGTTGATTGAAATCGAGAAGTATTCATAGTTAGATCCAATTTTCCTTTTAAAAAATCAACTAACGGCTGAGATTCTTGAGAGCGAAAATTAACATTAAACTCTCCAGTAAGAATCATTGGTACTTCATGACAATTACTTAGAATTCAGGAAGCGCCCATGTTGTAGTATTATTCTTTAACTGTTTTCTTTATACCATTGTTCCGTCTGGAGGTTGCGACTGAATGGGGGGAATGACCATAGTCTAGTATTATACTTTAACTGTGTTCTTTAACTGATGTTTTCCTCTGTTTGTTGGGTTCGAATCGAGGTAGTATAATTTTTTTTGTGTTTTTCTATCACAGTGTTCTTAAGCGTTGATTTCGTCTGCTGGTAGGTTTCGAATTATTATTCTATGTCCATGTTTTTGAACTGCAGGTTCTGTCTATTGTTTGGGATTGATTGTAGCCAGGGTCCGTTTCTTTGTACTTTTCCAAAACCATGTATATTAATCATCTAAAAATAAGGATTATCGAGAACCTCCTGTGAGGTTGGGATTACATGTGTTGGATGTACCTTCGCAACGCTTATTGATAGATAAAATAAAGATTGATGTCTGAAAGATTCGGCACTTGACTGTTTTTATCGCCGTTTCTTTCCCTAACAGGTTCTGCGTACTTTTACAGGATGAAGTCGTCGAAAGCAGCAGAGCGGTCGAAAAGGTAGGTTTTACTGTGGTTATTCTTTTTCAGGATCAGCGTGGAGTATGTGACATACTAGCGGCGTACCCGTTCTCCGCACGGTAGGGAACAAAACTTTTTCTTAGATGTATAATTCGAATTGAGTACAGTAATGTGGAATCTAAAAATAAACAAAATAATTTGACTCTTGGAGTAAAGTTACTCATTAGTTATTCGTAAAGTTAGTATGAATACTGATCTGAGAACATTGTTAATATTATGAAACAAATAACTATGTCGGTGTCATTGGCGATCAGAAAAAGAAAAGCGTGGCGGTTCCTAAAAATTTCTAACTTTCAAAATGTCTCATTTCTACATCATACTCTTTTTTAGATTTAAGTTATACCATTAATACCTTAGATACTACATAATGTAAGAACCGTTTTATTTTTTAATTAAATAGTTGTGTACCCGCTCTTCGCAAGGCAAGAAGAGAACATTTTCCTAAAATGTGATCATAACTACTTGTGACAAAACAGAATCTCCAAGAAAAAAAAAGTTCAGGTACAGAATTTTCTGTTGAAATTACCGCGGGATATATTAACGCGACGTAGAATTATTTAATGTTTAGTTAGCTGTGATGTAAGATGGCTGTTGAAAAACGAAAAGGAACGAATAGTTTCACGAAATATTTATTAACGCGGTATATTGTGCTTTGATCAATATTGCCCTAGCATATCTAATAACTATTACTTATAGTATCCTTTACTGATACCAATATATTTCCGTTTTTCCATCTTTAATGTTTAATTTAAAGAAACGGTTTAGATATTTGCCACTAATGTAGTTTTTTATTCTTTGGTGATTCTGTGCAATTTACGCATTAGTTTAAACGATAATCATTTCACTTTCTGGCTGCCATTAAAACAGCTCTCCATACATTTTTATGCATAATTCTTGTCAGATTGGCGTATTTAGCACGTAAATATTTCCTGCGATTCGAAAACGTGTCCCGTTTAAAAATTATATCGAAAATAATGCTGGATAATTCATCGTTGAAAAAACAGCATTAAATTCTTTTTCTGGCAACGTAATGTAAAATAGGGAATAATTTCGTGCGTGGCGTATATTTTGTTTGTGAGCGCGCTATTTTGATTGAGTTTCGAAAGGGGTTTTAATCTCGTTAGATAAAAATGACGTAGATTTCACATGTGGAAACTCAGTTATTTTAAAGTCATTTTATTTATGTTTTTCAAATGGAAATTTTATTCATTGTTACTGTTTCCACAGACAACCATAGCGGAAGATATCATACCGAAATCTTATCGATTTTATTGAATTCAAAATCATTCTTTACATAAAAATTCGTAAAAAATCTCCTAATTTATATTTTTCCTCCGTTCTTCTTTTAAAAGTGGGCGAAATATATGATCCGTCTTTTGCCGAAATATAAAAAAGTTATGACAGATAGAATGAAAGACGCAACAGTTTTAAAATTATTTTTACGCAAACGTCGTCAAAAGAGAAATGTTTTTTAAAAATTCCCAAAAATCATCAAAATATGTTACATAGTCAAAACAAATTGTTTTCGAAAGAAAATTTTCTCCTCTATCCGATGATGCAAATATCGTTTTATTGCGAGTGCAATGACCGGCGTTATTACGTATTATGCAAGAAAAATCGCCAAAAATCGGAAAAAACATAAAATAAAACATTTTCTAATTCGAATTTCGGAAAAATCGCTCCGAGTCGTCTTAGGATCTGTCCCAGTGAAGCCGTATGGAAAATTCGGTAGGTCTGCGACCAACCGTCTCGGCGCAATGCGATCGAGAGACGCGCGCAAGAACATCGGTGGTAACAAACCTACCTACCTACATAGCTACATACAATGTTTACTCTCCGATTTTATTATATAGGATACGTCACTTATTTTACTGAGCGTTACTTCCGTCAGAAAAACAATCTGAGTTACTCCCTAGTTGCGCCTAAAGAAGTTTTACTTAAAAAAAAAAAAAAAAAAACATACTTTTAACAGTTTACACTCAGTACATTTCATCTTTGTCCACTTAGAATAAATAATTTCATGTTCCTTCTTTAATAATATAAATGTAGAAGTAAGATCGCTTCCACTTAAGTTGTTAAATTAATTTTGAATTCAAGGAGCAATGTATAAGAAAATTTAGATATTTTGGAGAAGCTATTTTAAAAGTACTGATACCGCGGAAACTAGAAACCAGTACATTTGAAAATGAAACTATGATGTAAATGCGATAGTTAATAAATTTTCTAAGCAGATGAACCAATTTCCTGTAGTTAAAATGTCAAAAATAATGGATAAAAACCAGAGAAACGGTGGATTTTCTAATTTTTAAAGTAGCGCAGATTGCTTTCTATATCTATACAAGATATATAGATATAAATATAGATATATAGTTATAGACATATACAGCGAAACCTATCTATTGTGAACACCATCGTGAAGAAAAGAACTAGTCACCGTATGAAGGCTGTTAAGTGTGGTGGTTGTAAAGTGAAGTTGTACAAAGGTGGTCTGGTCACTTTAGCAGGTTCTACTATATTTATATGTAATATATATATTGTTGTTTAATTGTTAATGTAAAGAGGATAAAAAATGTAATAGAGTGTATTTAAAAAAATAATTTTTGTAAATATTATGAATACGATTTATCAAATTCAATTTTTCAATCTTTTTTGATTCAGTATTAAGAAAGATAAATCACTCCAGACACAGCGATTATAAAACACTTTCTAATACAACAGTCTGCTTTTTGCCAAGTTTGGCGATGTATCGTTTTCAGCTAAATTTGGGGGGATAATGTTTAAAAAAAAAAAATAAAAAAAAAACTGTGCATTACTTTTGCGAGGAACTGTTTTAAATGAAGAACTTTGCATGATTTTTACATCCTTAGAATGAAAAGTAAAGCAGGTATAAATGTTTCTATACTTATTGTATTTTGCTTGAAATGAATCAGTGTCTCTAAACTGCCAATGGCCGTAATGTACTGAAATTCTTTCGAGTGCTCCTGTAAAAGAGCTGTAAACACTAGTGACACTATTTTAGATGAATAGCCTTATTTTATAATCCTTAATAATCAAATATATTTTAAATAGACGAATACTCTTTACGCTTTAATTAAAATACGCTCTAAGTAATGAATACCCATATAGAACGTAAATTATTAGAATTCTTTTGGGTGTTCCTGTATGAGAACCATAAATGCTACTTACTCCATTTTCATGGTGTAAGTATCATTTACTGTTCTGTATGGATACACGGTGCAGTACATAGGAGTAACATAGGTAAATTTGAATAATCTATGCTTTTTTACGGCCGTAAAAGTTCAGATTGACAGACAGACAAACCGAAAACATAAGCACTTTTCAACCTTGCTGGAAAGTGTTTCCGAAGTTGTAGAATGTATTTCCGAAACCAATAAACTAAATAAATAAACATAAGCGCTTGTAGAAGTTATCCTACTATATAGTTACACTTATCCCTGACTCTCTAACAATACCGGGCAACCATTCCCGGATTAAATTTTTACCGCCATTACTCCTAAAAGATTCAAAAGTTAAGCAGAAAGGCGTAATAACATCGACACCGTTGGTACGATCCGCTAGAAATTTTTCATAGTTATGCATAAAAAATATAGAAACAATCTGCACTACTTTAAAAGTCTGAAAATCCACCCGTTCCCTAATTTTTAAGTACTTTTCCGCTATTTTCAGCTTCATTTTATTTCCGAGAATAAGAAAAGTAAATCACTTGCGTGACACAATTAGCTGTTACAATTGACATGACGTCATATTGAAGTCACTGTCATCAAGCTTTGAAGGGAAAGTTGGGATTCCAATTCGTTTAAAACAGTTGTATTTAGATCACACATTTTATTTATTTTTATTTTTTTCGTCTCCATGAAGCATTGATATAAGTAGGGCTGCGAAAAGATTCCGCGCGTTTCCATAAGAGCATGGAATTCGATTTGGGTATATAATAAATATTGAATATAAACTTATTTTAGGTGGACGAAGATTAAATATATTGAGTGTGTAGTCATACTTTCGTCCGATATTTTTTCTAACTCCCGTTGTAATTGCGTCCACAGCGGACCTTGACTTCTAGTTCTTATAAGAACATCTGTTTAATCCCATTGGCTGAGATCATCACAGCTTTAGTTATCAGGGCCGGTCGGAGTGCGTAGTCTGTGCTGGGGCTCAGGGCTTAGAGTGCGTAGGCTCGCCAATTCCTAGTCGTAAATTTGAAAATTATCGCTCACGTTTTGTAACTCTTGCATATTCTTTTTTAAAATTCTTTTAACTAAAGTACCCAAAAGAATTCCATGACATTACTCTCCTTGGCAACCATTGTTTAAAAAACGTATTTTAAGATATTAGGATTACAAAATAACATTCTCCATCAAACATAGCGATTGAATCCTTTATAGTTCTTTTACAGGAGCACTCAAAATAATTCCAATATATTACTGGCAATTTAAATACAGTCATTCATTTAAAGCGCAACACAATAAGTGTACAGACATTTTTAACGGTTTACTCTTCATTAAAATTGTTGAAATATCATTTCGAGTTCTTTTACAGGGTCTTGCATTAATAGTAATACAGCTTTTTTATTAACACTTTCCAACAAGGTCAGTGGCGTCGCTAAGCATGGTGTCACCCCCCCCCCCCCCCGTAACACCTCCGTACAATTATGAGTCATCTTTGAGATTGGCTTTTTTTCACTTTGCCCTAAATTAAGTCGAAATTTTACCTAATCTCCGTAGATTATCTGACCGGATAAAGCAGCACTAACTACCGAAGTAAGCGGCAGAAAACTAGTGCAATTTGGCCATTTCGTTCTTTCGCCCTGCCAATTTTCACCGACTTAAGAGACTCACTGACCGAAATAAGTGGCAACCACTATAGCAAGGTTCTTTCAAACGTTATTAGGCTATTATGCAACTTCCCATACCACCTATGCAAAAAAAAAAAAAAAGTCATTTCCGCGTCTCGTACATCCTTGCAAGGTAATGTACGAGACGCGGAAATGACTTTTTTTTTTTTTTTTTTTTTTTTCACATGCAGTGTTTTTTTCCAAGAAGCCTATGAAAACCATGAGCTGTAGAAAAGCCTGTTTATAATACCATTACCAGACTAATAAAAATACTCTGTCAGACTAATAAAAATACACTATCAGCTAATACAAATACACTGTCAGCTAATAAAAATATGGCATTTAATTGAACTAAAAGATAAATTATCTACACACTTGAAATTTAATGTCTCATGAGACCTGTTTCATTCCCAGACAGCACAGCAAACTTGCATCAAGCTTGATTTATAAAGTCAATAAGCTTGAAAATTTCAAGCGTGTA
The DNA here is from genome assembly GCA_038373885.1 of Cheiracanthium punctorium. Classification (NCBI taxonomy): domain Eukaryota; kingdom Metazoa; phylum Arthropoda; class Arachnida; order Araneae; family Cheiracanthiidae; genus Cheiracanthium; species Cheiracanthium punctorium. Next base: position 687,651 of record JAWZYV010016135.1, on the reverse strand, counting down.
AGCTTAATGCAAGCTTGAATCAAGTGTTCTAGTTTACACTTGCCCAGCTTGCATTAAGCTTGAATCAACCTTGACATTTCAAGCTTAAAAAATTTCCTAAATACACGGGGCGCCGGTCGACGAACTCGCCCCACATATTTTACTTTGCCACGCTTTTTCCCCCCTCTATGCTGAAATTTCAATTTAATCTGTTTCCATCGAGTGTCCGCGGCTGGCATAGAACCCGGGACCTTTGGTTTCGTAGCCGAGCGCGTTATCCATTCAGCTACCAAGCTTCGGGCTGTTAGGACTAAAGTTTGAAGTGACTTATCACGCTGTTTTCTCGCCAGATTGATAAGTGGGCGATGTGTTATTTGTTTCTTTTATTTTTCCATTGGATGCATCAAAATTAAAATAATGCTATGTGTGATTTAGAGACTCTACTAATAGGGAAATAAACATAATATAAACTTAAGAGCAGCACACGTTTTAAAACTTTCTGTACCGCAACACTCATGAGCAATACTGCTGGCCAAAATCGAGACAAACGACTGTTTTTGAAATCTATTTCGTAGTATAATTGTATTTTATTTTGAGGAATTTCCATATTTGGAAATATAGAATGGGTTTACTTATTTAACACAAATTTTGTGTTAAGTAATCTGAAATCAAAGAAACAGATAGTTAAACGCGACTTCAAAATGCTATATCACAGTTGCTAACATGTATGGAATACAAACACTTGATGCTGTAGACTGCTGTAGTCATTTTTGTAAATATTTCTTAAAATAACGAATAATTGAAAAATTTTGCTATTTTTTAACGCTAAAAATTCTCTTTACAAATGTGGTTAGTTATTTTTCTACCTATTGGTATGCTATATCGATATAGAGCATTTCGATTATTAATAGAATATTAATAGAATTAATAGATTATCAATAGAATCGATTATTAATAGAATATAAGCAGAATTAAAAAGAAGTTTAAATTAATTTATACAAATGTAAATTTGAATTATTTTCATTGTTCATACTTTAAACTATTAAAAAATAATTAAAAAAATATAATTAAAAAATTATTTAACTTCTGAAATTTTTTTATCCTTTGTAATTTTATTTTAAAATTACAAAAGTGTAAGATGTAAGATTTTTGGGCCCTAAAATCTGTAGGCCCTGGGCAGTTGCCCCGTTTGCCCTGCCGGTAATATGGCACTGGTAATAAAATAAAACACATCTTTTACGAACTTTCAGCAAATTTGAGGACGCTAGACAATTAATGTTCATTCTCTTTCACAGATGGTGCCATCACTGCGCACTTTCAAAGCTAAAATCCAGCTTAAGCCAAGCTTGCATTGCCAAGGCAAATGTCAACCAGTTGTTTCATTCAACACTCACTACAAAACTGCTTTACCTAAGAGTTCTTGTACCTTTTAAAAGTAATGAAAATCGATAAAATTTTGACTGAATATACAGAATATACAGATATATGATTATACATTACAGATTCTTTTTGACTAAATATAGGGAGTGATTCTAAACTCCCTATACAAACTTTACGGGATATAGGGCACATAATATAATGTCCTATCGCCCCTACAGTTTATAGAGTTTTGAACCGCCTTGCATATTGCTGTGTAAAGTTCCACATTGCTCGTACATTGCACATAAAATTTATTTACTTTTGAATTTGGACAATTTTAACCAATGGTTTTAAAAAAGCTGATATAAATGTTGTAAGTGAATGAGCTGCATTTTGTTAGTTCTGTTAATGTTTTATATTCAAGATATAGTTGCAAGAAAGAAATCATTAAGAAAGCGTTTGTAACTGTGCAATAAATCATTAAATTTTGGATTGTGGAAATTTTCCGATTTCTTTGTTATTATTAAAAAAAAAAAAGTACCTCTAGAGGATTTAAATTTCGCGATTACGACGGGGTTCCCGGAAATTAATGCCTCGCGAAAATACATAATTTTACTGTATTATTTTCCATGTCTGGTTCATTGCGCGGAGCCGTACATACATAAAAATCTTTTAACAAAGTCAAATATTTTATGCCTATACTTAAGACAAAATTAAAGTGACATATTGTTAAGTAGAAAATACATACCTATTTTGTACACTTAAAATTATTATTATTATTATTTTATTTAAGCTTTTAACTTATAAAATCTTTTGTAAATTAAAATTTTATACAATACAGAGAATAAAATAATTGAGTTTGTAAAATGATTTTTATGTTCATAATCTGTGCGCAGCGAACTCCATGTGAAAAACAATACCTTTTAATAATTACAATTTTTGTAGTAATACAAATAACATAAGATATTATGTAAATATATAAAATTGTTTACTTGTAAACCAATTATTTATGTAAATAGGTGAACATTTATACACATGCAAGCACTCTTCTCAATTTTCATTGCTTTTAAAAAGTATAAGACCTTTAATGAAAAGCAAAAATTAAAAATAAGTTGTTTCAAAGTTTAAATTAATACTCTCCTAGACACCTAATCTATGAATGATCGGTCAGCATTCTCAGAATTATGCCAGAATTCTGAGAACATCTTTAGATACCTTCGTGGCGTCGTCTTTCGAAACTTTTCATTTTGACGAATGAATCCATGTTTTCATTCTTCAACTGTCAGTGCATTTACGATAGTGTGTTTCGTACTTAAAATAATAATAATAATAATAATAATAATCATCTTCATGAGTATGCTTTTCACCCTTTGAAGTGCAAACATTTTCACATCCATGTGGAAGACCCACCGGATAGACTGTCGAACGCTCAAAAAGTACAGCCGACGGGCACCCCCAGTTTAGTCAAGCGCCTCATTCGCACCCCTTGTCCAAGATCCCCCCCCCCAAATAGCAAGCGAAAGTGTTCATAGTTAGCCCCTGGTTAAAAGCGAAACATACAAATGAAATGGCTACACATAAGTTGAGAACAACCTGCCGTATTCTTGTTTTATGGGGAAATATGGAAAATTTTTAAACTAGAAAAAAAAGTTGAAATGAAGGAACACATTTTATTTCTACAGGTACACAGAATATGTTTCTTTCATATATTTGTTCTTAATTTTTCTCTTGGATATTTTTTACGTCACCAAATCAGGTCTTTTATCAAATTAATTAAAAAATAAATAAATAAACCACCATTTTTTTCTTTTTGGTGTCACCCCCCTCTGTTGGTGTCACCCGGTGCGGCCCGCACCCCCCACGCGACGCCACTGAATAAGGTTGAAAAGTGTTTATGATTTCGGTTTGTCTGTCTGTCCGTCCGTACGTGCTCTAACTCCCGTAAATATACATCGATTTCGACGAAATATGATATTCTTATCTACTGTACCATGTACCCTATTGAAAATGGTATATGTAGCATTTATAGTTTTTCTACAGGAACGCTCAAAATATTTCCAGTACATTACGCTCGATGGGAAGGTTTTTAAAGCGTATCATCCTTACTATACAGTTACGCTGATCCCTGACTTTTCAAGATAAAACTTTTTCCGCCATTACTGCAAAAAGATTACAAAGTTAACACGAAAAGTCTAACAACATCTACACCATTTGTGCTATCTACTTGAAATTTTTCATAACTATGTATAAAGATATAGAAAACAATCTTCGCTACCATAAAAATCTGAAAATCCATCCGTTCCCTCATTTTTAAGCGAGTTTTCGCTATTTTCAGCTCCATTTTATTTCCGAGAGTAAAAAATTTAATCATTTGCGTGACAAAATTCGCTCTTGCATGTGATAATTACTTCATATTGACGTCACTCTTAACAAGCTTTTTCCAGATTTATAAGTTTATTTATTTATTCATTTATTTTTTTAAATAAAATGATTTCCTCGCGGATGTTCACATTGAAATGAAAACGTTTGAATGGGAAAAGTTTCCGCACATTCCCAGAAGAGCATGGAATTCGATTTTAGTATGTATAATAAAAATCGAGTATGAAGTTTTTTATTTTAGGTGGACGAAGATTAAATATGTTAATTGTAAACACTCTTTCGTCAAATGTTTTCTTCTAGAGCCCGCTGCAATTGTCTTCACAACGGGTTTTGACTTCTAGTTTTAGAGATATTCTGCTATTTTAAATGAAACAAAATTGATATATGTTGTTAAGGATTACAAGATGAAGCTTTTCATGTAAAATAGTGTCTGTATGTACACTCATGTCCATAATTTAAGGATAATTCAGAATCACACAGAAATTGATCTCTAAAATAAAAATTTCACCTGTGGAATGATCACACACATCTTGAAGAAGAATATGCAAATTACAGGAAACCACCAGATGGCGTGGATGGTACGTCACAATGACGAGAGTGTAAGAGAGGGGTATATAAGGAATGGTGGCAAAGAAGTAAAATTGTTCACAAGCGCTGTGAAAGCCTTTCAGTGCAAAAACCGCATAGTTATGGCACAAAGGAGGCATTTGGATGATGTTTTACGTGGCAGAATTATCGGACGACTGGAATGTGGACGTAGCCAGCTGGAAGTATCCGAGGAACTTGGAATCGCCCAGAGTGTCATCTCCAGGCTTGGGCAACGATTCCAAGATGATGGTGATGTGAGTAGACGTTACAGCACAAGTCGCCCCCGAGTTACAACGCCGAATGAGGACCGCTATTTGGCAGTTACTGCCAAAAGAAACAGACGGAGTACAGCATCAGACCTGTCTCGTCAACTCTCTTCAGCTACCGGTACGACAGTTTCAAGGCAGACCGTGTACAGACGCTTAGGGCACATTGGTCTATATGCTCGTAGGCCTGTCAGATGTGTTCCACTTACCGCAACTCACTGTTGCCTGCGATTAACCTGGAGTAGAGAGCATGCATTGTGGACACCGCAACAGTGGTCTTGTGTGATGTTTTCCGACGAGACCAGGTTTAGTTTGGAGTCTGATTCTCGCCGGACATTCATCTGGAGAGCGCCAGGTACTCGTTACCACCAAGAGAACACCATTAAAAGACACCGTTACGGTGGTGCAGGATGGCTCGTTTGGGGAGGAATTATTCTTGGTTCCAGAACTGACCTGCATGTTCAGAGTGTAACGATGACAGGCCACATCTATCGGGATGTCATTCTGGAACAACATGTACGTTTGTTTCGGGGCGCCATGGGTGCTGAATTTGTGTTTATGGATGACAACGCCCGTCCTCACCGTGCAAACATTGTAGACGAATGCCTTCAATCGGAGGATATCACCCGTATGCATTGGCCAGCATACTCACCGGACTTGAATCCAATAGAGCATGTGTGGGATATGCTTGGCCGACGAATTGCAGCCCGTCAACCCCCTCCCACCTGTCTACCGGCCCTTCGGAGTGCATTGCTTGATGAGTGGTGTAATATTCCCCAAGATCAGATTGATCATTTGATACTCAGCATGCCTAGGCGTTGTCAGGCCTGTATTGCATCGTTCGGGAGACATACTCCGTATTAACCATCCTACTAACCATGTTATACTGTTTTTTGTAAATAGATTCTTTTTTGCCATTGGTCAAGGGAGTAAAACTTGCAATTTTTATTAATTATGTCAAACATATAGCATCTTTTTTGGTCTTTACTTTTTGTTTAATAAATAGACTTTACAAATAAGTCAAATTTGTTTTGCTTCTTTCTCTTTCTTTGCCTGAACTTCATTATCCTTAATTTATGGACATGAGTGTAGTTAAATAGCTCTTCTACAAGAGCACTCAAAATAATTCCAATACAATACGGTCAATGGCAGTTTAGAGACAGGCATCTATTTAAAGCATATAATACTATAACCTACAATATAATTAGCTAATAATCCGACGATGATCAACTGCCTCCCTCAAACTGCGCCAAAAGTCGCCAATGTTGATAAATTGCCAAATATGGTACGAAAAAATGCTTTGAAAAATGAACCGAGATTGGCGATATTTTCATTATTTGGCAGTAAATCGAAAAATATCTAATGTGATAATACTAAGCAATAACGATTTGATTGGGAATTTTGAAAATTTGTTACTAGCGCTGTAATCAACCGATTTAGTGTATTGTGTTTCGTTAAGGAATGGCTAAGCGCTAAGGGCTATCTGCGTAGGAGTGGGATGGGGGTTGCGTTAGAATTTCTCCGACAGACGAAAATCCGTTAATGCGTAAGAACCGAAAACGGATTAACGGATTTACATTGGACAAAATTGCAAACTTTGATTTTTTTAGTGCTTGGAAAATGAATTTTAGACTATCAACTCTTAAAAGAATAAGTTACTGGTTCTCCGCGTTCGTCCGATACCGATATGTTATGTAAAATGAATATTTATATTTTTAACTTACCTACAAGTTTGAATGACTTCAATCTACTGTCTGTTCTGTTGTCCACCCGTCCAGTGTTCTAACTGTCGTAAATATACGCCGATATGTGCGATTTTTTTTATATGTACAGTACCGTGTACCCTATTGAAAACAGTGTAAGTACCATTTACAGTTCTTTTACAGGAGAAAAAAAATCAAATACATCGCACTCTATGGGCAGTCATTCTTGAAAACGTATTTTAGAGATTCGGTTTTTTGAAAGAAAATAATGTTGGCATACATAATATTAAGGCTCTCAAAGTTATGCTCTCCTTTGAAAATAGGGTCTGTATTATTAAGAGTCCTTCTACAAGAACACCAAAGAATTCCAATGCATTACAATCTGTGGCATTTGAGAAACACTAATACATTTCTAGCACGAGACAATGAGTATGAAATTTTTAGATTCTTCAGTTAGACGATGGAATTTTTTAAACCTCATAAAATTGCATTTATAGTGGTAATGCAACATTATCTTATCTCCGAAATCTCGCCAGATTTAAGGAAAATACGTTGCCAAATTTGGCACAAAAATATTCATGTGTCTGAAAGTGTTTTATAATCAATGCCTTTGGCATGATTTATCTTTCTTGTTTTTATTTTTTGAGGTTATGCTCAAAATCTTGAAATGTTTGCTGACAACAGATCGCCACTCCGGTTCGCCACATGTCGGCAGATAGCCAAATTTGGCAAAAAAAAAAAAAAAAAAAAAAGAGAGTCAGTTTTGTTGGAAAGTGTTTATTATCGATTCGTTTTGTCATGATTCATGTTTCGTTTTATTTCTCTACTTGGATTTACATACTTAATCCACTGAGGTCTAAGAGCGTCGTCTACCCTTTCATATAACCCCATACGATTTCTATTGCTTTTGAAATATATATTACAACAATGGAAATACTGGTGTGCTTGACACTAAATGGAGGATTATACATTTGATCCGATGTTTCATACGAGTAACTTACTAGAGGGAAGGGCGGGCATCCCCCCCCCAACCGAAAAAAAAATCATGAAAATTTGAAAATACTTTCTACAGTAGGAAATATATTGCCCCCTCCCAGTGTTACATACTAATTTACGCCAATGTAATGTTTAATAAATAAAAGAGGAAGCAGGAAGGGGAGCCACAATAATTTTGCAGAGGGCTCAGAATACGCTGGAGCCACTTAACAGAAAATTAAATTCTCTATTACAAATATAAAGCTTCTAGAGAGATTATTGGGCAGAAATGGCTTTAGAAATTCTTAATTCTGTTCCCATTCTTACAAGAGTTGATAGTCTTTCAGTTTGGTGCTGCCATCTGTCGTCTTTATTTTAAAATAATAAACTAACAAGAAATGGAATTGAACAAAAATGCTCAACATCATTACATAGAGAGTTAGAAGGGGGTTACCTTTTGAACCCCCCACCCCCGAAACTAACATTATGTGGAAAAATACCTTTTTATTTTTAATTTTACAAATTTTTAATTATAATTATGACGTAGAATTTATTTATGTAATAAGTGAAATTAAAATTCTTATTATGAAATTTAGCAATATAGAGAAATTTTTATTTCATAAATTTAGTATGTTTTCGTTAAATGTAATTTAAAGTATTATATAGTAAAATATATGAGTAAAATGCGAGACAATTCATTTTTATTCATCAAATGAAAATTTTAAAATTTATCTATAGCAATTTTGCACTGAAATTTATTTTTAATTCATTAATGGAGATTTTTTCTGTAAAACGGATGATCTTTTCATTATTTGAGGGGGTGGGGGAAGAATTTAAAAAAAAAATGAATGTTTTAAGTGACGTGTCCACTGTTCACCATGAAAAATGCGATAAACGTCATGTGTAGTGAAACAAAGCAATTAGTTCTAGTTCCAGCTTTCGAGTATGGCTTTTTACTTCCTTGTACGAAGAATGGGGAAGTAATGTGATCGCGAAAAATTTCGGTAGTCAGATTCCGACTACCTCTAAATTTACTTTTAAGAATTTTTGCGATACATCTCATTGTACGCATACATGCGCGTTGATAAAAATGCATGTACAACCCAATTGGTCCTACCGCGAGTCCATTTTGACCAGTTTTTCCTTGACGTCTGTACGTACATACGTATGTAACTCGCTTATTCTCAAAAACTATTGGTTGTAGAATGTTAAAACTTAATATTTAGGATGACTGTAACATCTAGTTGCGCACCTCCCCCTTTGGTCCCGATCGACTGGATAGTTTATCTACAGGGCCGCCCAAAAGATTGTAAATACATTACTGTCTATGGGCAGAAATCCAAAGCGTGTTTTAAAGGTACTAGGCTATTTCAAACGACTCAGAAGTGCTCTATGCTGTTAAGGGTTTCAAAATGAGTCTCTTCATCGAAAATAATGTCTAAATCACTTTTAGTTCTTTTACAGGAACATACAAATGAATTCCAACACCTTACGGTCAATGACAGTTTTAGAGACATTCATCGATTTTAGGCACAATACCGTCCTACCATATAGTTAAGTAATGGTCCGACCGCGGTAACGTGCACCCCTCAAAAATTACGCCAAAAATTACATCAAAAGTCGCCAAGCTTGGTGACTTTTGATGTATACGTATTTATGTCTGTAACTCGCATATATCAAAAACTACAAGTCGTAGATTGTTGAAATTTCCTATATAAGACGTTGTAAAATCGAGTTGTGCACCTCGATTTTTGGTTCCAATCTACTGGATCCAAAATAATTCTGTAAATAACAAATCTCTATTTGGTTATTTACAGAACCACCCAAAAGAATTTCAATACATTAATGTGTATGGACATCTTCAATGAATTATATGTGTAGTCAGTCATCGTTTGGACCATTCCAAAAATCTCGCCAACGATCATCACCTTGGCGAGTTTTTCCGAAATATCGTCACATTTGGCACCAAAAATAATTACGTATTTCCCTTGCGTATTTCGTATCTCTAGAACCGTTTGCTGTAGAATGTTGAAACTTTGTATTTAGATTGTATTATAACATACAATTGTGCAACTCTTTTTTGATTGCAATCGATTAGATAATTTATTTACAGGGTCAACCAAAATATTTTAAATACATTAAAGTGTATTGATACATTCAATTCATTCACGTTTCACAACATTTTAATATGCATGAAATTGAGGAATAACCATTTTTAAGCGGAAAAAAAAGAAAAACAGTCAAGAGGTTTTGAAGCAAATGCTTATAGCTCTGCGCGGTGAAAGACTTTGCCTAACGGCTACTACAACGCACACTGGTGCTGTATTTTTGAACTTTTTTTTTCCATTAAGCAAATCTCTCTCCTTTATTCTAGTTAAGGTTTCCTGGAAAATTGGAGGATTTTTGACCAGTAGGTTTCGTCGTAATATCAAATAGGGAAACGTTAATTGTGAATACCCTCCCAGTACGTAATTTTATCACATAAAGTACGCATTGGGGATCAAATTTTCTAAAAAATTCAAACCCGCTTAAATATTTGCTGAATAATATTGGTTCCAAAAAAAAAATTAAAAAAAAAATAATAATAAAGACAAGCAATAAAAATAGCATTAAAATCAGAAGAAAAAAACGTGAAATTTGCAACATGACCTTTCGATTAAGAAAGGTCAGATTTATAAGATTAATTATCAAGATGCTTAAACTGGATTGTAAAAGTTAACACACTTACGACTAAATTTAGACTAAAAAATCAGAAAATAATTATTTAAAAAAAATTACTATACCGCTTTCAAGAAAAACATAACTGACTAAAATATAAAAAATCACCTACCTCCAGACAGATTTTTAACAGCATAAAGACTCCTAATCCCATGCCGATTGTCCTAAAAATCTGATCACGAATTTTTATAGCTGTGAAAATACTTGTAATACTTAAAACGTGGGGCTCATGTAACAGATAAAAGTAAGAATTTTACAAAGTGTATGTGTTTGTGAAAACTCATCCAGCATGCATTGCAATGAAACTATTTGTGACTTTTGTGAACTATCCATACATCAATTAGCTATTGCATGTGTGACGCGTTTTCCATTTTAAACCTTACAAGTATTTCCATAGTTTTTGAAAATTCACAATCACACATTTTTAGGACAATCTGCAGGCGTTTTTTAATCTGTACGGGACTAGAATAAATTATTTTATGCTTTTTAGTACGATTTAAAAAGATGGTATATTGATATTTTTTTATATAAAATTTTTGCAATGTTTGTATTGTTTGAGTGGGTGTATATCAACACATACATCTGTCACTTAACATACCAATAATAATAAACGTAATTTTCCGCATGCCATTTCTCGTGTGTACACTGTATATTCTTTCAATTTACAATTTTAATTCATGCCAAACTGTGATATAAAATATTCAGTTACTTTTGTTAAAACAAATTTTCCAAAATAAAAAATCAATTGTGTTAGCAGAAACTCGACTATGAACGTTGAATAACGTATTTCTATTTCAACAACTTACAAACTTTTAATTTAAAAGATAGATTAATACGTCAATGTACTACAGTCTATCTTTTAAACGTGTAAATACGTCCGACAGTATGGTGAGTTCTTCAGCTCATTCCAGAGAAGTACAGAACGAACATATGGAGCTATTTCTGTGCCATCTATCATTTTTCCCTAGGATTCATTCGTTAAGCATTTAACTTAGATAGACAGGACTTCCTAATTAAACAGAGAACTTGTTTTCAGAGTCTGTGTACTTTCACGTTTACATTGTATTTTCGTTTTGTAAGAGTTATTCATTCAAAAAGAAATTTGCTAACCTCCATCATTTTTTTTAATATGAAGTAGTACTTGTATGAAATTATGTGTAGAGGTACATTTGGATATTACAAGCAGAAAACTTTAGTCAGCCCTCTACGCTGTACACACGGATATCTAAATTTTTCCTCTACTAAGGACATTTGAAGTGGAAAATTCAATAGCAAACTGAAGGTTTATGTCAGATTCTGGTAAAAAGTCAACTAATTAGTTCCGCGTCTTCATAGTCACTGAAGATAGCTGACCGAAGCAAAGAGACCCGATTATTTTTGCTATGGAAGAAACTTTGAGGCTTGGACTTAGATTGCTCAGACGGTGTCGGATCGGTAATCGGAGGACTTTGCGTTCGAGCTCATACCAAACACTGAAAACCATTATGTACGTACAAGGCAAACCCAAGATTCCAAAAGTTTATTGCCTATCGATAACAAGATGGACAAGGGGTGCTGATAAATTTCTACCAGCTTTCTATGAGGACCTAAATCGTGAAGGATGCTTTGGGAAGAGTGCAAGTAGCTTTGGTGACGTAAGCTCTTTCAGGGAATAAAATATTAATCTTTCAAGTTTATACTTAGATCTCTGTCTTGCTTCTGATATTGAATATTATAAAATGTGAAGGAAAGATGATTGAAATACGGTTATGAGTAAAGAAATTTCAAAGGTTTGTAGAAAATAATATAAAGCTCAACCGCTGAAAGTGATACTATGACATAAACTACCTAAAAAAGTGTATCGTTTTAAGGAACCTGTTTACGAGTGAAACTTTTTCTTAATGCATAATTTTGATATAATAATATAGTTTGCATTTTCATTTTAAGTGTAATGTAGCATGATTGAAAGAAGACTGTTTTTCAAAAATTTTCGCTTAGTTGTTTTTTTTTTTTAGCGATAATTTTGAAGAAAATTACAAAATTTCATACTTAAACCAATTATCCACGTGTGAATTTATTTTATTTTTTTACTAATTCACTTCGTACTGTAAACACAACATTTTTTGTTCTATAAACGAAAAATTAAGGTATATGGTTGAAATAATTTTATTTTACTCGCAATTTTAAGTTATTTCTATTTTTTAATTCCAACTTTTTTTTACACAAGTGACCATGTTTGGTAAATATTCAAAACATCAAACTTTTAGTAGTACTAGCGTTACTCTGCACAATGCAAAGAAAATTAGTTTTAATCAAATGTATTCAGCATAAAGTGTGAAGATTTGAGAAAAATTTCGTCACAATTGACACCTTTTAAAAATTTTATGAACATTTTGTAAAAGTAATGCTTTATCTCATTATTTTGCATAACTCTTAAGTTAAAATTCATGAATTATATGAAGATTAAGATTTTTTTAAAAAAGTTCTGCGTTCGCAAACTTTTACTTTAGGAGATAATCACTAAAATGAAGAGTATCTTTTAATATTGCATATCTCATGACCGTTCTGACACATTTTAAAGTAAAGTTTTGCTCCCCATACGAAGAAGTATGCTTAATTATATATATGGTTTCTAAATTAAAATATATAAATAAATATTAAAAATTAAACTGAAGAACTTGCAACTTGGTAAATATATCATTTCTTGCGCATCTTAAAATGTTCATTTCCCAAAATGAACTTTTAGATGAATGCTATTACAGACTAGTCACAATGTTCAGAATTCTCTTAAAGACAGACACGTGTTTCTTCTTAAAATGCGTTTTATATAACTGAGTATCGACTTTTTTTTCCCTATTCGGTATAAAAAAATTAATATGCATACATAAGTTCACAAAATCAGTGTTTTCATTTGAAAACAATTGTGACATCGTTTTCATTACATTTGAAATTCATTATTTTTCACAAGTGTATAATATGCTTTTAAATCCATAGTATGATTATTAAGGAGTTTTAGCGATTTAAAGCATATCGTTATTCAATAAAGAAATACATTTTTTTTCAATAAATAATTGTTTATTTTGTACTAGAAACTATACACATAACAGAGAAACATAACAAATGTGTAATGAATTATAAATACAATAAATCACCTATTTTTGGAAGTATTTTTCAGTTGAGCAGGAAATATTTAGGTAAAATTCGTTCTTTATAAGAAATATGATGTTTGGAAGGTAATTTTAAATTCTGAAAAATAGAAAAGGACATGTATGAATAAATAAAACCAACACTTTATGTCACAATAGTAAATTTGTAAAAGTAAATTAAATAGAGAAATTATATATATACATATATATATATATATATATATATATATATATATATAGTTTATACAGTTTCATCAATATGAATATATTACACTTTTTTATAAATTATTCGGAAAAGAGCTGTGAAAAAGCTGCAGGGATTTTAATAATTACGTTTGCATTGTGATAATTCTTTAGAACTGATAATTTTGGTCTATTTTGGATAACAATATTTTTTTCCTAGTTACTTAATAGTTTAAACAAAATTATTTCTTATTGCAAGCTCTCTGACATAAATAACAAATTTTAGACTTTAAATGCTATTATGAAACTTTTCGTATCACTCTACAAAATTATTGTATAATTTTTTGCATCATTTCTAAAGTTTGGATCATGAGTATAATACACATCCATTTACACGTGTGCGATTGCATATTTAAATAATACATGTCTAGGTACAAAAAATTTAAATAGCAAAAGAAATATTCAAAAATGAATATTAACTTACAACTTATGTCATAAGCATTTAGAAAGCTTTTAACCTTATATTCAGACAGCTTATTATTTCGTCATGAAACTACTGAAGCCTGCTTTAAATTCAAACGTTATAACCAGTTTCATATTCAAATTACCTCTTTAACGTACGACTGCGTTATTGAAAGTGAACAGAACTATCTCCGAGATCTTAACGTTAGACACCATATATTTGATCCCAGAAGCTTGCTTTTAAATATTTTTTTTTTGCTACACATTTCTCGTCTAAACGTGCCTATTAAATGTATAGATTTTTGTTTGTTACATTATAAGTGGTACATTTCAAGAATCAATATACTCGATTATGAATAATGTCAGGCTATACAAAATGAAATTAAAGTGCTTCTTTCGATTATATTAAATCATGATTAAATTAAACGTTTAGAAATTGCCTGCACTGTTAGATGATGTTTAAATTGCCGGTACGATCATCGTGACCAGCATGTAATCAGTGAAATGTTTTCTATACTCTATGACAGAGAATTAATGGGAGCTTTACAGATTAGGTATTGTATATTTCTTTTTCGTATTTCTTTTTTCTTTTATTAAAGTACTAAGGTATAGTGTGCTCTTGAAATTATTTTCATAACATGGATTGAAACTGTTCTTTTGGTTGTTATTTTTCTTAGACTATAAAACGTTGTTTTTAACATGACATTATTCTTAAGACAAATATGACATTATTTTCAATGAAGACTTATTGTTAATGAGAATACTATTAAAAGCAAAGAAAGATATTTTTTGAATTTTAATTTATTTAAAATTTTCATTTGTAATTTCTAAAGTTAATGCAGTGAACCGCAATAAAAGGAAAATCTTTCCCAATTCTTAATGTTTGACTGTAATTAATATCGTTAAGATATCCCAGCAGTTCGTTTTACGAAAACACACGTTCTACATTTTATACTTAATAAATGAATATTTACATTAAAAATAAAGTATTGATTTTTAAATATTTAGAAGAAATTCATTTTTATTAACAAGACACATAAATTCCTCAATTGCAAAGTACGTTTGGAAATGCAATTCATTAGTTAAAATTTGATATTAATCTGTTTACATCGATATTAATCTTTTTAGATCGTCACTTTCTCTGTTATTCTAAAATAGAGATAGCTATGTTTAAGTTAAAAAAATTTTTCTTTTCGGATATCATTTAATATTACAAAAGGTTAACAGGACAAGGCTTTTTATCTTAACTGCTGTATTCATTTTGACAGGTCTTCATTCAAATCACTTAAAATTACGGTTGCTCATACTATAACTCAGATCCACTTACATATTTCTATTTTTTTACATAAAAGGCCACGAAAAAGTATCCAATCACTTAAGTAAATATGTGGTTAAAAATTAATTAAACTCTATTTTAATTCATTTAAGAAGTATGGGGCATTTTTTTGAATGACTTAAATCATATATTAAATAACAGAAGAAAAAAAAAACTTTTTTGTTTTAAATCGTTATTTGTTGCGTAACAGACATATAAACTTCTGTGAAAATATTATTTTACCTTCCGTCTCAATGTAACCTTTAAAAATAATATTAAAAATAATTGGGAATTAATGCAAGTTGTGCTCAGATATGTCAATTATCTACAATGACATAGGTCCAGAAAAAAATTCTTTGATGTAAAGCAATTGAAAAAAAAAAAAAAAAACCTCAGTGGTACTACTATTACGAATTGAGGAGATCCCTTCAAAATTTAAGATGCTCAAATGATTTCACGACAAATTAAGTTATTCTCTTGCTCAGTCAACCGGGAAAATATCCCAGGCATGGAAAGAACGGAGAACAGTGCGAATGGTAAATTGAATTATTATGGTATAATAATAACATTTATGGTATTGTTTATAAATCTCCCTAAAAGCAATATTATTACCATAGATGATACCACTATTTTTTTCTTAAATAACAATCCTGTATAAATTATAAAATATCGATAATTACCAAACACGGTCTAGCTACAGTAAGGCTATTTAGTAAAGACCATGACGGCCTATATGATGACCGACAGGTCCAGCATAAGCTTCCACGTGGCTTTACTGGGAGAGTGGTACTTTAATCGCGTTCTAATGTTGTGTTTATGTACATTGTTGAAAAACAGAAGCTTGAGCTTTAAAACAGCAACAATTTCTAAAATCCGTTATTTCATCAAAATACAAATTCTGAGTTTTAACACTGTATTTATTATATCAAAATGTTTCATCAAAATTCCTCAATATTAGTACGTCGGTATTTTGAAGAGAATCTTGTCCGGAAAAAGTAGAATAAAATGATACAATATACAAGGTGTAAATCAACTAGGGGCACAATATACAGTGTCTGTCGCAATTCCCTCCTGGGTTTGGAAATCTTATAAAAAATTATAGATTACCAATACAGCAACAAAGTTACTTCATTTTATTTTATTTTAAAGTTGACTCTATTGGAGAAAGAAAGATTACAAGTTTTGTTTCACAAATAACGAGCATCCTCATCGTTGGATTGGTCGAGGTTCTGACGACGACAATCGCCTTCTTCCGTGGCCACCTGCTCTCCGGATCTAAATCCATGCGATTTTTTTTATGAGATTACATAAAAGATCTTGTGTCCGTGCCCCCTATGTATCATGATTTAAAAGATTTACGAAAAAAGGATCAAAACCGCATTCGCTACCATTAATCGCAACATGATAAAGCGAGTGTAGGGAGGGAAGAATTTGACTTTAGACTTGATACCTGCTGCATCACGAAAGGTTCACAAATCGAACAATTTATTTAAAAAATTTACAATTTATTTAAAAAAATTAAAAATTAATTTTAAATTTTACAATTTATTTAAAAAAAACTTGTAACATTTCTTTATCCAATAAAGTCAACTTTGTTGCTGTATTGGTAAGGTATTTTTTTTAATAAGCTTTCCAAACCCGGGAAGGAATTGTGACATATCCTGTAGTTACGCCGTTCAGCTTTAGTTGATCTGCTGTTTTGAGAATTTTGGAATAGCGGGTGTTTTTTTTTTCTTTTGGAAACACCAAAGTGCATTTATACATTTATAAAAGATGCGCATTCCCGCGAAAAATAGATCGAACTGAACATACCTAGGACAATGCTACTGCACTTGCAGCTGCTTAGTAAAGACCATGTCCTGCTCCGTAGCCGCCTACCAATCGTCCTCGGATTCCTCCAAGGTGACCGCCGACAGGTCCGCCATAACCGACTTGTTGACCGCCATGGGCAGATGATTGCAGGTTGACATCAGCAGGGCTCTGGCTCTCAGTTCCGGGCTCGTTGGTCTTGACATCAGCCCTGAATCCGTGTCCGTCAGCTACGTAGTTGACAACTCGCTGGTTTCCGTGGGCATCGGTGTAGGAGTAGCTTCCCTGGACATTGCCGTGTCCGTCTCCGTGCTCCTGCCTGGTCTGCTTGAAGTCTCCAGAGTGGTGGTCTCCTCCGACGATGTCGAATCCGTACTGGTAGGGGATTGGTTGGGCCTGGGCAACGGATATATAATGTACTTGTAAGAGATATTTACAGTGTAATATTAACATAAAACATCAAACAAGACTGAAACTGACTAACCTTTTCAGACTTGGTTGAATGATTTATCTCCAATAGATGTATGCAGGGGCGTAGCCAAGGAGGTGTTAGGGGGGGTCATACCCCCCCCCCCCATGAGGAATTTTTTGCCATACAAAATGTATATTTTTCACTCCCTTATCACATACATGTATGCATATATGTGAGTTGCAGTAGTCGTAATCCACCCCTTGAAAAATTTCTGGCTACGCCACTGGATGTATGTGAATATTTTTTGTAATAATAGAGGTTAAATTTGTTATAAAATAAATAAAATAAAAATCCCGATTGCTAAATTACCGTAAAAAATACGAAACCGTTTTCGAATTAAAATCATTAGTATTTACTTTAAAATTCCTTCAAAATTTTTGTCCTCAGTTGTATACATCTGGACTGAAAGGGTTAATAAAATGAGATTTATATGTTAAATTTCAATCATTTATTTTAAATTATAAAATAAATATAAGTTAAACGAGTCACATGAAAAGGAATAATGAAGAAATTAAACGTCAACTTATATGATAGGTGTATTTGCTCTGGTTTTGGAAATGTATTGTAAGATTTTTAAAGCAAAAAAAAAAAAAAAAAAAAAAAAGTATATTATATTTAATAGTATTACAGTAAGTAAGAGTAAGTTAAACAAGTCAAATTGCAAATTCGAAAAATAAAAATAGTTTCCTCGGCAGAAATCTCACATTCGCTGTTCAGGTTAATCTTATTACATTATTTTTTATTCAAATTTATTTTTAAAATAAATTGAAGCTTATTTATTCAAAGTATTGTTTATGCATCTTTTACACTTCTGCTACTGCCTTATGCACCTACACTATTCTTTTCAAAGGAAAATAAAACTCTGTTTTACCACATTAAAATGGTAATGTTTTTACTGCAAGTAGAAAACATCACCATTTAAACGTGGCCTATAAATTTAGTATTTGAAAATTAAGATTTTTTTTTTTGTTGTTGTTGTTCAAAACCATATAAAACGAAAATTTGAGAAATCCTGCAAAAAAAAAAAATGATTTTGGATTTTTTAGCTAATTCTTTTTTGTTTACACGTGTTCGTGCGCTTACTCTGGTGTAAACATCAGAGTTAATCAAATAGAAATCTAAACATCTTATTTAAGTTTCATAATATCCATTCAATTCCAATTTATTTTTCATTTTTACCACTGTTTGGATTTCTATTTACTGGATATATCTACTCATGCCTGTTTTGGATAGATTTTGTGTTCATTGAATATTTGGACTACGAAAACTGCTGTAGAATGATTCCTTGATTCGTAAGTTTAGCCATTTTGCCATTTTACTAGTATTTAATATCTTTTAAATTATTATTTCGTTTGAAATTATTATAAATTAAGAATAAAACTATTTTTAATTAATGACACTATTTACTGTGAAATATTATTAAAAATTATGTGAAACTTACAATATCATGTCCATAACCATGTCCACCTCCGTACTGTGCGAAAGTTACAGCTACGAGAGAAGCGATCAGAGCAACCTGAAAAGAGTATTATATTAAAAAATAATAAAGAAAGAAATATGTGAGGCGTAATTAAAATAAAAGGAGTGTGGTAAAAAAAGACATTGTTTCGGATGTATGCAGAAACATCGTATGCTGCATATTGTAGCATAACAGCATAACGAATAGTTAAACCATTTAACTCTCATCTTTGGAAAGATACAACGTTTAAGATTCCTCGTCTGTGATGAGTATTATTTTCGTGCATTGCTCTTTGAAAATAAAAACTTCATTAGCCGAATCTAAAGACCATTTCTGTAAATCTTCACTGACCACAAAAAGGGAAATCTCTGATGCTCTCTGAACTTATTGTAGAATGAAAACAGCTTTATGACCATTTCCAAGGCGTTCAGAGACTTAACAATCTAAGGTTTCTTAGACCATTCCCCGGATTCCACCATTGCTCAAAGCATTTATTGATGATATAACTATTTTATAAATAGACTCCCATGAAATATGGCTCAAGCTACAAACACAATGCTCTCTGTTAATACCAGCAATGTCGCAGAAGGCTTGTATACCTCAGTAAATCCAGAAATATAACATCTTCTTCTTTAATGTACAAAAACTATTTGCAAATTTAAAATATTCATGCCGATACTTAATTCAAAATCTTTAAAATGTTTCCCTTCATTAAAATATTAATTGTGATTTGCTTATACTTTCCCGCTAATAAGAAGAGACTATGACAGACGAGGTATAAATTATCTTACAAAAATGGGATTGCATTTTTAAAATGCATGTCAATTCTCTTAATTCACAGAAGATCAACGAAGGTAAAATAATCATACTTTTAATCACTAGTTTTATTGTTTGATGGTGTTTTGTGCTATCGCAAGCCTACACGAAGGCGACTGTCTACGAAGGGATTGGTGGACGGAGGACTTTTTAAGGGGTTCTAAGGGGGACACCGCTGGACCTTCACACTTCAGCCGTCTACTATGTTCAGTATTTTATGAATTCGGCCACGGTGTGTCCCTATCATCTGTTTTAAAGTTGTAAGTGATTTAACCAGATAGTGTAAATCTTATAGTAAAATCAGGTTGAAATCAGGTCTCAATAAAAATCAGGTTGAAAATTCTAAAAGTGACCAAACATTTATTGAAATTGGACGTAAAATTGTGAAATTACCCCTGTCGGTGTGGCAGTTTATGAGATTTTAACCCATTAGCGCCCAACTTCTTTCGGCACATTCTCAAATTCATGTTGATGCCAGACGTGATAAATAAATTTCAGACAGTTGTGTAGTATGAAGAACGTAAATCTTTTTCTAAAAATGTGAATAAGACAGGGAAATATTTTCATTTAAACTTGTTATCACTGAGTATTTTGTGGAAATCAGATTTATTATTCGAGAAATTAAACTAGGAAAATAAACTAATGCTTAAATATTTGAGTGACTTACAAATTTCGCGACGGTCTAAAAATAGATAGCCGGGCGTTAATGGGTTAAATGCCCTTTTCCAAAAATGCACTTCCCTGCAAGATATACCATAAAACAATCTTTTCTTACCTTGAACATTTTTGAAGGTTTTGGAGCTGGGGTGCTAATCCAAATGCTAAGACGAGGAAACGAGTGTTGAATGATTTGATCCGTATTCCAACGCCTTTATATACCCCTTGAAACTGATACAGAAAAAGAAAAAAAAATTGTCACAGGCACTTTCTTTTCATATTCTCAGATTCCGGTAGATGTCCTCAATTAAAAATCGAAACAGTTTTACAAAATCGAGGTCGCGGTCAAAAGGGTGGAGTGGACAAGGTTCGCTCCCATATAGACTCAAAGAATGCTAAAAAATTATGTAGGTAACACCTAATTTTAACTGGTTATACTGAGTTCGTATTAATTCGTATAACCCGTCATAGGAAGATTGAAATATGCTAATCTGGTTGTTTAAGGAATTCTGTTAATTACGATTATTCATTTGTTTCTTGAAACTTAGTTAAAAAGTTAAATTAAAATTTCCTACCTTTGAATAATTAATGCATACTCGAGATAATAAGATCAGCGCCATTAAAATTTAGCAATATAAAGGTAATGAAACTTGCTTTTTTAAAGCTTTTTAATACAATTGTAAGTTACAAAAGGCAGTTTAAAAAATAATAAATTATTGAATGCAATACAAATTTTTGAGTGTAACGCAGTCTAGCTTACAGTTAATTGGAAAAAACAATTCCTACACTGTAGAAAGAAAGTCTCTCAAATTTACAGAAAAAACTGTCGGCCAGGACGCCAGTTTATTTCCGTTTTTTACAGAAGTATTCCGTAAATTTTACAGATTATCATTTTATTTTACAGAAATCTGCTGCACACAGAAAAAAATACGGAAGACTTCTGTAAAATATACGGGAATAAACTAGCGTCCGGGCTGACATTTTTTTTTTTTTTTGGTCAGTTTAGCAGACTTTTTTTTGCAGTGTGTTTTGACACAGCTGTTTTCCACTGTTTTAGAAGTATATGTAAAATATTATTAGTTAAAAGTTCTTTCCTCCCACATTCATTTAAATTTATTTAAGGTTACTAAAATTATAGTGGTCTATTTTCCAAAATCATTGGCTTATTCCTTTTGTAAATTAAAAAAAAATAATTCACAAAACTACAAATAAATAAATTAATTAAAAATGAAAATTTAAAATGTTTCACACTGTTTGCAATTAAAAGAATTTGCTCAATAAGTGTACGACACAATATATTCCCAAGCTTATGTCATGTGGTTTTGAGCTCAACACATTCAAGAACAAAAGAAAGGTACCACAACAGATAAATGTAACTCTTTCCTTTTTGGAATTGAAGGGTACACTGAAAAACAATGCACAGCGCAATTTCTTTTCAATGTATAAAGAGTTATATCCCTAAAAAGAGAGGAGAGAAAAAAGGGGATATCCCGTCTCTTGAAGAATATGCCCTTTTTGGTTCTTGCCCTTTTTTTGATATGTAACTAAGAAGAACCAGCTGTATATTTCAATTTCCACTGTAAATGTGGACAGTTTTGGCTAAAATGCAGTATCAGGCTTCCTTTCAAGGCTTTCGCCAAGTTACTTAGTGATTAGCCATTAATCAGCCCGAAATTTGTACCCCGATACTCGTTTAGGCATTACGAGATGGCATGATTCTCTGTTCTACAGTACTTTCTAAAGCTCGGTGAGAAGCAACATCTTTCACTTAAGTTCCATCCGAAATGAACAGTATTTGTTTGTTCCTTCTTCTGAATTATTATTTAGCACCCTGGTTGCGAATTAGACATGAATCTACTAGACACTGAAGTTTGGTAAAACTAGTAATTTGTGACGTATATCTGCCTTCTGTATATATTAAAAATGTATTTACTTAAGATATAATTGATCGTTGGTTATTGACCGGTGGTAAAACGCTTTAATTCTTTATCTATTAGAGATGAATAGGTAGGCAAAGTAAATTGAAGAAAAAGTTCGAAATAAGGTATTAAAAAAGACTATAAGAAAATATCCTCTTGTTAATTTTTACACTTTGTAAATTTGTATATGACCCCAGTAGAAAAAAAATCAAAGTAAAAGGTACCCCTTGCACTAATATGTGTTGTACAAAATTTGTAGATTTTGAGAATTATATCCTAAAAAGTGTCAGAATTTGAAGACAAATATATGCGGAATTAAACCACTTTTTGGATGATCACTTTTCAGAAATCGTACAGAAATTGCGAAATAAAATAAATTTTTCGACTCTATCAATAAACGTTTACATTCAAATCCATGTATAGCCTTTGATCATTTTTGTTAAAATATATCTCTGAGATGTTTCATGATTAAAGTCTGAAACTTTGTACATCACCTTATTAGTAGACGGGGCAAATTTTACTAATTGGGATTTTTTTGTGCAGGGGTTGTATTTAAATTTTTAAAAAATGTAACTTTTGGAAAATTAACGAGAGGATATTTTTCTTCATTTAGCCTTTTTTCTTACCTTACTTTGAATAAAACTTAGAATACTTTGAAACTTTGAATATAAAGCTTATTTAAAATTAAGGAATATATTTCGGATTAAGAAAAAGAATATTTCTTATTAAAGAATAGTGTGTCGATCAAGACAAATACCATTTTAACTGATACGATGGGCATTTCTGAAAAAAATGAAGTACACATTTACGAAGATATTGACTTTCTTCAGTAAGTATTTGATAGGATTCCAGAAAAAAATACAAGAAATAATGCAGTTCTTACCCGAAAATAAAATAGAAAGAATGAAAGTCAACAGTTTAAAGGTTAGACTGAGTACAATAAGCTATTAACTGCGATTTCTATTTATAAGGCAATTCCCATTGCTTGAAAGCTGGCGAGTTAATAACATTAGATTGTTATTTACAACTATATTCAAGAATAATAAACTACAACTATATGCAAT
Organism: Cheiracanthium punctorium; assembly: GCA_038373885.1. Classification (NCBI taxonomy): domain Eukaryota; kingdom Metazoa; phylum Arthropoda; class Arachnida; order Araneae; family Cheiracanthiidae; genus Cheiracanthium; species Cheiracanthium punctorium. The sequence goes on along the minus strand of JAWZYV010016135.1, from coordinate 664,403 downwards.
AATAATTTGTTTTCAAAAGAAACAAAATATTTAATAATGAAAGAGTTTTATAATGTCCCATGCATTATCATCTAGACTGTGTTTCATATATTACTGCTTATTTATTGAATAAAAATTTCAGCGTGGTGAAAAATACATCATAAATTTTTAAGATGTAAATTTCGAAAAGGAATTGGTCAATAATTTTTATTCCGACAAAATATTGCTTTTATGTTCATTGATTTTCCATGTAAAAAAATAACCTAATAGGTTATAATGGATTAACCTTATATATCGCTATAAAATAACATCCATACTGTGTTTGATAGAATGCCGTTTTTATTTTACTTGATCCTAATGTTTTCATAATTCTTGTCAAAGAACAAACATGAGGTATGAAAATTATTAAATTAACATTCAAAGCATACGAATGAAACATTTATTATAATTTATTTTTAAATTTATTATTGATTTGATTAATAAATTATATAATAAAAAAAAAAGATCAAGGTTGCATTCTCTAAGACCTCGACATTTAGAGAAAGTATTGTAACTACGGTTTTAGGGCGATAAAAACAAGCTGTAGTCACGCAAGTTTCCGATTTCACCAGCAGAGAATGTTTTCCTCTTGCTTTTGGAGTACGAGGTTTCTACAGACGGTTATGACAGGTCTTAATTAGACAAATGAGGGCATCATACATTTTTTTAATTGGTTGAAAAACCGTTCGTTTTCAGGGTGTTTTCTTTAAATCATTAAAATTCTTTTTTTTTCTCTCTCAACATACCTCATTTATAAAAATCACAGGAACTTATTTTATGACAATTGACAGCTTATTTTTATTTTATTTATTTTTTGCGTAGATCCAAATTATGCAGTATGCCCGAAACTAGAATATACTACATACTTTAAGAAAAGTTTTTTTTTAAACTTAAACAAAAATATATAACTACGCATATTTCTTTTAGAATTTTAATTAGTAAGAAAGTTCGCTTTTTTCCTGTTTCATATACTGTGATTATGCACTCCAAAATACAGAAAATAAAATTTTTCTTATATCAAAATAATATTTTGAATAATATTAGTTACAATATTAGTGTAAATAAATAAATTCCAGTACTATGTATAGTTGCTGTTTTTTTCTCAAAATGCTTTAGCGCACAAAATCTAAAAAAAAAAAAAAAAAAAAAAAAAAAACGTGATTGTAATGTCATCAAACTTACGGAAATTTTGAAAGAATTGCTTTAGAGAATAAACTTGCTCCAAGAATTTATTTATAATATTTGCCAGATTTTGGTTATTTTAACATACGAATTTTCATAACTTTTCTTTACGAAAGAGCATCAACATCAACAATTTTTTCAAATAACATAGTAAAGTTATGAAAATGGTAAATTTTCATAATCTTTCCCACAAGAAAATTCAAATTATTACTATTTTTCTCCTTTCCAATAGCGGGCCTCTGCCCCTGGAGGCATTAAACCACTACTAAGGACGGAATTGTTGGTCTCTTTACCTGGAACACCTAGTAGGTGTGCCAACGTCGTCCCTATTTGCATGGACGGACACAGTAACAGCCGTGCCCAGTCGGGGATCGAACCCCGACCGCCGAGTGTTGAACCTGAAACCGTTGTACGGTGTTTTATCCACCATACAAACTGGTCGCCCGGAATTTCAACCATCAAAATAAAATTTTCAGAATTAAAGTACTTTTATTTACGTGTCAATTTCTGTTTCAAAGGGTCCCTGTATAGAAAATTTAATCATGATTTGAGCATAAAAATAAAAAATAATAAAACATATACATACTTTCTTAGCTTTTAAATAGTTATGCAGGGTATCCCAAGTATTTTATGCGTGATATCACAAAAAAAGTGCTAACACGCTTTAATTCCTTATCTATTAGAGATAAGTGGTGATGTAAATTGAAAAAAAAATGTTAATAAAAAGGCTACGTTAAGAAAAAATTCTTCTCGTTTATTTTCAAAAAGTTAACTTTTTGAATTTGTATACGACGGCCGTGCAAAAAATTCCGATGCAGTAAATTGTGCCTCATCCGTGCAGTAAATTGTGCCTCATAGACTAATGAAGTGATGTTCTAAATTTGAAAATTTATATCTAAAAAACTGTCAGAGGTATGAAGATAAATATAGGCTGACTTACGCGGAAATTTATGCAGAAAATAATTTTACATGGCTGTGCAAAATTTCAAATTTTTACGTTCAGCAGTTTAATTTATATTAATTAAAATGACTTATTTTGATAAGTTAAGGGGCCGTATTTAACTTTATCAAGCGACGGCTTTTCGAAATTTTCGAAAAAAAAATGTCAGTTTTCTTTTGCACAAAAATAGCAAAAATTAGCGATAATTAAAGAAATAGCAAATTTTGAAGCAAATAAATTCGAGGTGTGTACAGGTCTGATGCTGATTCTATAAAGCGTCTATTGCTTAGTCCACTACTGTGTACCCCAAAATAAAATATTTTCAATGTATGGAATTATATGCAGTTGATACTTCCAATACAGCGTACTATTTATGAAAAACTCACATCCTCAACATTCTAGGCATGAATTTGACCTTTTTTAAATATCTGAAACATCAGATATTTGGACTTCCCCATACTTTATCAAACATTAAAAAGACATATTGCTGGTTAAATTTTCATCAGATGACAAATTAATGTACCTCCAAAAGTATTGTAAAAAAGTACACTGCAGACAATAATATTAATAGAAGAAAGTGAAATAACAGACACAGTGATAATACTGGTTTGGCAAAGAAAAGTAATTGAATTTTTTATATGAAATTCAAACAAACAATTTGATTTCTGTTTCATAAAATACCCACAGCAACAACAATAAAAACTGTTAGAAAATGTTTTAAAGATACAGAATGCTGAATTTTAACAAAATTTTTTAAAGTTTTAAATCAGTAATTTCAGCTGTATTTTAGTATTGCACGCATGTTGAAAAGAGCTAGAATCATACAGTAAATTGTATACATTTCTGTTAGTCACACGAAACTATTCTTCCAAGCTGAGTAACATTCATGTCGGAAGAGCAGAGAACAGACTCTCACTCCTGACAACATTTAACCCATCTAAGAGAAACTTCAAATGCTCAATAGCAATTTAAAAATTAGAAAGATTTTCAAAATCGTAAGCAGTTATTTTGATTTTTTCTTTAAATCATGTATATAGAGCTGTGAGAAATGTTACCGACCGTTATAGGGGAGTTATAGAGTCACTAATCCTTTGAGCTCCTGACTAAATATTTAAATTTCTATCCCTAATATTCTCAGTACAAAAAGAAACTTTAGACTAGAAACAGAGTTATCTTTTAAATAATATTTGTTTTAATCATCGTGAAGGGAATTAACGAAAGGCGAAAAATTCGGTGCCTTCATATAGCGTTCTCGATTGGCAGATAACCCCTTAAAATCAAGCAGAAAAGAACTCGCACTATCTCCGAAAATTAACGTACAAAATTGATGAAAATTTATATTTAAGTAATATGAAGGTTTTCTTTCGTTCAATAAAGTTAAAATAGAGTGTTACTATTGAAAAAAAAACCGAAGTTGATGCAGAATTAAGTATAAAGACGGCTCCTTATGGAAATTAAATTAATAAAAGAATAAATTACACATTATTTGCAAAGAAATGGTATATATAATTTTGCTGTACTGCGAACGACTGCCACATAGAGAGCAAGCGGACGTTCTTTTCCCCTGGAGCTGTACATTATCACTTCTTAGGAATGTAAAAGAAATGCTTTCCTTTTTAACGTCATTCACAGTATAAAATATAAATTCACCAAGCTCTTAAATTAAAATTAATGGAATTGTAAGAAGCTTGATTTATAAGGGGAATTTCACATAAGTCAATTTAACTGTTAAGAACTTAAAGGATGAATGCTTCCAAAATTTTAATTGCAATTGTTAATAAAAAGCAAACTGAAGAAAAAAAAAATTCTTTTTTCACGTTAACTTTCTAAACTTTTTTGAACTCTGACTTTTACTCCATTATTTGATATCAACTCTTTAATCTAAAGTAAACACAAATACGTTTTCAATAAAACTTGAATCTTATTTTTGAAATGTTAAGCGTTTTTAAATAAATGCCACACAAAAAATAGTTTTGGAATAGTTTTTAAAAATAAAACATATAAACATTTTTGAATTAAAACTTCTATTATGACATTAGGGAAAATCCCAATGGCATAGGTCAGTTTGCTGTTTTCCTTCAAATTGCAAATATGAACACGAGCTACACAATTGTACTTTCCTGAATACTCCCCAAATAAACAAGAATTCCTATTATTCTAACAGAATTTATGTTAATTTATGGGCGTAAGACAATGTTTCAACAACAGAAACGTCGGAGTTTTGTGGGCGAAATATATAACTGTAAAACAGTGTGTGATGAAATAAAAATAACAAAAGAAACTATTTGTGTTATTTGCGTTGTGATACTTCTTACAATTTGACTGTGATACTGAGTGCGTTTAAATCTATTAATAAGTAAAAATGCGTGCTAAGAATTTATATAACTTTTAAAAAAACTTTTATATTGATTAAATTAAATGTTATTTCTTATTAGTCAATATTTAATTAATCAATATTATCATATTAATCAAGTATCAATATTACATTTTAATCAATATTTAAATATTATTAACGCAATCAATTACATATTGATTGTATTAAATATATAATTTGAAAGTAATTATATATTTTATAATTTGTGCCTTTTTTTTTTAATATACAGTGTGTCCAGTGCTAACGATGCTCAATGGTTATTTCCTTAACCGTTAGTCAGAGACACATAGTTCCAGTTGCAAAAATGCTTTAAATTGTATAATCTATTACATTGGAAACAATCGGAGTCAATAAATCAATACCTATACAAATTACGGAATTTAAATTTTTATACGGTCCCCCTCGTCCTACTAGTTATATTTAGAAAATTTTTCTTTATACATTTGATGCACAATTAGGAAAAATCGTCCTTCTAGGACGAAAATTTACCGAGTTATACAGCAGCAAATATTTTGACTTAAGTTAAAGTCTTTTCCACGTTTAAAAATGTCCCATTACGGTAAACCGTTAAGAGACCATATAAATATTGAAATTTTAAATTATAGGGTTTAATTTAATTTTCTCGTATAATGCGGAGAAAGAAGCAAAACTAATTTTAGAATACTTATATTTAAGCAGAAGGTTATAGTCAGGCTTTATGAAAATCTATCCAGGATCAGGCTTATTCATCCCAGACAGCACAGCAAACTTGCAGCAAGCTTGATTTATCAAGTCAATAAGCTTGAATTAAGCTTGAAAATTCCAAGCGTTTAAGCTTGATGCAAGCTTGAATCAAGTGTTCTAGTTTACACTTGCCCAGCTTGCATTAAGCTTGACATTTCAAGCTTAATTTCAAGCTTGAAAAATTTCCCCACCAAAAAAAAAAATTCTAAATACACGGGGCGCCCGCTGGCTAACGCGCCCCACATAATTTATTTTTCCGCGCATTTTCCCCTTCTACGCTGAAATTTCAATTTAATTTAATCTGTTTCCATCGAGAGTACGTGGCTAGAATAGAAACGCAGGACCTTTGGCTTCGCAGCCGAGCGCGCTATCCATTCAGCCACCAGAGCCTTGCGCAGCTATGACTAAAGTTTGAAGTGAACTTACACAGCTGTTTTCTCGCCAGATTGATAAGTGGGCGATGTGTTATTGTTTCTTTTTTTTCCATGGGATGCATCAAAATTAAAATAATGTTATGTGTGATTTAGAGACTCTACTAATAGTGGAAATAAACATAATATAATCTTAACAGCAGCACACGCTTTAAAACTTTCAGTACGCAACACTCATGAGCAATACTGCCGCTGGCCAAAATCGAGACAAACGACTGATTTTGAAATCAATAGCGTAGTATAATTGTATTTTATTTTGAAGAATTTCCATATTTGGAAATATAGAATGGGTTTACTTACTTAACACAAATTTTGTGTTAAGTAATCTGAAATCAAAGAAACAGATAGTTAAACGTTACTTCGAAATGCTATATCACAGTTGCTAACATGTATGGAATACAAACACTTTAGTCATTTTAGTAAATATTTCTTAAAATAACAAATAATTGAAAAATTTTGCTATTTTTTAACGCTAAAAATTCTCTTTACAAATGTGGTTATTTTCCTACATATTGGTATGCTATATCGATATCGAGCATTTCGAAGAATTAAAAATAAGTTTAAATTAATTTATACAAATGTAAATTTGAATTATTTTCATTGTTCATACTTTATAATTAAAAAATTATTTAACTTCTGAATTTTTTTATCCATTGTAATTTTATTTTAAAATTACAAAAGTGTAAGATGTAAGATTTTTGGGCCCTAAAATCTGTAGGCCTTGGGCAGTTGTCCCGTTTGCCCTGCCGGTAATATGGCCCTGGTAATATAAATAAAACACATCTTTTACGAACTTTCAGCAAATTTAAGGACGCTAGACAATTAATGTCCATTCTCTTTCACAGATGGCGCCATCACTGCGCACTTTGCAAGCGAAAATCCAGCTTAAGCCAACCTTGCATTGCCAAGTCAAATGTCAAGCTTGATTTAAGCTTATGTGCTGTCTGAGATATATGTGTAGCATGCAGATGTATAGCACCGAGAATGCTACGCAAAGTACAGGAAGAGTTTTCTACGCGGGGGAATATTTGTATCGCAGCCGAGAGAAGCTACTTTTGAGCAAATGTTACGCTAACAGAATTTGTAATATTATTTTAAGTTTGCATATATTTGTATTTTAAAATGTGACATTTTCTGATTTATTGTTTAATGAAGTGTTTTATTTCCTTGTTTTTTTAATTTTTAAGTTATTTAACACCAGTTCATTTAAAAAAACTATTTTCAGTATAAGCTATATTTTTATGGTAATATATTGGATACACGTAGTTAAACGTTAATCTTCTTTATTGCAATCTACATTCATAAAATAGTTAGTGAAATTGCTAATAAATATTACAATGCTCGAAATTATGTGAATTAATTTTTCTCAAACTTATTTTGTATAAAACCCCTATTTCGCTGCTCGAAAAGTACTCGAACTTTAAACAGCTGTAACTAGGTGAATTTTGGTCGTAGAAACACGAATTTTATTTTATTCTGCATAAAATTGCATAAAGAAAAATTTTCCAAGTACAATTGGTAGGACCGGTGGACCGTTTAAAAATTTAAATTTCGCATTTTTCATAGGAATTGATTTATTGGATTTTTGATTGTTTCTAGTATAATAGATTATATAATTTAAAGCATTTTTGCAACTGGAACTGTATATCTCTGACTAACTGTTTAGGGTATAGCCATTGGGCACCGTTAGCATTGGAACCCCTGTATCTATCTATCTATCTATCTATCTATATATATATATATATATAATATACAATATATAATATCTATAGTAACCCTAGTAGCACAATTAGTTTTAAAAAAGTTCAGAAGACGGTCTTTGAACGTTTTTGAACATGTTTTGTTCTAGTGCTACTCGGGATGTACGGTAGAATTTTTTGCTAAATTGAATTTCTTGAGTTTACACTTTCTACAGATTGATATAGAACACAATTATTGAAATTTATGAACAATAACTATGCAGATGGCGGAGCTGATCACACATGTGTGGGTGGTAACTGTACAGTGGTTTACAGGCCACATGGGAGTCCTTGTTAATGAAAAAGCCGACATCAAAAACCACAGTCGTACCAACCTGATATTTCTATCCCACTCAGCAGAGGAAAGAACCCGATCACTACCAATATCAACAACATCACATCTACGGTCATCATGGACATAAATGTTGGCAAAAAAGTGGAAGAATCTTGCTACTGTAGACTTGTACAGGCTACAGTCACCTCCACCAGGCTGATGCTGACTCTCGCTTCCGCATGACTACTGTGCATTAGAAGTCCACCTTCACTGTATCGGCCTAGTGACTGATAAACTTGGCGTAGTGACTGATAAACTTGGCCTAGTGACTGAGGACCTTGTCCTTTGTGCAAACAGGCAAGAATGGACGCTGACCATCTGCGGATTTGCCGGGTGCTTGCATGCCCTACGGATGTCATCATTAATCGATACCTCTGGGGGATGCCAATCCAGGTAGTAGGTCTCTAATCAGGAAGTGGTTCAAAATTAGGAGAACACTGTAGTAGTAATGTTGGCCTGATTACTAGACGTCCCCATAAGAAAATTACCTACATATCTAGCTTTAGCAAGCTTTTAATTTACTTCTTAAATACATTTTTAATATGAATCTTTATTTTGTCGAAAATAAAAGCAAAAATATGTTTTTCTTAAAAATATTTGATAATTTTAGTTACATGTAAAACTATTTATACAACTGATAAATACAAATAGATTTTATTACTTAATTTGATAAAAGAAAACCAGAGTATTTACATATTGGGTAAAACAAGTTATGCAAATAAACAACACACATATTAGCAAGTTATCTCTAGTGTAGACAATGAAAAAATGGTTTTATTTGTTTCTTAGCTATAATTTCTTAAACTAGCACAGGAATGATTAGTATTTAACTAAGGAAATAAAAGAACAAATTACACCTTCTGAAATTAAGATCAAACAGCCCTGGTTATTTACCAACTGAAAGATTTCAAGTTGAATAATAAAATGAAGTTTACTCTGGACAGTAACTTTGCCTTACATTAGGAAAGAAATATTTCTGATAACTATCTTGGTATTTATAAGAGCCTTGCAACACCAGATTCCACAGTTAAAAAGCAATGCTGAATTGAATGAACTCCGGAAAGAACTGAAGAATGCGCATTTTTTTTTCTATACACCTTGTTTCTAGACTGTTCTAGATTTGCAAAGATCATCATGCTTGGGTACAAAGAAAAGTTTTAAAGTCTTCTTTTAATAAAGATGCGAACTCAAGGTAGTTAAACTATTCCTTTTCATTGCAACGTTGAATGTAGAACGAAGAAAAATAATGAGAATTTCAGCTATTTAGTCTCAGACCAAATAAATAAATAAATAAATAATCGGGGCTGTCTGAAATTAAAAATATACACATATAATGAGTTTTTAAAACTCATGTAAACTCATGTAATGTGTTTAGTATTCAAGAATGTTAAGAAGTTTATTTTCATGTAATGAATTGAAAGCAAATTTTCGATTAAATAACTTCGTTTTACAAAGTTCCGAAACAAAAATATATAAAATTGTAATTGTAATTATTCAATAATAAAAATACCTTTCAAAAATATTTAAATTATAATCAACACATGAAAGCTCACACAAACAATTAAGTGCAAATGTAACTCCTCTTACATTATCTTTCGAAAGTCTTCTCCGTTTAACAACAATAAACTATTGCTTTTTGCCCACTCTAATATATCTCTAAATTGTAGAATAATAATTCTTTACCATTGTAAAATATTTGCAGTCTTTTTTTTATTTGATTGCTTTTAATATAGTGTTATATGTTAATGAATACTCCAAAATGGCAGTTTTACTTTTTAAAAAATTCTGTTATTTTAAAATTATTATCTATGATGGGCTATGAAATAACAGATTTTAATGTACAATTACTTTAGTTAGATATTTTAAAATTTAAAATATTCAAAAATAATTTAACCGTTAGGGGTACTTACATATTATATCGGCGGTCCGCCAAGACGAGCGATTTTTTGGCAAGATAAAAGCCGGACACATGAAATTATTGACGGTTTGGAATACGATTGACAACAGTTTGCCAGCACATTTGACGATGATATAGTTTGGCGGGAATGCCCGGTGGGATAATACGTAAGTACCCCGTTAAGTTATTTATGCTTTAGACGCACTTTTATTTTCTTTAATCCCCGTAAAAATTATAGTAAATGGAATAAAACCTTTGAAATGTTTTAAATGATCAGACATTTGAGTGTTAAAATTAGATAATTAAAATACAAAATAAAACACATAAAAAATACCCAAAATATATTTCTTATGGGTGTTATTTTACAAAGATTTTAATTAGTTTAAAGAATGTACACTTTAAAATATTAAGATGCCGTAGAAACTTAGTATTTATAATGGAATGTTATTTTTCTAAAATGAAGTGAAAAAAAAGTAGTAAACAACAAGAAAGATAAATCGTGCCAAATGCATCAATAATAAAGTACTTACCATTAAAATCGCCAAATTGGCGACATTTGGTGCTATTTTTGAGGGAGACAGACGACTGTAGCTGCATCATTTTCTAGGAGGGTAATAAGAGGGTATTGTGCTTAAAATGTGTGAATGTCTGTGAAACTGCCTTGATAGTAAGTATTGAAATTTTGTGAGTGCCCGTGTAGAAGAACTGTAAATGATAGACAGACTATTTTTTATGGATAGCTTAATGTTGTAATCATTGAAAATATGTATGAATTATGTTTTGTTTGAAATACCCAAATATCTCTAAATTACGCTTTAAAGAATGACTATTCAAACAGCGCAATGTATTGAAATTCTTTGGAGTACTCCAATAAATGCTATAGACACTAATTTTAATAGGTTATGTGGTACTGTACGTAGATATAACACATGTAAATTTCGTAGTAAATAATGGAACGGCTGTTAGAACACAGACGTACGGACGGACAGATAGACAAACCGAAATCTTTTTTTTTTTCCCAACCTTGTTGAAAAGTGCCAAAAAAGAAAATTTCCCATCCTTATTATGCATGTAAATAATTACAGTCTTCTTAAAAGCAGTTAGCATCGTGAACCCAACTGAATTCCTATTATATGACTTTGAGTCAAAGACATTTCATTTTTACAATTTTTAAATATTCATACTTAAAACATAATTATTAAGGAGCAATAATATATCAATTTAAAATACTTCTTATTTAATAGAAAAGCAAATTATCGTATTAACTAAAATGTTTGGTAGTGATTTTGTACGAAAAGAATACAAACAAATTAATAAAATATTTTTTCATTTAAATAACGTTATTCCCATGGTACATTCGAAAATATGGTATTTGCGTAATTATTTTTATGCAATATACATAAAGTATAATTTCGAAATAATGCTGTGTAATTAAACTTAAAGTCACTAAAATAGCGAAATTAAAAAGGAAAGTTAAAAATTCCTTGTCTTAGAGTTTTTAATAGCTATCTGAGATAAAATCTAATAATGCTGTAGCTATTCATCATTGATTACAGAAGAAATATCGTTTAACAAATGCCAAGTAAATAACCAAGCAATTATTTCCAACGATTTTCAAAGGGAAATAAAAGTATAATACTGCGCACGCTGTACTACCGAAAGTCTCGTGCAAAAAAGAAATTTTAAGATTTCGCTGTAAAAGCGAAAAAAGTTTTTTTTTTAACTTCCAGTAAATTTTAATCTTACTTTCTATTTTTAGCTTGACTGTCTTGTCGGAAAAATACATAAAAAGGGTGAAGTCTAAATTTCTAGTGATATTCTGGTCCAGACTCAAGTGAAAATTCTCAATGCTAAGCTTCAGAAAAAGAAAAAAGAAATAAAGAAAATATATGTAAATTTACACCGCTGCTTAAAAATTTGTTTCATTAATTTGTGAGAAATAAAAATTGCAGCTAGTAAATGGAATAAAACCTTTGAAATGTTTTTAATGATCAGACATTTGAGTGTTAAAATTAGCTAATTAAAATGCAAAATAACACACATAAAAATACCCAAAATATATTTCTTATGGGTGTTATTTTACAAAGATTTTAATTAAGGTGTTTTAATTGATCAGGCATTTGAAAGCGTTAAAATTAATTAAAACCTTTTTTAAATAACAACAAAATTACAAAAAATTAAAAAATTTTGAATTAAGGTGTTTTAAGTTATCAGATATTTGAGAGTGTTAAAATGAAATAAAACCTTCTAAAATAACACACATAAAAATACCGGGAATCTGTTTCTTGTGTTTCTGGGTGTTATTTTACAAAGTTTTTAATTCACAATTATCTTTAAAAACTAGTGTTTTGTTGAGTGTTTTTTGTCATTATTGAGTGCTATTTCAATGTTAATTAACACCCACTTTCTCTGAAGTGTTTAAGTCAGATCAATAGTGTATTTACGTATCGGGTATCGTGTGGTAATTTTCAGTGAATTGAGCAGTCACACATCTTTTTTAAGAATGAATGAACATTTTATTTACGGTTCAGAATTACATTAAAAATAGAGTAGAAAAATATGTTTGACTACATTTGGTTTCAGAAATTCACATAGATGCATAAATCATGAATTAAGTAGAGTACTATAATTGCAAATTTAATCCCAATTGTTATGTTTTCGTAAGTATGAAGAGAAAGAAATTTGAAAGTACATGAACTCCACCAAAGCTGCTATTATAGTTTAAGCAAAACTATAAGACATATGATACTAGGTTACAGGGGTAAAATACAAAGCAATTTATTAATTAGTTTGAATTTCGGATCGAGCGTGGGTTTTTGATGTAGGAAAATTTTCTAGCTTGCATTAGTAGTCTCTGGAGCTTCCAACGAAAGGCAGAACTTCTTTGGAAAATAAAAAAGGTTTTCTTTAATGGAAAATAATTCTGGCCTTGCGTGCGGCTGTCGAACTAATGGTAAGGAGTTTTGGTCGGTTTTCTCCAGATGTAAAGGGAATAGCCTTGAAAGTCCTCCGGCCAAGTCACCCTTCGTCCTTTGCCATAACACAGCACATTCAATGAAAAATAAATTTATCTGAAATATTTTCATACTTCTTTTTATTAAAAAATACGAAATTATTTACCGTGAAAATTGTCTTAATCAGAACCACTACTTTGCAGAAAAGTATTTCAAAAGAAGTTATATTTTGATCTCATGAATTTAAGTTAGGAAATTATCTTAAATTCTGTATACAGAACTGATATTGTCTAAAACTAAAGTAATAGTCAGTAAGAAGAACAGTACGTTAGTCAGTAAGAAAAGCAACATTAATTTTGAAAACAAAGTTTAGAATCATTTCGCTTATTCAAATACTTATGCGCTTTTTTTCTATTTCTTTGCAAGTTAAAATAAATATTAAATGACTTATGCGTTCTTTTTTAAGCAGTAAAGTTCGGAATCAGTGAATGGAGAATGCTTACATTTGGTTCTGATTTATTTTATAACGAAAAGTATGATGATAGAAAAGTACAATTCATTAGAATCTTTAGGAAATGAAAACTACTGGAAACAATGCACTGTTCTGTTCTTGAATTCTGTTTCAGAGTATCTCCTTGCTAATTTGATTGTTACTCCTTTTAAACTTTAAAACATATGTTTCACTAAAAGCCGAAGTATAAAAGAAAACGTATTTTGACCTGTGAATGTTTCCATATTTCTGAAAGTCCATGTTAAACGTCATGAGTAATGTTCGTATTTTATTTCACAAGATAGTATTGCAGTTTTGAAGAACTATAATTACAAAACTAAAGAAATCGTAACCTTTAAAGACAAATTAAATGAAAAATAACACTTTAAAGCTTATAAAATTATAAATATTGAATGCAGAAAGCACCTGCTAGTAACTCATGCCAGGACTATGGTGAAGGGAAGCCTACAGGGATCCGATGCTCACCCCGACCGAATATTTTCAAACACATGTACTGCTTGCATTTCAAACACAAGATTACATAAAAATGCCGTACTTACTTGTTTGGATTACACGATATAACAATGTTAAAGTTGAGGCTTTATCTACTATTTTTCAAACGGTCTTAGTTTCTGGTTAGTCGTCACATTGAACGTACATAATTTCATAAACTTTAAAATCTTACTTTTAGTGTAATCTTTCCAAAAGATGTTATTTTTAATGTAATTTTCCTCCAAAAATGCTGTAACTCTAGTTTTATAATTATGAGCTTTCAAAGTAGATACTGTGTTATGATCAAATCAGTGTCACCGGAGCAAAGCCGTAGTTAAGAGTAGTTCCCCTGACTTATGGTATTAAGTCTAGGATTACTAGAATCACCCCCCGAAATTTCGATTTTTGTTAACAAAATGAAAATAAAGAAGTATTTTTTTCGAAAATTCTGCCTTTTCCATCGTTTAGACCATCTCCAATTTTTTTCTGTTTTTGCTACGAAGCATTCTTGACGTGTTCAATACAAAAACCAATTTTATTCTTGTCTATCAGGCATTCTGAATTTGCTAAAGTATATTTTAATAACTGACATAAACGATTTCAGTACTTCTCCATTTTATTTAATCCTTTTTAAGGCCGTGAAGTGCATATTTACTGTTAAATTCATAAACTTAAATATGTTCGTGGTAAGTTATTTTGCCGCCTATCTTTAAATTTGTTGTCAACAAACAACTTCAGAAGAGCAGGACAAAAAGTGCAAACGCCTTGTTGATATGCTGTAGTTTTAAAAAAGATGAAATGCTTAAAAAAGTTTAAAAAATGGTTATAAATTCTATACACCCGACAAACATCTCACATCTGAAATTAAACAGCAATCTCATAATTTTATTTATAAAACCTACTATACTTAAAAATATCAAGTAGAAATCTTTTTCGAATAATTATTCGATAAAAGCCTAATTCTCAGTTTCTGTTTCAGTCTTAAAAAGTTAATATTTCCCAGAAAAAAGACTGTCAAGACACTTTTAATGGTTAATGATATCGAATAAGTTCTTTACAGCTATACGAATTACGAAAAAAAAATATTCACAAATCAACTATAGAAATTTCATTAACATTCAAATAGTCTTTTGTGTAACGGCAAACAAAGATTAAATAACGGCAAACAAAACACAAAATGTGTGTGTCAGTGTGTAGGATTTAGGCATCCACATGCGTTAAAATCAGTTATTCAAGATTAAAGAATCGAAGCATATCTACGTCAACTCAGAACTACAAAAAATAGTTCCAACAGGTTAAAGAAAAAGGTTCAGCTCTGATACAACGAGTTTAAAAATGATACTATTTTATCTTCTGAATGTTTTTCTTAGAAACAACTGAATACCATAAATATTCAATGCATCATAAGCCAGAAGAAACAAATTCCTTAACCAATTAAAGGGTTAAGGAATCATTTATTATTCCTAATTTCGTTGTTTTGTGTATATTTATGTGAATACAGAGGCATGTATTAGAAAAAAATATTTTTTATTAACATGAATTTACAAAGTAACAATCTTAAAAACACATATAAGAAAACGTACACAAAATTTGCTGCAGTTTTTTCGACAAAAAGCAGTTTTCTGGCAGGTTCAAAGCTCTTGATCACTGAGTTTAAAAGTGACAATAAATAGGATGAAAAGAACAATGAAAGATAGAAAACCTGAAATGAAAAACAAAATTATGTATTTAAGTATTTAAAACTGATCTTGGAAAATATTGAAATATTACACGGTGATCTCTTAGGATATAGATTTTTATCACAATTAAAAGTTATTTCAATTTTCAATCGTTATATATATATCGTTATAATAATTGTTTTCTGCTTATTAATTTTATACTAGCTGAAAATCTGTTTGCGTCACGAAAAAATGTGGTTTATTTTCACAACTAACATTCCTTGAAAATTTAAACCAATTAGTCTAACGGTGTCACATATTCATCAATGCAAGTTAAACATTGTGAAAATTCATCTAAAACTCTTAGAATGATTGAAGCCTTTTAAATTATTAAAATAGATAAGATTTTTACTGATAAATTTTTAAATATTTATGCAAAAGTATAGTCCAGACGGTTCTCAGATAGAGATGTTTGGAAAATTAGTGACGTTAGTAGATAGCTTAAGTTCTTAAAACAAATATTTTAATAATAGCAGCAAGATGAAATAGATTTAAATACGTTTTAACACTGGATAAAAGACAAGAAAATGCTTATGGATTATTTTAAGTTAATGTTCTTGTTAATAAAATGTTTACTGACATTTCATAGGTGGTAAAAGTTTAATAAATTATTTTACTTCTTTAGCTATTGTCCATTTCAGAATCATCATTGTTAATAAGTGGACTACTGTAATACGATTGTTCAGCATGCAAACATTCAGATCCATCGCAACTTAATATATTAGAATTTTTATCATTATCCTTTGGTTGTTTTTTTAAAATTACATTAATCTAGCTTCATTAATAATAAAAAATATTATCTCTTAACCCTGTATATTCGACATGTATATTAGTATATTATGCATGTACTGGTATACAAAATATTATACCTATATTTAATTTCTACATTAAAGACTTCAGAATGTTTTTCTCCTAATAAAACTAATTTTAAATATTCATTATCAACATGTACGATGAAATTCAAAACCTACTTCCTTATATCAGTATAAAAATTAGTTAAATGGATAAATTCCAATGTTTAACGCTCTAGTTACTAATTTAAAAACAAATTTAAAAAAATAATGCACAATCATCCTTTTTAAATATGATCAGTGATAGTTTTCAATATCTAAAATTATAGCTGAAATTGGTTGAATGCTTTTTTAAACAGAAGGCACTAGAGTCCATATTTTAAGTACCGAATTCATTACAGTTTATTAAAAGAAAGAAAAAAAATATTTACAAAAAGTCTTAAAGGTATTAGTTTGAGTTTTATTTTTGAATTTAACGCTTTTTAAAGAATGAAATACTTTATGATAAAAGAAGTCATCAAAAATGTTTACACGAAAATACTTTTATGACTTCGTGATGAAAATTTTAACTAGCGAAGCAGTAACAGTTGTTATACTTAGTAGAATGCATACTACTTCCAAATAGTCAGTGCTACGTGAAACTCTCTTGAGCATTACTTTTATCGTACCTATCTCACTGTGGGATTTACCACAGTTTATACGCATGGTTAATTTTTAAGATAACTTTTTCTAATTAAAGTGAACTCTTTCAATTGCATCCTACTTGCATTACTGATCTTCAAATTATTTTTAGTGAAGTTTTTTTTCGAAAGAAAATTTTAACGACTCAGTAATTTCACGTGATGCCATACTTAAATCTTGTGGAAATAAACTACTACTTGCATTTTTACGTAGTAATTTATTTCCACTAGAGTTAATTATTCGATATTTCTAGTAGAATTAATTATGAAACAGTTAATTATTCGATAAAATTTTAAGGATATAATACACCAGCATAAGGGACTCAGAACCCCCACAATAACAAATATTATCTATTTTGAAAATGGCGATTTTGAGATTTACTCTCTAAAATTATCTATACATCTTAAATTAACATTTTACTAAAATGTCTAACCATATTTCCATAACAACACCAATTTTAACTCTTCACCAGGCCTCAATAATTTATAACAAATGAAATCTCGAATCGCATTTATCTCAGTTTAATACTTTTTGAAATTCTACTAAGTTAGAAATGCTGAGACTCTGTCAAATGTATATGAAACTATATGTTAATTTTTCTACTTGAATCTTATGTGACAACTAAAGGACTGAAATGACGGAATAGCTGTACGCTGAAATCTTTATAAAAAGGAGTACAGAGTACTTCAGTACACAGTACTTGCTTATTCTTTTTTCTTTCTGAAAATATTGCGGTGAAAATATTGCAATTTTATCTAGCCGAAATTCGATATTTAAATTCGTTCAAAATACTATCATGATGAAAATTTGATTAAAAAAAATTAAAACTTAATGGCCTTTTGACATTAACCAAAATAAAAACGAATTGTATCAAGAATGCGAAAAACTCCAAGCTAATTTCTTACAATCTGTACAATATACTGTAATAAGCAAAATACCTGTGTCTTTTATCGAAATTTAGAAAAAGAATTTTTACGCATGAAATTGCAGAGTAAAATTTTCGAAGATTTACATGTTTGGTAAAAAATTCGATTTTTTAGAACGATTATTTTCTGAAGTTTCACAACTAATGCAGGATATTCGATTTTCGCAGTGGTACAGTGCAGCTCGTGTAGAACGATTCTAAAAAAAAAAATCAAATCTGCGACTTAATTAAATTATTTGCATTTATGATCGAAAATATCGTTATTTTTTGAAGAACTTGGGTAATTGGCAATCATTGCGCCTTTCACTTGAGTACAATCAATAATCATTTCCCATTAAGGTTGCAAATAAAATAGTAGGCCATATATTTCCTTTCCTTGAAAGTGATATAATGGCGCGTAGTTACTGTTCCAAAATACAGTGACCTCTCACTTATGCGCCTCTCAGCTATACGTGTATCTTTTATACGCGAAATTTGAAAGGTCCCGTTACGTGGAATAGGAAAATAATGATATAGGCCTCTCACTTATAAGCGCCACTTTGAATTGTCTCTCTCAGTAATACGCAAAAATAAACAGCGCAACTCACGAATTCTGTAACACAAATGATCTTTTCTCCGTCTTCCTCGAAGACACTGTGTTTAAAAAACACAATTGTTGATAAAAGTAAAATATTTAGTAAATTAATACATTGAAACTGTTTTTGATGAGTTACGGGTGAATTTGATGATAAATATGATGATAATGCTAAAACTAATCTTTCTTTGCCATCTTATGCTACTGTTTTAGAAGCCCCAGAAAAGTTGAGATGTTATCTGTAAAATTGTTATTTAACTTGAAATACAATAACGGATTTTAGTGCGTTATAAGATACTGTACTACAAACGCGGCTTAAACAAAAGTAAACTGCAGTATTAATCACATTCTGATGAAAGAATGTTAGTACAATTACGTTTCTATTTTGTAAAATGAAATTATGCATTCATCCTATTTTTGAATTAAAAGTTAAACTAAATTGTATAGTTAAATACTTTATAATGTAATATTAATATTTTTAACTGCAAATACATTATGAAGCATATTTTTTTTTCAAATGGTTTGTCTTTCATAATTTAGATGAAGAGTTAGAAAATAAGACCCTTTCAGTTATACGCGATTTTAAATCGGCCCTTTAAAACGCGTTTAAGTTAGAGATCACTGTATTCCATCAAGTCGCGGCTAATACCCCAGTCCATTCTTTCGAATTACTGTCTTAAGCCCATCACCTTTGAATAGGCACTCCACCATCTCCTAAGCTGTTTGGAAGAACTAGCACAGTTCAATCTGGCGAAGTTTCATAGCTGTCATACAAAATGAACACAGAATGGAATACTACCTGAGCTATTAACATCCGTCAAAATTTCTAATAAATGGCGTTTCCGTGGACTGGTCTGGGACCGTAGGCTCCTGCAGGCTGGTGTCTTGGTGGATCGGCGTGGAGCTGGACATCAGCTGGGCTCTGGTTGTCGGTTCCGGGCTCGTTAGTTCGGATCTGGGCGCGGAATCCGTGACCGTCGGCTACGTAGTCGACTTGCCTTTGGTTTCCTTGAGCATCGGTGTATCCGTAGCTTCCCTGAACGTTTCCGTGACCGTCTCCAGTCTCCTGCCTGGTTTGCTTGAAGTCACCGGAGCGCGCGTCTCCACCTACGATGTCGTATCCGTACTGATATGGGATAGGCTGAGACTGCAATAAGAGATAGATATCTTAATAGTAACAATAAATATATATTTATGTAAAATTACTTCATGATGCAAATTGAATTATACTAGGTATTTCAAAATTATCGGACACAATCGTAAAGGGTGGTAGTGGGAACCAACACGATTCAGAATTGCATAGGAATGCACGATTTAAAAGGTCATTTTCAACTTCTTTTGTCTCACAAAAAATGGTGTAAAGCGTTCGTTAACTTTTCGTATTAAGCTTGGTTACAAATGGTTGTATTGTCTGAAGATTGCATCATTCTGAATGCAGCATAGATTTAATGTAATTAATTAGACGATTTTAGTTCAGTATATTTGGAGAAAAATAGTTAAGTTTTAGCAAATTGCAGCTTAGAAATTTCACAAAAAATTCTATATAAATTATCAAGTGATTATTAACAGGTGCGAACCACGTTTCCGACCAGCTTTGCTATGTAATTTTAAATCATATTGGTCCACTCTACCACTTTCTACAATAGTTTCATATATTTTTGAAATACCTTGTATGTTGATAACAGTTAGTCTTCTTTCATTTCTCTGAAATTTTTGAAATACTTTAGAACTAAGCATTATTCAGCCTAATCCGATAGAATTTGCTAGAAATTAACAAGCATAATGCATTCCAAGGCGCGTTAATTGTTATCCACTCGAACTAAATTATACGGATGAAAACCACATAAACATCATCTATTGCTAAATAAAATCATGTATTTGGAAGTTTACTTAAAGTTTAAAAAGTGCTTCAAATTTTTTGTAAGTCCCTTTTTTTTCTGTGGGAAATCTTACGGGATTACCATGCATGAATGGTAATCCCATAAATTAGTGAATAAAATTGCGGAGAATTCAAATTTATATCCTAGTTGAAAACTGAATCTTTGAAATGAAATTTTAAAAGTTATCGGAACAATAAAATACCAAGTCATGTCCATAGCCAGGTGCTGGAGCGGCATATCCTCCTTGGTGACCATACTGGGCCACAGAAACAGCAACGAGTGCGGCAACAAGGGCAAGCTACAACAGAAGAATGCATTTTTATGACTTTTGGAGAACACCAAATTTAATAACTTAATAATACATATTTTAATATCTATGGGAATACATCACTGCTGTTTATTTTGGAATCACAAGAAAGGATTTTACATCTTAGTTTCAGAAATGCATCTGATGTTAAACTTAGTAAACTAGTTTCCAAGCATTAGTCAAGGGAAATGACTTACATCTTATGCAAGTGATGTGTATGCTTCAAAAATAAATTCCGTTTATCATCACGCTAAAAAGTAATTTACCCTGGTGCAGCAACATAATTTTCAGAGTGTTTCATTTTGACGGAGCTATCTGGATACACCCCTACCCATTCAATTTTAATCCATATCTTTACTTAAATTAAAAAGTAAATCTTTTATTAATTCTTAATATTTCACTTATTATTTAAACTACAAATCAGTATATTCCGTTTTTGAAACCAATTCACAAGTATAGTTGGAAATGACCTATTGTTCCAAGTGGGAACACAGTGAAAATTGTATACAATGTTATTTTTTCCCCCTCCATTTAAATGACTAATGTTCTTTAACTAACGCATTAGAAGACAAAATATGCAGATAAAATATTTAAAATATGCCTGGACTCGGTCTGTGAAAGATGAAGATTGAAATAATATAGGTTAATTAATATTTATAATAAATAATATTATTATTGAAATCAATACAAAATTTTCTTTTTTTTTCATTAAAATTATTCTATGGAAATCATTAAAAAGCAAACTAAAGATTTTATTTTTTTAAATACTGAAGTACTCCAAGCAAATTTATTTAATTTTTCAGGTTAAAACCAGAACTGAAGACTCAAAATTAAATTTTGATATACGATTAAATTAAAAGACAAAAAAAAAATATTTAAATTAACTGGTATTTTTGAACAACTATATTTTTTCAAACCAAGCACTTAGTTTTTAAGGCACCATATTTTAAGAGGGCTAGAATAGAAAAACACAGAATAAAATGATCCTCTTAAGCTTTACACTGCACAAATCTCAAACTTCGGTTACACTACTAGCACACAGCACTAAAAGAATCAGAGGCAACCGCTCACAGCTCTTACTAGCTACATACTTACTCTAAGCATCTTGAAGATGTGTATCGCAGATAACACCACAAATTCCTTTAGCAAAAGAAAATCTTCGCTTGTAAGTGATGCTTTCTGCGATTCACCCGTCTTTATATATACTATTAGACAAAGATTAAAAGAAAGAGATTTACCGGTTTCTTCAGACGTCGTCCTCATTCAGGCAACGGAATTACTTTCACTGGGAATTGGGGTCGCGGTCAAGAAGGAGGGGCGGCCGAGTAAATTAGTAGGAGTAGAATTATATACATTTTAATAACAGAAAAGCACGCAAATGTCGAAATCCGAGAGGTATGCGATTTTACTTTTTTTTTCTTTCCCTTTTTTGTTAACTTCGAAGCGAACTTTCGAGCTCGGTCTTATTGTTTGAAGATAATTAAACAATTAGGGTTGAATGTGATTTTGATGTTTTTCTTGATGACCAAAACAACGAATGTGATCTTTTTGTTCTTTGGATCATCAAATCGATTGTTGTCAAATCCAAGCGTTAAATTAGGGATGGACGCGAGGCAACTTTTTTGCGAGACGAGACACACATTTTTAATATTACGACATAGGGATTTTTGCGAGACGAGACAAAGCTTTTAGGCTATTTTGCGAGACGCGAACTCCTGTTTTACGAGTCGCGTCCATCCATACGTTAAATCATTTTTGTCTATATCATAGTATCGTATCAGCCAGTGGCAATGATAAAAATATATATTTTAACCCATTAGCGCCCAACTTTTTTCAGCACATTTTCAAATTTATGTTGACACCAGAAGTGATAAATAAATTTCCGACATTTGTGTGGTATGAAGAACGTGAATCTTTTTCTAAAAGTGTGAATACGGCAGGGAAATATTCTCATTTAAACTTGTTATCACTGAGTATTTTATGGAAATCAGATTTTTTATTCAAGAAATTAAACTAGGAAAATAAAGTAATGCTTAAATATTTGAGTGCCTTACAAATTTCATGTCGGTCTAAAAATAGATTGCTGGGCGTTAATGTGTTAAACCCATTTGTGCCCAGATATTTTTGCGACTTTCTTCGATTTTAGCTAAAACGAGCTGGTCAACTGGTCAATTTCTGGTGTCAACTTCTTGCACAGAGGACGATTTCTTTTAAAATCATAATGCATAAAAATTGAAATGTCGACATCCTACTTGCCCATGTTAAAATATTTTGTGGAGTTGAGGTTCAATACTCGTGAATAAAGCCTAGGAAAAATAAATAACCCTTTTCGGCTGATAGCGAAAATGCCGTCCCAAAAAAAAGGGACACTAGGCTAATTTTATCGTTTCTCGCTCATTCTGAGAAACCTTAGTTAATTCTTTTAAAATTCTGTATATATATACCGGGTGTTTCAAAACTCGCGGGCAAAAATTTAATGGTGGTAGAGGAAACCAAGACATTTTAGAATCTCATAGGTGTGGGGTCTGAAACGTTGTTTTCATTTTCTTGTTAATAATCACTTTAATAATCAATCTTGTAATCATTGTATAATTCCTACTTTAGTAATCAATACTATTAGTAATCAGTTTTAATCAAGTGCTTTTTGTGAAAGATCCATGACTTTTTGACGAACCATAGTCAGAAAGTTCACTATTATTCCAAAATGATTATTAATAGGTACATGAGGACGACGTTTCCGCCCCCACATTGCTATGTTATTCTGAACCATCTTGGCTCACAGTAAAGTTTTCCCATGATCTTTAATAACACTCTGTATATCTATGGATATTTTAAAAATTATCACTACTTCAATAAAGGGAATGTATTATATAGAACATGAAAAATTAAATTAAATGCTCAATGATTTTTACGACTGATTTAAAAAGGTGGAGAAATTTTAGAGTAAAACATTTCTTCCACTTATTCAATTATTTTTCATACATCTGATTATAGCATTCGCTCGTACTCTACCAATTTTTAAATGATTTAATTTATACATGTGCTATTTCGGTACATTTCTTCAATTAAAAATTATTCAGTGATTTTCGTTAATTTCGTTCGTATTTTTTCATGATTAAAAAAAGCTACTAGTTAAATACCACAATGTTACTTAATTTGAATGCAATATTCAAAATGACTATCATATTTCCTGTAAATTGGCAATATTAGCAATATACCGTTGATTTTACTGTTTATCGTTCATTCTGAGAAAGAGAAACAATATTCAAATTTTTTAAAATTCTGTATACATATTTATGTATGGGCATTTTAAAAATTGTAACAACTCAAATGGAGGTTATGTGCTACATAGAAAATGAAAAATTTTCTTATTATAAAAATGTTACAGTTGATTTGAAGTAAAAGAATGAAAACTATGTGAAACTTTCAAGCATTCGAATTTCAAAATCGTAATTTCTATCCTATTCAGATTAAAAATAATTAGGATTCTGAAATACCAACTTTGATTTATTTCAGTGTTTTTAATTTTTAATCATTTAAATTACAAAAGAAAAATAAAAGTTACTTTCTTGAAATTACATTTGGGTTGGGCACATAGCAATTTCAGAACTATAATTTGAATGGCATTAAAATGGAAAATAATATAAACTCTTAAACTTCAGTTATTAGCTTCAGTGTTCTCAATCTTTAATAAACTGAACTGCTAAGAGTAAGTGTTATTTTCTTGCAATTATTTCTTGTTTTGGCGCATACCGATTTCAAAATTATAATTTCATTGTTGAATTTTCAGTTCTCAGTTTCGATGTTCTCAATTTTTCGTCAACTAAATAAAACTTTGAGAAAAAAAAATGTTATATTCCTGACAAGATACTGAAATAAAGAATATATTTATATATATATGTGTGTGTGTGTAATCTTTTTAAAAAAATTATTTTGTTACATTTAGGGGAATTTGTTCAAGCATTTAATCATTAAAGCAAAAGAATTTAAACTTACAATATTTCATGCAGTTATATATTCATTTATTTCAGCTTAACAATGAATAAACAGATAAATGAACATATGGTTATTACTGTCTCAATTTATGATCATTGCTTGGAATCAACGTTTAACCGAAATATTTGAAGTTTATTTCAAATATTATTTAGAAATGATGTCACATAAATGCTTAAAATATAATACAGTGAATAACTTTCCAGTCAATATAAAGTAGTGTTTACATATAGCAAATATATATATATATGCACATATTATAAGGGAGGTTGATGTTATTTACTAATATTTTGACGACCTCTTTCGTAGGATAAATTTAAAGATGTCCTGAAAATCACATTTAGATATTAGTGAGTTCTGCATAATACAGCAAGAATTTTATGGATATCTCTTTTTTTCTTTGAGAAGGAAAGAAATATGTGAAAAGAAAATTTTGGCCCCCAACCACCCACCAGTTAAGAATTTCGGAAAATTCTTACTAATCTAGCATCTACATTAAAATCTCATATACATATCAAATTTATAATTATTAGCTTTCGCAGTTTTGGCTAGAGGAAATATTGACAACTAAAAAATGGTATTACCTTCCAGTAAACCTAATATAGGCTAATAAAAAGGTGAGTTATTTCAAGAAATAATATAGTTGTGTTTCAGAATTTTACATCTATAGGTGGTTCACTAGACCATGTATTGCAACATTTTTAAAGTTAACCCTTATTAGAACAAGAAGCAAGAGCTTTCTGTGCATCAAGGTGAGTGATTTTTTTCATATTAAATAAATGCTTGTTTTGACTCCCTATTAAGGCTTTTCAATAATAGCTTTTGTTATTGCGAAGCTTCAAACAACCCTCTTTCATTTTAACCATTATTTTGGGTCAGTAATCCAAACTAATTTGTAGTAAGGATAAAAGCTAAGATGGTATGGGGTCCAATTGGAAATTTCATAAAGGGCGGTACGAGGTTCAATGGGATATTTCACACGGACTATTTGGGGTCCAATGGGAATTTTCATAAGGAGGTCTACTGTGATGTCATTCAGTATAAAAACTAAAATATTATTCCAGCAAGTATTTATTTCAAAAGAATATTTACGCAAGCAATGTAATGTGAATGATTTACTCATTTCTGTTAATTTTATGACATTTTTAAATTTTGTTTCCGACAAAAACACAAGATAATTATGATCTCAAAATTCAATTTTAAAAGAAAAATTGCTTTTTAAATATTGATATTAATTTATAACGCTGCTTACATATATAACATCATGTAGCAAGAATCAAATGCAGAAACACTACAAATATGACGGGAAAAGCAGAAATGAAAAGGAACTTTATAACGCGTTGAAATTTTTTTTCGAACGTACATACTTCGAAAAAATCTAATATACACTGTCCTCCAAAAGTTAAGGAAAAACATGTTTTTCGAAGCTCGAATTAAAAAATTACTTTACCAACAGAATTTATAGTTCATATAAATGATAAAAATGAACTTTTTGCAAACTTATTCAGAAACGATGGCTACCACTTTTTTTTATAGAACAGAACAAACATATATATGAGTGAGAGAAATATATTCAAATATCAGGCTTTATTAATTAAGCGTGTAACTTTTGTTAGAAGATTCACTGATAGTAGGCCGTAGGGTCCCGCATTGTCTGAGAGAAGCCGTTTACCCGATTCGTTAAGGCGGCACTCTGTCGGATGGATGGAAATGAGGTTGTCACAGGCTGATGCTGCTAGGCAACTTAATGTGTCTCGCAGTGTGGTCCACCCTCTCTAGAATCAATATCAAACGGAAGCTTTTGTTTCCAGAAGACATGTTCCAGGCCGACCACGTGCTACAACACCTGCAGAAGACCGTTTTAAAGCTCTTTCGGCCGAAGTAGAAGAATCATTTTTGTACCGCAACTTGTTGCAGACCACTCTGTAGCATCAGGGTGAAGAATTTCCGCTAGTACAGTGCAAAGGCGCCTTTGAAATTCAAGTCTCTATGCATGGCGACCAGTTTTGTGTGTCCCCCTCAACGGACGGCAGAGAAGGGCCCGCTTCTCTTGAGCATAAGTACGCGTTTCCTGGACCAGGCAGCGATGGGATTCTGTACACTTTATAGACGAGTTCAAATTCACACTGGAGAGCGATTCAGGATGTCTGCTGATCTGGAGGATTAAAAGCACCATATACCATCAATCCAACTCTGTTGAAAGACACAGTTACTGAGGTGGTGGAATAATGATTAGGGCAGGGAACTCGCTCGGTGGTCACACTGACCTGCGTGTGTTTCAGAGAGAAACTCTGACTTGTGTGCGATATCGGGATGAGATCCTTGATGCATATGCCCACCCATATGCCGGTGCAATTGGCAATGATTTCATACTGATGGATGATGATGCACAACCTCACCGAGATGCAGTTGTTGAGGGTCTTGGTTTAGAGCGAATGGAATGGCCAGCTTAATATCCAGACCTGAATCCAATAGATCATCTTTGGGACTATCTTGATAGGCAGGTTGCTACTTTAAGTCCACCTCCAAGGTCTTTAGAAGACCTAGAATAAAGCTTACTCCGTGCCTTGTCTTAGTTTCCCATTTCGGCAACCGACATCTTAATTGACAGCATGCTCAGTCCACCAATGCATAATTCAACCTAGGGGTGGACATATCACTTATAACAGACTTTTACTGTGACATTTTACCATATATTACTTTTACCAAGAATGGGCTTTCCCAGCAAGATGGCTTTTTTGTTGCAAATCATTTGTGCGTTATTCTCATGTAAACTTCTATGTCGCAGTCAATGCACAACTGTTTTGTGCACATGTCATCCGAATTTGGTGTTTCTACATTCATTCATTTGCAAATTAAGCGCAAAAAAACCGGTTGTTCCTTAACTTTTGGACAGTGTACATAAGAGAAAAGAAGCGACACAGAATACGCTTATCTCCCATGACTCACGAGAGAGAAAGAATCTGTATTTCAACATTCAACTAAGTCAGGGTTTCTTAAACTTTGCTCCTCGAAATAGTATTTGCTTGTTTTAGTCTCCATTTCACTAGTTTTAAATTAACACAAGATACTCCACCAAGAATGTCAAATTGCTTTAACACGGAAAAGTATATGATCTAAACTAAATGATTTCCTATTAATATGATTTATTAGAAAACAAAGTCGTAATTTTTTTTGTTTTGATTGTTGATGAGATAGATCAATTTGTCAGAAAGTAAATCAAGCTAATTTTTTGAAAAAGGAAAATGATTGTATGATGTTGTATAACGAAGAAAATGCAGATAGGTCTTAGATTGACTTCGATGACGCTAAACTGAAAGGTTTTCCATTAAGAGTGATACAATTTAAAAATTAAAAAAAACATAAACTATTCAGTGAGACACAGTTTTTTTTATTTATTGGAACGCTTACATTATGCCATGAAGTATGAAAAATAATACCGTTCATGTGAGGACATCGACTTCTCTGTACATATCGCATTCTGTCAACCCAATTTTGCACATAAATTGGGTGTTATTTCACGACTAAAACGTTCAATGTTGGTTTTTGTTATTGAATTATCAGCATAAACTTGTGACTTAAAATATCCCCAAAGAGAGAAATCGCAAGGTGTTAAATCACAAGAACTGAATAATGTCGTCCAAGAATTTTTCACAAATTTCTCTCAGTATTCAAATATGAACACTGATTTCGATAAAACAATTTAATAATTTCGAAACGTTGTTCAAGCCTGTATCTTTCCATGATTAAATGGTATAGCAAATGACCCAAATCACACAAGAAATGTCAAAAAAGAATATACAGTGTTGCCATTCATACCATTTAAAATTGTATCATCCCTGTTGGAAAACCCTTTTCTTTAATATAGATAATGACTGTTTCATCATTATCTAATATGTTAAACTAGTTTCAATATTTTAAAACCGTTCAACATTTTTCATGAGCGAAGAACTTCTTGAGTTATTTTCCGCGATAATATTGCAGGATACAAGATATAATAGTAGTGCCTTTAGTTGTGCTAAAGTTCAGCAATAATGCTAAGTATACATATTTTTCTAATTTATATGTTCCATTAAGCCCTTTGCAAGTCCCATTAAACCCCAATGGCTGCAGTCATATGAGACAAAATTTCATTTCACAAAATAAGGCTGTTTCTCTTTTAATAATTATCAATCACTTAAATCTTTCTTCCAACAGTAGAAAACTATTTGAATTAACTGTCTGAGAAGAAGGAAAAATTAAAAATTTTGTAAATTACTTTTCACACCAGAAAATGGAAAATGTGTCCCACTAGCTCCTAGTTTCCTCTGTCTTAAAAATTTACCAGCTTTAAACCGGGATTACTTATGCGGAAAAGAAAAAAAAACCGAACGGAATTACTCGAGCAGGGTATCTCATGCCCAAGAGTGTTTTTTTTTAATGTTTTCCCCGTAAAACCGATACACGAGAGGTAATATAATGAATAAATAAATAAATACAAGTGTAACCATACATTTATAAATACCACTCGAAGAACAATATAAAAATTTATTTATATACTCAGAACTGAAGCCTCTCTCAGAATAATAGCAGAAGTATTCCCACAGGGGTGACATACCCGGCGTGGCATCATATAAAAACCTATTTGAAGAATTCGACCACAAGTTTTTCCCCTTGAAGATTATGACCTCAAAGTCAGCTGTACCAGGCATAATCCATTTTCAAAAGAAAGTTAGGAAGGTGCATCGGAAACAGAAGTTAGCTCAGAACAGTAGCATGAATATTCGCGCAGGGTATGGCATACCCGACGTGGCGATATCCGAAAACCTATTCGGAGAATTAAAAAAAAAAATTCCCCTTCAAAATTATGACCTTAGAGTCAGCTAGACGAGATTTCATCCATTTTCAAAAAAAAAAAAAAGTTAGGAAAGCAAATCGAAAACAAAAGCGTAACGCGAGTACTGCTGGGTTAATTTAATATTATTAACTTTATAAATTAATGAAGTAAAATGTGTGTGTAGCGTTTTTAAAATCCATTCCTGAGTTATTTTTGGGGAAAAAAAAGAGAAACTTTTAGACGGTCATGCTTGAAAGAGTGACAAAAGTTGAGGCTTTAAAAAAAAAAGAAAAAGAAACTGACTTTCGTATGCATTTTTAAAGCCTAAAGTAAGTAGAGTCATACGGGGGGAATTGTGGGTCACTCTAGCTTCGAGGTAAATAATGGTCACTAACTTTATAGCATTATAAAATTTTTTAACAAAACAACTAAATGATGCTAAGCTATCCTTACACATCGATTTTCTTATGCCAAGTTAAAAACAATGTAAATGCAACAAAAAGGAGGGAAAAAGACTTTCTTCATCACTATAAAACATTTTCAAAAAAGACTGTCTCTGAAAATTATGATTTTTTGTAAGATTGTACAAGTGAAATATTTTTGAAAGAACAATTTTGTTTTGCTGCTTTTTAATAAAACATGGTTTAAGTTTTTCAACCCTACATATATTTCTTTCATTATTTTTAAATTAATTTTATAAAATTTATCTCCAATTCACTGAATAATTCTTGATCACTGGAGTAATTCTTGGTCAGTCATGGTTTTTCACATTTTAGATATTTTTATTTATTTCTCTTTAAATAATATTACTTTAACAGTTAGACTTTAATATTATATTATGCTCTTAACTGTAGCTTCATATTTTAGTTTAACTGTATCTCCTATTGCTGCTAAAGTATTATACCCTTGGCTCGGAAATCAACTCCAACTTTGAAGAAATACTAATTCAAGTGAGAAGACAAATAAATACGAATTCGACGGTTATGAGAAATCAAACTTTCTTAGACCTAGAAAAAAAGAAATAGAAGAGGAATCAAACGAAAAGAAGAAAAAGGGAACTCCAAAGCAGAAAAGAGTAGACATCAAGAGAAACTTTGCTCGCAAAAACGTAAAAACACCTCATAATGATGTAGGAAGTTCCCATATGTAAAACGGATAAACTTAGAACTGTCTAATGACAAAGAAAAAAGATTGAAGAAGTTGCAAAAAAATTCCTCCTGTTGCTATAATGCATTCTGTATTTGAAGAGCAAAAATATTTTGCTGTGTATTATGATAATGTCTCATTCTGCATTAGGAAAATAACTAAAATTTTGAACAGGGAAAAGGTAGAAATGAAATTTCTGAAAGAAAGAGCCAGAAATTTTTGTTGACCCAATTGAGATGTTTTGGAATTAGCTCAAAACAGGTAGTACATATTAAATTAAATGGAAATAACCCAATTAGGGTGTTTGGAGAGTTAGGTTTGTTAGGGTTTTAGGTGTTCCCTTTGTTGTTGATAGTAATAGGGTAAACATAACATACAAACATTATAAGAACTTTTGTCCGAAATTGTGCGCTTAGAGCAATATATTTTTCTTACATACAACACATAAGATAATTAAAAAACCTTTTTGAGTGCTAAATAATGATAGTTTGGAATATTTAATTTTGTTACGTATTACTGTAAAAAAAAAAAATGGTTGACCCATATTTATCCCATATGTGAACCATAATTAGCCGAATTCGGGGTAATTTCCGGTCACACAAAAGTTTAAATAAAATAAATAATAATTCAATTTTAGGTGAAGTGATTACTTGAACAATTTATACATTAAATAAGGTTATTTCATGCGCAATTAAATCGTTTTATTTTTCATACTTTAGAAAATATAGCTTGTTGTTATTTTTTGACCCATAATTCCCCCGTGTGACTCTAGTAAAGAACCTGCCTTTATCTTTTAAACTTATTCAAAGAAATACCTTGAACCCTTTT
The DNA here is from genome assembly GCA_038373885.1 of Cheiracanthium punctorium. Lineage (NCBI taxonomy): Eukaryota > Metazoa > Arthropoda > Arachnida > Araneae > Cheiracanthiidae > Cheiracanthium > Cheiracanthium punctorium. The sequence continues at coordinate 633,170 of JAWZYV010016135.1, read as the reverse complement.
GTCTGAATTAGTATTTGACGATTTTCATAACCTTAGATTCAAATTATATAGAAAAATATTCTAAAAACTGTGTAAAGATTGTACTTTTGCCATAACTATTACTTTAAAAATAATATTTTGAAGTAATAATTCACATTTTTCCATTATCAATCATTAATTAATTAAATGAATTTTTAACAGCTTCTAGGTAGAGAGCTACAACATTCCTTAAAATTTCCATCTCTTATCTAGCAAGTATAAAAATAGTTTTTCCAGAAGGGCTGAATTCCGACTACAATTTTAGCCCTTTTGAACAAACTGCCTGGAGAAATGTCCCCTCGAAATTTAATCTAAACAGTTTACGATATCCATCAAATTTTTTACATAAACTTTTGTACTTTTTTAAGAGCACTCAGACATTGGTGTTTCAAAAGTTAATATTAGTTAATAACTTTAGTAAAATAATCCACATAAATAAAAGTACCTCATTATGATCGGTTTGGATTATACAAAAGATTCATCTTTCTTCAGCCGCAAAAAGTCCCACCATCTACAGAAGCAAAAACGTTATACAACAATTTCAGGTAGTTATAAAAATTCCCAAACTCCTTGCCTTTGTGGATAGTGAAACATTTTGTAGCTGCTGTAAGGTGGACATTTTGCAGCCCTAGAAACAATGATTCTGTGGTGTTTTTATTTATGAGTTCTAATTTGAACTGTTTTAGATTAATTTTATTCGAGATTAATTGCAAATATTGATGCTTTTCTTTATTCTTTTACTAACTCTGTCATAGTACCCTTACAAGTTTATGTCGAACATAAATGCTTTTTTTACTTGTGGTTTTGATGAAATGATTTAGATTTTCACATTTTCGGCGTTTTCTCCAAAATTTTGCTTTTTATTGTAATTTTGCAATTTTTAAGCGGTTTCCTACTATTTATTAGCTTTTTACTTGTTAGTCAAGGTTGTCACAAGACGTTGCATACCAAATGGAAAATGGGGGTAACTGCCCATTTTAGTGAATACAACACGAATGATTTGAATCTTACAAAGATTTGGCTTGATTAATAAAATTAGTTTTGTTTACATTATTTTGAAAAGTGCTTATTTATGTGAAAAAAAATAAAATTTTAGTGAGAGAGAATAATGGAAATACTTTCATGTGATCCGAAATGGTAAACCATTTCTTGTTTTATTCGCATATGTTATCTCCTTCTCCAGCGTCAAATGAAATATCCTATTTCACTCTGACAAAAGATTATTTTCCTGCGTAGCGTTAATATTGTACAAGCCAAATCATTCAAAAAAATATTTTCTAAATTTTTTTAAATATAAAGAGACACAAAAGTTCATGGTTATACTCGTTCTATATGGCATAATTCCGGGTGTCATCTCGTTTTTCGTCCATAAGTGATTTCTAAACTTGTTTCACAAGATTTCTTTGCAAAGTTACAGAAATAAATATTTTTTGTATTATTTATCTCTTTCATGAAAGAATGTTCATCTGATGAATAATTTACATGCATATGCATTTTATTTTCACAATCGCTGCTGGTTTTTTTCTTGACAGCAGGTTTTGCAAAATTCTTTAACCTCTAAATGGGCGTACTTTAAAAGAACATTTTTTTCTCTCCTTTTTACTTTACGTTTCCTGAATTGTATTATTTATTTTCTATACGTACTGCAAACGAACAAATTAACGTGTGAAGGATTCGTAAGTTAAAAAGTTCTTAAAAAAAAGATTATGAATTTATAATTTTGAAGCTATTTCTTTTCTCTAAATTTTAGCGATAAAAAAGTTGATAAATTTTTATTTTCTTGCCTGCTTCGATTGCAGAAAACTGGTCTGGAATAAAACTCTGCCCATTGGTAGATTACTGAAGTGTGAAGGTCCAGAATTCTGGCCTAAAACGCAGTTGTCGATCTAACGGTCTGGAGTTTTGGGCGGTTTTCTCCAGATAAAACGTTAATATGCGTTGGAACACATTACAATACCCTCCGCCCAAGGCAGACTGCTTTAGGCAGATAGCCTTCATGTAGCTTTGTCCTAACTACAAGTAAACAAAACAATGGAGAAGCTACAGACTACTCGGAAGAATTTTGTTTCTATTTCAGCATGTTAATGCTGTTCTGAATATATAAATCACGATAACTTCGCACAAAATTTCAGTTTGTGCGTACTTTTTCTAATGCCAGAGTAGGATAATAATTCTTTAACTTCTAGAAAGTAAAAAATAAATAAATAAATAAAAAATTAAATTAAATTTTAAAAATTCAGCAACCGGAAATGGTTAATTACTTTTACTGATTTTTAAAAGTAACAATGTTATTTAAATTGCTAGAAAAAATAATTCATTTGTTGTTAGACTAATTTATTTGAAAGTAATTCTTAATACCAGCCAAATAAAATTTGTCAATTACCTTTCTTTTTCATGTTATGGACTATATTACATGCGCATTTTTATTATTATTTTTTTCCTACCTACATTTAGAAATTATTATTTTTTTAAAAACTATAGAGATGAGAGATTATAAATGTAATTTCAAATGTGAAATCAGTCATTATTATTTCAAATGTGAAATCAGTCATTATTAAAACTGAATAAATTTGAAAATTAGTTAAATGTAGTTTAGCACTCAATATGATTCACGAGTGATGTTGTAATTAAATAAAATACCATGCTGACAACAGTTATTTAGTCTTCAAGTTCAACATTTTGTATTATTATGTATCTATCTTGTACAATAAAGATTCACTAAATCTGATCTACTTTTTTAACGATGCAGGTATAATTTTCTTTCATGCGAATCTCCGAAAATTTTAATAACCTCTATAACTGATCGAGATTTTCTTATTATTCTACAGTACAACTCTCCAAAATAATAGACTGTTTATGAATTATGATTATAGAGCATAGGTTTCCGATAATAATCAGAACACCTGTTTTTCCTCTATGTGAAAGCAAGATAGCTTTCAAATAATGACGCAGATTGCGTAGTGCGATTCACATTTGTTATAATCAATCACTTGTTAAAAGAGTGGGGACGATCATTCAAATTTATTCAATAAAAGTAAAACAAATTGTCTGTTTTCTTGTTTTCACGAGTTAAAAGTTTGTATTTGACAATACATTGCAAATGACCTGATTTTAATATTTATTTCTTATTTTGATCCTGAAAAAGAGCAATTTTCATTATTTAAGGCATATTAGCACTATCGTTGCACGAACATTATTCAAACATTTACTAATTCTTTTACAATTAAAAATCATTTCCGATTAGTTATGAAATACAAAAAGTGAAGATGTAGTGTTTGAAAGAATTGGCATGAATTCTAAAACTATCGGGATATCAAATGATATATTTAATAAATTTAATAAAGAAGTTTGTGATGTTTCATTGACAGTGATTTTATTCGAGTTGTTTTGATAGGTCTTGGAAATAGGGCCATAAACTTTTATTTCACTGCAAGTCTTTCAACAGATTGTCCCTTTAAATTCATTAATATCAATTCAAAAACATTACAGTGCATTCAATAAACAAAATATTACGTTCGAAAATTATTAAATAACGAATGAAGAATAGTTATTTAAGATCAATTGTCAGACTTTCTTAATTTTGTATAGCATCATATGTTCCTTCTTGCTAGATCTTGATTAATCCAACTTATAATTCTACAGATTTAAAGCAATTTAGCCTTGACTCTGGGAAGTATGTTTCTTCTCGGTGTCTCATAAATGCTTTTGTGCTTCCTTTGTACTGTGAGTGAAAAAATAAAATATTTTGCGTTTGAAGAACGGGCACTCAGATATTGTAAAATAAAGCGCTTAATTTTATACATTTGTTTAGTACATCGCAAATTTAAAAGTAGTGTATGGTAGGTGCAAAAAGTTATGTTATTCTGTATTTCCAATTTTACATCAGTTTCAGTGTTTACTCGTTTAAAGCATAAAATTTAAAACAAATTGCAATTTTTTTTTGCATTGGACATATATCACTAACAAACAGAATAAAATACTGAGCCGTTGCCTAACCATATGTATATTTTTAATTCTTTTGAAATATTTTCAATGCATTCCTAAATAGTGCATATTCCAAATTTAAATTAATTTTCACCATAAATAAGTTTGACATTTAAAGTGATACATCAGTACCATCAATTATATTACAAAAATAAAAATAGGTAAGGTATTTGAATGAAAACGACACATCAATCCTAATTCATATTTCATAAATACTTTAAATTATAAGTATGAATGACATTTTCTGTTAAACGAAGTGACTTTTTTTTATTAACGCGTAGTCTATATTCTGTATAGCACAATAAAATAAAACTGCCTGAAAAAGATTACGCTCCTTTTATTTCAACTAATGGAATAGTAATATACCTGCATTTGTCGCCGTTACGTTCACTAAACATCTGAAAAACTATGAAAATGGAAATTAGTTACATTTCAATCTGCTTAACAATATTGGTTGGCTCATAAGACTAGGGTCGTGCCTTGTGTCAATTGTAAAACAAAGAGCTTAAACTTTTCTCATATTTTATAACTTTGAACACGTCCTCAAAAAGTACAGTGTTATTCATGTTTTTGAAACATTTTATATATATTTTTAAATTCTTCAACGTTAATTATACCAAACTATATTAGTTTTAGTTGATTTGAGTAATTTTCTATACTTTCGCATGTGTTTTCATAGAGTTACGTCTATGAAACTATGATTCACAGACATTCTTAAAAATTGGTTATGTGATTTAGTATGCCACATGTCTAATTTTATACAGAAATGTGTTCATCTATCATTAAAACTTATACTTCATTATACTTAAGGTATTGTATTACTAAACAGGGAAGTCGAAGCCAGTCTTTTCAGAACTGCGATGTAGATCTTTAATTTGAAAGCGGATAATTCAGAATAAAGGAAAAAAAAATAAGACTTCAAATTTTATTAGTCAAGTAGATATTAATTAAGACAAAGGGTATTGGCTAACAGAATCTATTGGAATATTGAGAAATATATCGATTGATATGAAAGATTTTCAAGGTTATGCATAGACTAGTTTGACTTTTTGAGGTCCGGTGCGGTTACCCACTTCGCACCCTCCTAAGCACTGCTCTGCATAATACTGAAAAAGATACAACAAACGTGTCCTATCTATATTAGATTTTCAAATTTTAATAGATTTACTTATGCTAGTTTTATAGATGGCTTATATCCGACCACTAACTGGTACGGCATCTTAAATAATCGAGTTCTGCCTGAATCTAGTTTCACAGCACCTGAACTTTATGTTCTATCCCAGTTTTCGTCTATCCTAAGCGTATTTTTGGACAATGAAATTTTCATATAATTTCCTCTGGTGCTGGTGAATTAAACAGTGTTTTTTTCTGATTAGAAAATTGAAAAGTTTCTTACAACTCTTCTTTTTTTATAAAGAAGAACAAGAGGTGACTGGAATACATAGTTGTTCGACAGTTGCGATGTAAAGAAACTAAGGCAATAACTACAATAATAATGAGAATTATAATAAAAAAATAGAATCCGTTCAGTAATTCTAAGGATTTTCTCGTACACAGGGGAAAAATGCTTCTTGAAAACATTGATATAGATGCATCTTGTGACGATTTTTGAAGCAATCCATTTTTGTATACAGAACATACCAACAATAGCCGACTCCAAAGATACAGTTTGTGGTAGTTTAAAGTGAGGTACACAAATATATATAAATATCTTAAGCTACATTAATGGTATAAGTTTAGTGGCTTTGACGTTTTTCTACAAAATTGGAAAGTGTTTATGATTTCCGTTTTTCCCTCTGCTCGGTTGTCGATGCAGTCGCTCTTTAAATGCCATAAATTTGCATCGATTACCACGAAATTTACGTATGAAGCATTCCATGTCAGATGATTCAATAAATAAAAATAAAAATAAATAATTATAATAGCAATAATAAATTTTAAATATTTTCATATTTTAAATACGTACTAAAGTGCTGTATATCAAAAGCGTGTCATAATCCATGAGACTTCCGTATTTTTCTTTCTTATTCCGTAATGTTGGAACGTGTATCATTATTCATGAGTGTGCTGTATTTTTCTTCCTTGTTCTATATAGCACATCTTCGGAATCTAAATTCATACTAAATTCGGCTACTAAAATAGTTTTAGAATCTTACTAAATCTATCAAGATATTCTATCTATATACCAAGATATTCTATCTATATTTCATCTTTATGAGTTCCGCTTGGAATGTGCACCATAATAAATAAATGTACCGTGTTTGTCTTTCTTGTTCCATAAAACACTTCATCATAATCGAAATTTATATTAAATTCACCTACTTAAACTATTTTATAATCTTCGCCAAGCATATTCTATTTATATTTCATCGTTGTAAATACTGTTTGGAAAGTGTATCATAATCCATGAGTGTATCATATTTGTCTTCCTTGTTCCATAAAAATCTTCTTTGGAATTGAAATCTACATTAAAATGGCCTATTAAAACTGTTTTGTGATCTGCCGGGCATATTCTAGCTTTACTTCTCCTTTGTAATAAACTGTAGAGTTTGTCAGTTTTTAGAAAAATATGGAAGATATCACCAAGGTAGGTTCAGATTTGCGGATAAATCATCACAAATTGAAAATGTTGACGACTTTTAATATTTATTCCCCTTCGCCTTTCCCTCGCTATCTGAAAACCCTACTGGAAAATACATCGGAAATGTGTCGACGTCTGCAAATTACGTGGACAGAAAATACAGAAGTGAACGAAATAACAGTCTAGTGCTGAAAAAAGAAAACTCAATGGTTACGAATAGCTGCAACTTTCTTCTTAATTGCAGTGGAATAAAAATTCAAACGAACGATTTTTGAATTTTTATTCTACTACAGTTAGTGCGAAAGGTGCATCTACTTGTAAATATGAGGTTGTCTATTTTTTCAAATTTGATTTTTTTAGACTCCATGGGTTAGAAAATTTTCGAAATCAAAATCTAGTTAGTAAAATTAGTTAGTAGAAGTTTTTTTCGAAATCTAGATTTTTTTTCATATATTGCTATGAAATAAATAGATATTTATTCTGAAAAAGATATACTATCTAATGTTATTAATTATTAATCAAACAAGTATTAAATGTGTAAATTTGTATGCTGGTTACCATATGTTTAAATTTTTGAAAAATGTGTTGCAATTCTACTGAACATTTTTCTAAAAAATAAAATAAACGCGAAAGTATTGCTTCGTCAAGGTTAGTAGAATTTAAAAAAAATTATTTATTTCTTTTACTATTTGTTCATTCATTATTGATAAACAGACGCAAGAAGATGAACAAATTTCTAGTTTTATTTTTGAAATCTGAAGTGTTAAATTACACAAATAACATTACCTTAAAAACTAAATAAGTTTTCAACGGTTTTTTCGTTTATATTTACAGTAAGAGAGACTAAAAAATATTTCTATACATCACAACAATTATTTATTATTCATATTAAATAGCATAATTTCTATTTAGCAATCAAAATTGAATAGATCTATTTAACAGTATTTCCTAAGCCTTTTCTGAGTGAGTGTTAGTCCCATAACACTCTTAAGAAATTAACTCATTTAGCATGTTTCTGTTAAAACAAATATGAAATATTATAATTTAATTTAAATCTTCCTTTTAATACCAATTTTATTGTTTTATTTTAATTGATATGCTAATATTTATATTTCAAACTGATTCAATTCTAAGAAAGTAAAATTTTAAATGATAATACTTCAAATTCAGATATGTAAATTAAAATTCTCATGTCGATATTAACAGTTTAACAGTAACCGACTAGGCCAGTCAAAAACTTCAATTTTATGAGCAGAAAAATCAAATTTTCACCATTTTAGATGTGTACTTTGGATCATTATTCTGCTGAAATATCCATCCACGAGGCATTTCCTTACGTTCTTATATCAACATGTGAACTTCTAATTTATTTTTAGAACTACTTTGCTCCATAGTCTCATTTATGTGTACGAGGTGGACGACGCCATCATGTTGGGAAGCAACCGAAATCATCCCTGATCCATTTCCTTGCTTCATTGCTGGACATTGGTACCGCGAATCCATTCTCATGACTTTTGGACGACAAATATAGCGTCCACCATCACTTTCGGATAAACTGATATATTTTTATTCATGTCTCCAAAAGCTTTTCCAATCTTTATTCGCATTTTATTCTGCTGCAAATTTCTGTCGGATTCTTTGACCGGATGAGAAATCATTTTACAGACACCTGCACGCACAATCCAGAGATATACTTGCTGTCTTATACTCGTAAAAAGATTCCTCATGGTCATTATTATAATTCAAAGTTCACCTGCAAAAGGGTGGAAAATTAGATTTTAGTTTAAAAAAATACGTTTTGGGATATCGTAGTCAGGCACTTGAATTCAATCCAATTGAACAGCTTTAGAAACACACACCGGAAGAACAGTTAAGACACGGAAGCATTCTTCAACGACAGTACTTCTTCACGATCTTCAATCGGAATAGCTAAAATTTCCTAGATCTGCCTTCGAAAGCTTCATTAATTCTATGTCCAGACGATGTGCCGCTGTTCTCAGAGCAAAATGACATACTACTAAGTACTAAAAAATTGCTGTATTTCCTAATATTAAAATGAATAAATTCAATCAAAATTCAGAAAAACTGAAACATTTCAAAACTTCTGCTTTCAACTCTTCTAATTCCAGATATAGTATTTTTTAAATTAGCAATTTTCACACATATTATTTATTTCGCCATTTAGGATGACTAAAGCTACAAATTGCTAATTTACATCATGAAGAAATATTTCTTACAGAAAACGTTAGAACAGAAAAACATATCGTCTCAAAACTTTTGCGAGCTACTGTAGTTTGCATGCTTATATAACAATAAAGTTATTTTAAACAAATTCAAATACGCGTTTGAAGAGTCAAAAAAAAAAAAAAAAACTGGACAAAGTAGGACATGGGGTGTGATAGTTGATACCTTTAATTTTCTTAAAACTTTCACCCCTTTTAAAACTGACTGCTTTGACAATTGAATAGAGATCAGAGGTCATGGTCATGAACAGACCGCGGATTATATGCAATCGCATATTTGAATATGCGATTGCATATTTCGGGTGTTTTTGATGATTTTGCATAAAATGACGCATTTTCTCTGTTGGATGCATATTTCAATCTCTTTAGCTTTGAATTTGTAACTTTTTTTTACCTTCCTTTCAGTATTTTTTTTTCTTTAAGTCCCACGCTTTAAAAAATTTAAACAACCTCAGGTTCCCAGCAAAATAGCATATACGCTCTCAATTTTTTTCCTATGTATTTGCAACAATTTAAATTAAGTCAGCCTATATATTAAAAGTTCAGAAATGGCTAGAATGAAAGCAAGCATGCCAAACCTGATGAAGACATGGATTTCGGATTATGGACAAGACGTAATTCCAGAAAAGATGTTGTTAATGCTTTGGACAGTGTCGATTCTTCTTCTTTTTTCATTGCGGAAGAAATGCTTAGTGATATGTTCATCCGAAAAGGTCTATCGATAATCGAAACACATTTTTCCTTCTTAACATAAGACATCACAAAATTAGAATATCAAAATCTGCTGGTGAGTAAACTAATGAGTCAAGTTGTAAAAGCACAGGAATGCGTTGGTAAGATACCAGAGTCATTAGGAGAAGAAATCAGTGAGAAATTGAATTTTAATTTAAATAAAAATTCAGGATTTTTGGAAGTGAATAAAATAAATAATTTTATTAATGGCAAGGGTTCTGAATTACCGAAAAAAGTAGAACCATCCAAAGCGAAATATTATAAAAACAGTCAAGTGACATTCGTTGATGTTGAAAGAGCATTTTCAGCATATAAAATGATTTTTAGATGATAAAAGATAAAGCCTTTCTATTGAAAACTTAGAAAAAACACTTTGTTAGCTGTGTATTGCAACAAAAATTACTGAAAGCAGGTTTAATTCATATTTAGTATCACTAAGTTGTGAATAAAAATTTCTCATTCTGTCTTTCATGATGTTTTGAAGTTTCAAAGAGAAAAAAAGTGTCATAATTGTAAGGTAAGTGATAGAAAATACTTTTACAAGTAAATACGTTTTTATTTTCTCTTAATATGTGAATATTTTTTCACTTATTTGGTGCATATGTTTATATTTCTAGTGCATATTTTTAGACTTTTAGTGCATATTTTTAGACTTTTAGTGCATATTTTTAGATTTTTTGATGCATATTTGCATGCATATTTTGTCGCTTTTTAAGTGCATATAATCCGCGGTCTAGTCATGAACGTACGGTGCAAAATATATGATAACTCAACTTCCAATGCCATCAGTGACCATGACAATTTTCTTTTATATGGACATTACTTGATAGTAGGCACATATTAGCATAAAAAGTTTGGTAGGTCACTCATGACTTTGAGGCCCAAGGTTATTCGAAAATGTTGCTTTGGCTGTTTTATGTCTTATTTGTCTGAATGTCTGCTAGAGCCATAAGTGAAACACAGAAATACCTGTTCTAGCGGTTGCACACCATAGTGTAGTACTTAGATAAATATAAAACGGTATGGATCACGTTTGGCTTTAGCATTTATAGCGTCTCAAATTTCAGGTCAATGTTCACGGTCAAATGATGTATAAGTCATGATTAAATAACTTTGATACACAACTCAAATTTTACTCCTGGTAGTGCTGTTTTAGACCCAAGTTAAATGCTCATGGGACTTGTAAAACTTTTTAAAATACAGGCTTATTTTCATCTACAGCTACCTCCCTTTATTTAATGATTTCTGCTCGTTTGAAAGCTTAACATTTCATATCATAGATGGAAGCAGCATCAAACTACATGCGAAACCTGAAAAATCACAAAACTAAATCAGTCACTTCAACAAGCGGTGTGGTTTTGAAAACAAAATCGTTAAACATCAAGTTTCTTTCTTATGTTTTTAGTAAACAAATTAAGCAGATGTGTCAGATTGAACAGGCAGTAGCGCAGAGAGGGAGGGGGAGCAGGGCAAAAATCCCCAGGGCCTCAGCTTGTGAAGGGGCCCCGCTTTTGCTATTTATATGATACTTAATTGTGTGCTGTCAATTTTGTAGCAAAAAAGTCCAAATTCAGATTATGTCCCCGGATGTTTTAAATTAATTTTTGAATGAAACTACAAAAAGCCAGCTAGAGTATAAACCACCAACTTGACTAAAACGAGGCGTGTTTGTGATTGAGTCTTCTTTTGCAAGAAAAGTGGACACTGGCGGTGTTATTCAACGGTTTACCATGACTGAAACTAGAAAATATTTATTTAACAAGAAATTTTTTTTTCCCGAGACACATTGTTAAATAGTGGAAGAAAGGGTATAAGCCAGAGAAGAGACTATGGGCCCACACAACCTGCGGAATTTTGAATTTTCCTTTAAAAAATGTTAAAGATCAAGACTTTCTATGAGAAATTTTGAAATTTCCACTTTATTAGCCTTCTGAAAAGTTTTTGGCTGCCTGCTTGCATGGCAGTATGAATAAAAATATTAATTTTTTCAATACTGAGGATTCATTCCATGCAAAACTGTTAAAGTTTCAAATACAGTTTCCCTATGGAGGTGACGAAACCTTCAAAAAAAAAAAAAAAAAAAAAAAAAATGTTGGTATTTTTTAGAGCATGGATATTTTTTAAAGCATAATAATCTTTTTAATTAATAATTTTAATTCTATTAATTATTTTCCAATTATTATTAATTTCAAGTTTCTTTAAATGATTAATAATTTTAATAAGGAATATATGGTTGATCTAATACGACATCAAAAGGATTTCTGGATAGCAAAGGGACCCCTAAGATGTTATCCCCAGGGCCCCGACTTGGCTCTCTGCGCCTCTGTGAACAGGTATTATAGAAATGTAAGATTCTGTTATTATTTTTAAATCTAAACGTTGCTTATAATGGCGTTTATAAATACTAAACACGGTGAAAACAATTTATGCACAGAAACTATAGGCTTCTTGTGAATCTACTATAGCTGAAACTCAAATCGTACTAACAAATAGTCAGAGAGTAGAGTATGACAAATTGTCTGAAAAAATTACTTTTCAATGAGACAGTATGGGTTTTGCCAATTAGAAAAATTATGAAATTTACCGCCAAGCAGAAGAATTTTATGCTTCAGTTATTTTAGCAAGAAGATAAGACTGGCATCAAAATTACTCCTGAAAAAGCCATAAAAGAAATGCAAGAAAGAGGAAATCAAAATGGAGGAAATATGTTTTTATCTGTAAAGTACGTGATTACGAATTAAATAAGAAGTACGTTCAGTCGCATGGCGTCAATGATTAAAAAAGGAAAACTTGGGATATAGATCAGATCCTTGGAGAAGAAGAAATTGAACAATAAGACAATAATGAAGGAGGAAGTTACTATACCGACATTTGTTAGTCGATAATTAAATGCTATACTATGGTCAAACATTTCCAATGATTGTCTATTTCTTATTAAATTTTCACATATTTAAAGTATTTTCAGAGAAGAAAATCAAAAGGAAGCGAGCTTAGCTTAATCCTCTAAGAGATAGGTGCATTAACAAGAGGAAAGTTTCAAAAGGGATATTTCAACACAGGACAACCAAACGAGTACTAAAAATTGGGTGTTGATTTCCTGCTCTGAGAAAAAGCAAGATAAATACTATAAGGGATAAATCATACCGATGTTTGATAGTACAGATAATTTCCCTGCAAAACGGGCAAAGATCAAATTTCTAAAGAGACAAAGTAGTTGTAGTAGTCTTCGTTTTGCTTGGCCTGTAGAAGATGAGATTCGAAGTATCGGCTTAGAAAATATTTTACAGGTTTTATCAATTCTATTGCACAATCACGGAGGATTACATTACTTCTATTGAAATTTCAAATTTCCCTTTTTTATTGTGTCAAAGTACTGTAACAACTTTATAAAGTACAGAAAGAAATTAAATCACTAAACTTATGTCAGCATGATACCCCTTTGCAACATTTACTCTTATAAGCAAATTCTTCAAGCTCTTTTTTTGAATAAATGTTCATTATGTGCAAAATTCAACTGTAATTAAGTACTAAATCCCGTACAAAATTATGGCTTTTACTTTAAAATGCACCATTAATTTATTATCTTCTTAAAATAAAAAATAACCTAAGAAATTGGTGAAATGTGCATAATGCTACACTATGTAGAACACATATAGGAAGATGAAAACAAGCCTAGTCCCATGAGAATGTAAACTGGGTCTAAAACGGCACCACTTGGAGTATAATTAGAGCTGTGAGTCAAAGTTATTGACACATGGCTTATGCAGCAATTAGCCTTGAGCTTTGATCTTTTTTCAAAAATTCTGAACTTTGAGACCCTATAAATGCCAAGAGTGATTCATGATGTTTTATTCTTTTCAAAGTACCACGCTATGGTGTGCAATTGCCGCAATAGTTATTTCTGTAGGTCACTTATGGCTTTAGTAGATATTGAGGCAGATAGCAAGACAAGAAACACCGAAAACAAAATTTTTGAATGAACTCGGACCTCAAAGCCATGAGAGCTACCAAACTTTTTATGCTAATATGTGCCTAGTATCAAGCAGTATCCATATAAAAGAAGTGTAGAGGGTCTTTCATGACTTTAGAAGTACAGTGATCATGTATTTTGCAAATAACTTCATGACTTGGATTTTTGACCTCTATTCAAGAACAAGGTAGTCAATTTTAAGAGGAGGGAAACTTCACTTTTTCTTATCACAGTACTACTTCCTGAAAGTTTTAAGAAAATTTAAGCTATCAACTATCACAAGTTGTCCAACTTAAAAAAAATACCCCTACTTTAATTGTGATATCGAGAGAGGCTTTTCTCATTCCTTTGGTATGAGATTTATTTTATAAATCTTTTGGAATCAATTCCTTTGACATTTCCTGATTTTTGTGCCTTTCAGCTAAAAGGGATCAGTTACAACATGAAAATTGTGTTTGTGAATCCCTAAAATATGCACTTAAAATTTTGATGTTCTTCTTATGATGAAACACTTTTTTAAAGGATCCATACGCATTCTTTCTAAATATTGAAGTACAAAATGAAGAAATACATTCATTTTGATTGATTTTATTAGAAAATCTGACAAGCAATATAAAAAAGATTACAAAATTCGAAATATTTAAACAGTTTATTGAAGTTGTATATTTTTAGTCGAACTCATCACAAAATATTTAAACCCTTATGATTATGCGTTTACGATAGGGAAACTTTAATTTTTCAAAATTTTTCTTTCATTTTTCAAAATTGTAAATGTAGAAACTTAAAATTTGTATTAAGCTTTACTTTTCATATAACTGGAGACTTTTTGTTTTTAATTTCAGACAGTTTAAATATAGCTATGCAGCTGTAAAAACGAGTATGATGCGTAACTAATCTCTGTTTTATATTTTATACATCCAAAATGCAAAACTAGATTTTATGAGGAAAGAGTGCAACAAAATATCATTTTTTCAGTTCTGTATTCTATCTAATACCATTCAGTTTAATAGTTAAGTACAGAAATGGACGATTTAAATTAGACTATTATAAAGATTTTAGTTAGAGAATATTGATGAAAAAATGCATACGATATGGAGTAAACGATAACAAAGTAAATAACCAATAATGCTTTTTATATACATTTTCACCTACATAAGGTATTTCCAGGAATATATTTTTATTGACATTTTTTTTTAAACTTTTAATTGACAATCGCACTCAACAAGCTACTTTAAAGTAAAATTTTGATTTACATAACAAGTATTTTTTGTCGCTCTTTGTAATGTTGCATTATTTAGTTATGTTCTATTTCTTTTTTACGCTATGCTCACGCATTTCTTTAGTACTTCGAGAAGTGGATTAAATTACCCTCATGAGAAATCTCGATTTTCTATTTAACTTACATTTATTATTTAGATATTTAATAACTACTACATTCATTTCATTAATGTAAACAAATATATCATAAACCGGCAGTATGCACGATTTTAGCGGCCAAAAAATTCCACATCATGCTTGTTAAAACTAATATATTAGAAATTAACTACTTAAAGTAAAGCTTCTAAATCCTTAAAGGTTTGACTAGAGCTCACAATTTTTATCTATATAACTTATAACACAAAAACAGTTTTAAAAAAACGTTTTTGTGTTTTAAGTATCAATTAAATTTTATTTTTTATCAGAAACATTGTTTTGAAATAACTGGACTGATTGAAGAAGACATTAAAAATATTTTACATATCTTAAGAGTCCTAGTTTTGCAGGTAATATATAACTATTTTTAGATTCATTCAAGAGTTTGTAAACAATGTTTGTCTAACACCTATAATTCAACAAAAATCATGTTAACCTGAAAAAAATAAACATATAACGCTCGCTGCAACAGTACGATGTCAGTATAAGAAATAAATTGTGTAGATTATAGCAAAGATAAATGTACAGGTGGCGGCAGGTTTGGTTTTTCATTTTCTACTTAAAAAATTGCGAAATTTCAACTTGTTCTGTATTTATTTAAGTCCAAAAATAGAATGTATAATCTGCTTTATGTAGGGTTTAAAAAATAGACAATTTAAAATTTATTCCAAATTTGATTAAAATTAATTTTACTTTATTTAATTGATAACAGTGAAATGGAACTTCAAGATAGCAGGCTTCCAATAACTTCAGTAAATAATTTTATGCCTTAGTATCCATTCTTGAAAATCACAAGTATTGCTCGCCATTTAAGCTACGTGTAGTTTTTAATTATGCTGAAAAATAGTTTAAATGAAACACACAAAACACATACGAACGAAACGCAAAAAAGCATTTATTTTGTGCGTGAGACTGTACATCATAACAATAAAATAAATAAGAAGAAACAGAATGGGAACAATGAAGTCTTTGCTGAGCTAAAAGAGGATTTGTTTCGTTCGAGGAAGTTGGCACCCACCATATTGTACATGAAAAAATAGACTACGTAGACCTTTTCCTCGCAGTGCAGAAGACAGGTATCAAAAGAACCCGAAAAAGTGAACAACATATTCTTGAGCAAACATTAGTACCCTGAAAAACATACAAATGTATTAAGCTTTCATGAAAAATGTATGAATATGTGTTTCATTTGACAGTTATTCTAATGGTAAAGGTGTGTTCCACCGAGTCAGTTGAGCGCATTGAAAAATCGAAAGTAAGAGATAATCAGAGAGATAAGAAGTATAATGGTTCATGGGTGCTTCTGAATTCAAGGGGTCTTACTCTCGGAACTTTTACTGCAGCATGGATATTTTCGATTCAAATAGGGCAAACCATAAACATAAATTTATTACAAAAATGAGTTCCAGATTGAAATATTCTTAACAATTAATGCATGTTTACCAGTTAGAGCTTAGGAAATTAAATACTCATATATTGTTGTCCTCGAATTTCGCTGACCAACTAATCTCGCTACAGTCTTGTGAAATCACAAAAAATTGCTCCATACTGTCGTGATATTGCTGAACAGAGACTAGCTCTAATAAATCGTTTTCAGTGTCACAAAGCTAAATGCCATCAAACTTAGTGACGTTTGGAATTATTGCGTGTTACTGTATATTGCTCTGTCACAAGCGCAGTATGAATGCAGTTTTGCATTTTGCAGGTTTTATAAGTTGTGTGGTGAAAACGTTTCCACAGTAATAGAAAAAAAATCAGTTATTGGAAAGTGCATTACACGTTTAGTGTATATATAGAAAAAGAATTAATTACATTTTGATAAGGAAATGACTCATTTAATATTAAGAAAATATCAATAATTGAATAAATTGCATTGTTTATTAAAATGTTCTATTAAGCCAGTGAGTATTTATGATTCTAATTTCATAATATTTTAAGATGAAGTTTGGTGGGGACACGCTGCAGTACAGATATTATAATTTTTATTAGAATGTTTATAAATATAAAATCTACAATGGTACACATTTATTAACTAATCAGAGAAACTAGATTTTATAGAAGAATAAATAAATTTGTGTATTTTATATTTTTATTCACTTTGGTGAATTGCTGTATGTGTATATTGTCCAAAAAGAAAAGCTTAAGAGTCCTCTGTAGTCGGCTTGAGGATATTCAAGTCCCAATGCTTTGCTATGGAGAAAAGTGCCTTAACGCCTAATCATTTTTCTCAGAAAGTATTAGGTATTTTTAAATGAAATTTTCCTGTGTGAATCTTGAGAACTATTCGCAAGGATTGCGCGAATCAGATTTGAGTTAATTTAGCCGAAAGATATTTTATTGCAATCTAGAATTTATGTTACTTTTCAGACTTAATAATAGTTCTTTGCAAAACATAGAATTAACTCACAGAGCAAATTCCAATTGAACGTACCTAGGACGATCACATTGCACATGCAGATGCTTAGTAAAGACCATGTCCTGCTCCGTAGCCACCTCGAATTCCTCCAAGGTGTCCTCCGATGGGTCCACCATAACCACCTTGGTGTCCACCATGGGCAGATGACTCTAGGTGGACATCGGCAGGGCTCTGGCTCTCAGTTCCGGGCTCGTTGGTTCTGACCTGGGCCCTGAAACCGTGTCCGTCGGCAACGTAGTCGACCTGTCTGTGGTTTCCGTGAGCATCCTGGTAAGAGTAGCTTCCCTGGACATTGCCGTGTCCGTCGCTGTGCTCCTGTCGGGTTTGTCTGAAGTCTCCGGTATGAGCGTCACCTCCGTGAATGTCGTATCCGTACTGGTATGGGGTTGGCTGAGCCTGTTGCATACACAATGAATAATGGTCAATTATATTGTACTGAATGTTGAATCAATTAGCGACGAAAGTTGACAAGCAGATTGATGAAAACGGAAGCCAGTAATAGGGGATTAGAATGAAAGAGGGGTTTTTAATGCTTCAATACATGTCATTTAATTCGATTGTCCAAGATGCTAAGCTGATGCGAGAGTGACCTTCGCGTTTGGAAGGTGAGGAAAATACAATTTCACATGCAATTACCGTAGAATTAGCATGAAGTTCTTGTTGAGGACTATTACACAGAACACTCTTATCTTTACAGTTACAATTCTTTCACTGATGTTGCTAATTTAAGTGAGATTTCTTTCTTTTCCTTTAAAAAAAAAAGTTTTACATTAGTGATATGTAAACTCGAAGCTCCTTTAGCTAACAGCAGCGTGGTATTTCAACCCTCACTGCCGACTTTAAGTATTTTTTCTCCCACTGTCATTTTTTTCTAGTAATAGTTAATCTCTTTATCAAATTTTTTGATATTCTGGTTTATTACTGCAAATTGGAACAAAAACCCCGTAACCTCTAACACTATCAATCAATTATCAATCAATTCAGCAGGAACTAAGTTGATATTTTGTGTTTTAATAAATAAACTCTTTGATGTTTTCTTTTTTCTTTGAAGCAATAATTACTTCAAAATACTTCTCCTTCAAATAATTACTTCTCCCTGTATTTTCATTTTTAATTAATTTTTATATCTATTTGTTTATTATTCTTTTTTTTAACGTGAAGCACGTTTAACTGTTGTTAGGGAACTAAAATTTTTTTCAGGAAGCTGTTACATTTTAACACTTCTGTCATGAAACCTTACTAACTACTTGGCTATGATTGTTACCATTGCTTAGAGTACTAACATCCACTCCATTTTTCTTTTTTTTAACTTATTCCATACTTTAAATTTGTTTGAAGAAGAAATAATATTCGTTTGAGGTCATCAACACAAAATATAAAGTGCAATTATTTCAGTGCAGAACTTTTTAACATCTAAGCGAAGCAATTTTGGTGTTATCGGCTCATGCGTTCGACATTTAACTAGAAGGTTGGTTGCTTATCCGAATTTTTTAACATTTAAGCGAAGCATATTTGGTGTTATCGGCTTATCCGTTCAGCAGTTAGCTAGAAGGTTGGTTCCTGGAATGACCCGGGAGCACCAGAAAAAATATGAAGTTTTTTTAGTTGTAAATTCTGCTAACATTTGCATTGGTCTGTAATGGTTTCATATTTAAATTTAAAACAGATTGTATAAATGCTCCGATTGTAATCATAATAAAATCTGTAAAATATTTACGCATGTACGCTTAGTTGAATAGTTGTTAGCATGTACACATGATAGTAATATTAGTTTGTATCTATGAATTTTTCATCGACATTATAGTGTTATTATGAATGATGAAGTATTTCACGTGATTTGTGCATTGTTCTTTTACAATTATTTTTATAACAAATTTCATTTCGATACGGATTTATGCATAGATAGACGATTTTACATTTACTGATTTACTTCACTTAACAAAAACAACATTTTTTTGAACAAATTTAATGAAAATAGTGAAAACAAATTATCTGTAAACTATTGGATTTTGATTATATGCTATTAAATAAATTTTTGTGTGTATCTATGGCGTTGATGGTGTACCCTTTTGTCTATATGTACTACTTCCTGAAGGTCGTTCAAGATTTTTTACGTATATCATTATGTGTTATCAATGCATGTGCACTCATTTTCTTCGGATTGCAAATGTGCCTAGAATTGTTATATCTTTTATTACTTATATTCCGAGCAATTATTAATGGTTTTACATCTTAAAATTTAAAGCAGTGAAATTACTTGCATCTCTTGTTGAAAGTATTTTTATTTAATTGTTATTTTATATTTTAAAAAAAACCTCTTAAGGGGAAAGATGATACTTCATTTTAAACAATAGCTTGCAAAGGTAATTGAAACCTGTATTATTAAAGATTAATATATATATATTCAATACTGTACTTACGTAGTCATCGTGTCCACCATATCCACCACCGACACCATATCCACCATGACCATATTGGGCTACTGCAAGAGCCACAACTGAGGCGATTAGTGCAAGCTGAAAAACAGCCATAATTATTCATAATCATACACATAATTATTAAAGGCTAAAAAATTAAAAGTCAATACAAAATGAATTTTCAATCAAGCAATCTATGAATCTTTTAATACTGTTGCTTTATACTAAATCTATTGTATTCTTTTCATAACCGTTCATCAATATTAATAGCCATGTAAAATTACACAAACGTAAAAGAATAAAGTGAGTATTAAGTTGATGACGAGAATAATTATTTGGCAAATTTTGCGATTTTTTTTTAGTTTTCTAAAACATCAAACAAAAAATATAACAGCAAGTATAGTTTATGCTCGCCTTTATGTAATGCTTTATGTTTCAATGATTTTTTGGGAGTAGGGTGGGAAGCAAAAGAATGCACCATGTATTAAAAGTATACTGTTTATTTTTTGAGATTTCTAAGATTCTTTGTTTATAAGATTTTATAAAATTGCTTTAAAATAAAAGGTCGATTCTTCAGTCTATGTAGCTGAAAAAATACTTTTCAAAACATGGTAATACAAGCTTTTTTATTATTTTTAAGGTACACGTGGCTGATTGCACATGAATAAATAAATTTTCCCTTATTGTAATTATTTTCACTAAGTATGTTATATTATTTTTGTATATTACTAAAATTATAATCATTGCAATGCTTTAGAAAAACTCTTTACAGCTTTATATCAATGTATTTATTTTACATTTCATACTTATCTACAAAGTGTGCAGCGTCATCTTTTATCTATAAATTTCAGTATGCTTTAGAAATATTTCTAAGTCCTAAATTAGGGAAAAGATAGTGCAATTTGGATAATGTTCTTATCCAAAGTGGCGGAGCTTTTTAACAGACTTAATTAATTATTAGAATTCTTTTAAATTTGCAAATAATATGAACAGTTTTTCTTAAAAAAATTTAGTAAAAGTAAAAGTAATTTCAAAATTTGTTTTTAAAGTTACTTCTTCTAAATTTAATGCTGTTTTTTTAATCCTAATATTTAGTATATACGACCTAAAGAATCTATGAAGACTTAAACCCTCTTTTTACTATTATTAAGCATTTAACTACAGCAACTAAAACTTGTGTTTTAATATTCTTACATAAAAATCCCATCGAAATAAGCTCCACTGCTATTAATATTTCACATTAACAAAAAAGCATTTTCTACTTGTAATAAAGAAAATAATTAGCTTTATATCACTGAAGATAAAATTTCACTTAAAAAAGTTTTTCAGGAATACGAATTAAAGCCTTAAATTCTTGCAATTCGTTATACTGAGATTTTACTGCTTAAGGAGTTAAGCTCATTCTGTAAGTTGCCATATGCAGACGGAAATTAACGTTTTATCCTTTTCCAGTTGTCAATATTTTAAGCGGTAGTTGAAATGTCGAACTTAAAATTTTTCGTTTCAAAATTAGGAATTCAAACTTCATTTCTTGAAATTCGGTATACTGAGATTTTACTGCTTAAGGAGTTATGCTCCTTCTGTAAATCGCCATATGCAGACGGAAATTCACGTTTTATCCTTTTCCAGTTGTCAACATTTTGAGCGAGAGGAGAAATGCCGGGCTTACCTTGAACATTTCGCTTTCGTTGAGAGGTAATTGTACACAACTGAAATGGAAATAAATATTGAATATGTACGACGATACAGTTCGCTCGCTTTATATACTATTCGCGAGTTTCAAAATAAATAAAGAAAAGAAAACAGTTTACCGGTTTTTAGACGTCCTCGATTTTTAGATCGAGTCACTTTCACCCGAAATCGCGGTCGCGGTCAAAGGGGTGTAACTTAAGATTCTTTATTGATTTAAAATAGTTCACTGATTCTTATCATCTTAATTTGCATATTATTTGGAAATTGATATTAACGCAGTGCGTGCCCAACGTATTGTATTAAAAAACAATTTTAACAACTTCGATAGTATGGTAATGTAAGCAAATTTCACTTTTAAAATTTAAAGCGTAACGCTAGCCGAAATTATACTGAATGTATTGTATAATTATCAGAAGTCTTTATTAAAAACATAGTGCATTAGGTTATCGAATAAAACAGTTGCTTAGTTGCATTATAAATTTCACTTTATAATCTTAAATTGATAATACACTGCTGGCCATCGTAAATGCAACACCCTGAAGGAAGCATGCAAATAATATGAAATTTACAACATGCATTAGCTGAGGTGAGATATGCAAATGATTAGAATTTCAGCGCAGACGCACATCAAGCGCGCCTGTGGCGCCACCTCAAAGCGCTATTTAAGGCTTGGAGATTTCGACGGTTTCAAGTACAGCAATTGTGTTTTTCTTGCTTTTTTTTCAAAAAAACGATAAATTATGCCTCGTAGGAAACAACGATCATCTTTTGATCAAGTATCCGAGTTTGACAGAGGAAGGATAGTGGCATACCGAGATTGTGGGTTATCTTTCAGGGAAATCGGTCGTCGTATTGGACGAAACCAAACAACTGTGATGCGGATATGTGATCGTTGGGTGCAGGAGGGTACGACGGACAGACGTGATCGACCGCATCGACCTCAGTGCACCACGTCACGTGATGACAGGCAGATTGTACGCATGGCAGTGACGGACCGCTCAGTCACATCACGAACCATATCACAGCAGATTCAGTCTGTAACGCATCATCCAGTGTCTGCGCGTACCATTCGACGTCGTTTACAGCAGAATGGTCTGTCCGCAAGACGTCCGTTGCTTTGTCTACCTCTGACGCGGAACCACAGACGTCTCCGCCGCCAATGGTGCGATGAAAGAAGGATGTGGACGACAGAATGGAATGAAATTCTCTTTACTGACGAGTCACGCTTCTGTATGCAACACCACGACGGTCGGATTCGAGTCTGGAGACACCGTGGAGAGAGGATGCTGAACAGCTGCATTATGCACCGTCACACTGGTCCTGCACCGGGTATTATGGTATGGGGCGGTATCGGATATCTCTCTAGCACTCCTCTAGTACGCATTGCCGGTACTTTAACCAGCCAGCGCTACATCTCCGAGGTGTTGGAGCCAGTTGTCCTTTCTTACCTTCAGGGCTTGCCAACAGCCATATTTCAGCAGGATAATGCACGGCCACACGTGGCACGCATTGTCCAAGGGTTCTTCGTCAATCACCAGATTGAATTGCTTCCCTGGCCGGCGCGCTCTCCGGATCTTTCGCCGATAGAAAACATGTGGTCCATGGTTGCTCAACGACTGACCCAGAGTTCATCCCCAGCTGTCACACCAGATCAACTTTGGCAACGTGTGGAAGCTGCTTGGTCTGCTGTACCCCAAGAACACATTCAAAGTCTCTTTGAATCAATGCCGAGGCGTGTGGCAGCTGTGATCTCCAACAACGGCGGCTACTCTGGGTACTGATTTTGGCAGGAACCACGCTTCATAGAATGCTGTAAATTTAATCATTTGTTACTTGGTCAACATGTTATCTACACAATAAATTTTGTTGTGATATCTCTTGTTTTTCTTGGTGTTGCAATTTGGGTGGCCAGCAGTGTATATCCATAATCAATTAATACTGCGGTTTGTGTTTCATTAATTCATAAAGTTTGTTTATTTCTATCTTATATTTGGCATTTTATATGTCTTTCTGCTTAAAAGGCAATGTTAAGCAAACTATCTCGGCTAAAAATAAAATAGAGACGGTAAATAAATTAATAAATAGATAATGGCTCTTTAATTGTCATTCAGTTTTTCCACCCGGTTCCTTTTACATTATTAGAATAATGAACCGAATAATTTATATGAACCGAGAAAAAGGTTTTTTTGATTCAACAAATATTTGGTTGTTCCTTTTTCAAGCAAATAATTTTATTGAATTCACATTTTTTTTCTGATTCAACGATAGATTTTGTTAATTTAATAGTTTTGTTAGAACCAACAAAGCTTTTCGTTTGAAATAGCGCCAACCAAATTTTTTGTGAATTCAACAGAACATTTATATATATATATATATATATATATATATATATATATATATATATATACACAGGGTGTCGCGAAAACACTTACCTAGGCTTTTATTCCTTAAAACTTTTTCACTGATATGCACTACAGTAAGTTACAAAGTTACGTCAAATAGGCTAAAAAAAATCATGATATCGATTATCGATTTAAATTTTCAGAATAGCAGATCTAAACAAATACAAAATTTAAATTTTTATACGACGCCCCCTGCTAATAAAAAAGGTCCTACTTAGTGAAACATGCCCCATAGGTTTATTAGATCATGTGCAAAGTTTTAGCATATCATTATTAAAAGACTGAAAGACATGTTTAAATAAAGTTGGTGAGGGGTTGTACAATATCGGCAAAAGTATTATGTATTTATGTTTTATGTTTTCTTTCGTTACTTTACGACCTTTGAAATGGGATCATTCCGACATGATTTTTTCCCTTCGAGAGCTATTAAGTAAAGGCCAGCATGTTTTTGTTTTTATATGTACGGCATATTTCAACAAGTGCTCAAATTTTGTACGTCGCCACATTAATGAATGGGAAACATTTTAGTAATTGAGAATATTTCTATCTCCAGGGGCAGTTACAAAATTTTAATTTTGTGTTTATTTAGATTTAATCTCCTGAAAATTTTAACCGATACCATAAAACTCTGCACTTTTTTTTCAGTTTATTGTAAGGTTATGATCAATGCACTGAAAGAAATATTTTGTTTACTGGATAAAAATTTTGTTAAATTTATCTAGTTGATACAGTTAAAATAACGTCAACGAAACTTTTGTTGAATAAGAAAATTATATTTTTAAAATTTTTTAGTTATTTCAAAATACATTTTATTAATTTAATCAAACGATTTGGTTAAATTAAGACATGTTTTGTTAATATTAACAAACTATTTGTTTAAATCGTTTATTTATAAATTCAACCAAATTATTAACTTGAGTTAAAAAAATTCTGTTGACTTCTGTGATAACAAAATCATTTTGTTGATTTTACTATGTTGTGATTATCATTTTTTAAACCTACCAAACAAGCGGTTGAAAGTTTCAGAGGTAAATCTGATTGATTTATTTATTGATCCAAATTTACATTTTTATTTCAATATCTTTTTTTATCTACAAATTTAATATGAATGAAATCAGGCATTCCCCCTCCCCCGTAGTTTATGCGACAGCTAAGCAGTGATAATAACTTTTGTATTTGTGATAAAATAAAACAAAATAAATAGGGATCTTTTCAAACTTTATCGTTACAACAGCTGTCTAGTTTACTTGACTTAATAATAACTAAGGTTGCAGTTAATAAAAAGAAAAAGTTAAACTTACTTGTCAATGTTACTTTCTAACGAAGTTGGCTCACTTTTATTACATGTTCGGACATACTCCATATTTACAACTTGTTTTTGTGTGAAGTTTCAACGTAATACTTACAGCAAAAGCTGGAATATTATTCAGCATTCAACTAATGAGAAGATTTCAGCTCCTTGTCTTTTTTTTATAAATATTTTCCTCATCTGCTATTAATCATTGTCGGGAAAGGTTCTTACTTTCCCAAATTGGAAGATTGATTATAGCTCGTATGATGATCCAAGTAAGGCTGTCTCACAGTAAAAGGTTTCAATTAAAATACTAATTATGCTTTATTTTTTACAAATATAAATGCGTTTCTGATTGTTGACGAGTACAATTATCATTAAGTTGTTTAACGAAATTCGCGTATAAAAACATTAAAATGTAAATATAAATTTTAATGTAAAAATAAACGAATTACAATTAAATTCGAAACTTTTAACAAATTCTGAAAACCCCAAGTGATTTCTTTTGCATTTGATAAAACCCATGCTTACACGCCCGGATGTTAGTTACACTGTTCTTTTCGTGTAACGTAAAATGAAGATATTTCTCCTCTTCCTTGTATATGCGCTGTCCAGCGCATTTGTAAATTGACTGTTTCAAAAATGACTGGTTCTAAATCCAACTGAAGATTTTATTAGATCATGAAGGTATTTTGTTAATTCAATTTGATTGAAGAAAACAACCGTTTGTTAAATCAATAAAAGGAAGCCGCGAAAATTTTTAATCAAATAATCTTAAAATTCAACTAAACATTTTTTAGCGTGTATTTGAGGGATAAAAGTGTAGGTCATGCAGAGTGTTTTTGGGAAACCTTGTATGTGTAATATATATATTATTACGAATTTTCGGGGCAACCCGCTGCTCTGGGGCTTAAAATAGTTAAACATTTGTATTCTACACTTCAAATAGATAAATTTTGCTTTTTGTTGCATCAAATTCGGCCAACTAGAACCGGGAATACGGAGGTTTCAGTTTCCCGTATGCTTTTCTAAGGGGCTTCTAGAAATCTCGAGAAATATTGGTCCAAGGGCCTCGTTCTCTTCTCTTTTGGGGACTTATTTTTGACGCCAAATTTGGCGATATTTCGCTAAAAGACGCCAAGCTTGGCGACATTTTGCCAATGGCGATTTTCCCAATGGGGCCTGGAAGTTGGTTTTCCTGCATTAAAAACGCATAATAACCTAACATTTCTCTTCTATGACGTAATCAAAATTCACGCTTTATGTAGAATCCTCGAGAAATAGACTTTTCTGGAAGCTGCTCGCAGATTCTGCCTCGGATATATATAGAACCGCACGCTGCCCCGATAGTTCAGTGTGAGTCTGCACCCGTATTGTGAAAGCTTTCTGAGTGAGTACGCTTGCTTTGTGAATTGATAGTGGCATAGAAGCTGTGTTTTAGCTTGCTTTTTGAAGCTGTTTTAAAAGTGCTGTGTGTCAATTCTTCATTGCTGTATCTTAAGGGATTGTGTACGATATCCCTTGAATATTTTCACTGAATTTTTGCCTGTGAAAGTGTTTTATTTTGTGTGAGAAATACAGCATTTGTGAGAGTTTCTGATCTAAGCGGACTGTTAAAAGCACATTACTGCTTCATTGTGCTTGTGAATTTTGTACAGCTGATTGTTCTACGAAATTCTAGAAGCAATAAAGTTGTGTTCCATCCTGACCAGTGGACATTTTACTAGAATTTCTACACCAACTGGACTTTAGAACGACGAACCCCGGAAACAAGCAGAGTATTCTGTAACAATATATATATGTGTGTGTGTGTGTGTTGATGTAATAATGTGTTTAGCTTCTAATATTAGTTTTGAAAAAATAAAACAGACTTGAAGATATGGAAATGACTGACAATTTTCATTTGCAAAAACTCCTAAATATTCAAATGTTCAATATTTTTTAATGTACAGGGTTGTCCAAATTAAACTTCCCCAACTCAGAGGCCTGTGCAGGATGTTGCATGGGTCATAATGTGATGAAATTTTGAAAACAGACACTTCAGATCACGCGCTCGTAATTTATTAAAAAAAAATATTAGTACAAGAAGTTGCGTAAGAAGGCGCTGCAGATGAACAAGACGTTCGACAGATGCTCTATATGTGTGCCGTAATCGAATAGGGCATATCAACAGCACGAGAAACAGTTGGCACACTAACAACATCATGTGGCGATTGGGTAGTGGCGTCCACGACCGCCAAAGCAACGTCTTGTACGCGTGCAGAATCCACAACATGTCGTCCTCTACCTGGTAAAATTCCCAGCTGTCCGGTTCTTTCGAACTTCTTCATCATGTCTCGTAAAGCGCGTAGTATCGTTGGCCCACGGCGTAAGTTCTTCAGCCGACGTAATGCTCTTATCGCAGCACAGGAGTTCTCGTCATTCTGGTAGAAAAGTTTCACTAACAGAGCTTTTTCTTTCAAAGTCGCCATTGTTCATCAGCGAGCTGGAAACAACTGCCTGTGCAGCGTCTGTGTCTTCTGCTTTTGTAGGGCTCGTCTTTTGGATACGTCCCACAGAAGCTTTATTTCTGCAAATCATGTTGTTGAAATATGCAAATTACAAGTATTACAGCGCCACCTATCGGCAATTTCTTGTACTAATATTTTTTAAAAATAAATCACGAGCGCGTGATCTGAAGTATCTGTTTTCAAAATTTCAGTACATTATGACCCATACAACATCCTGCACATGCCTCTGAGTTGGGAAAGTTTAATTTGGACAACACTGTATGTGTATGTGTGGGGGGGAGGGGGGGATGAATTCTGATATTAAAATCGGAAATTCACTCTTTGCGAAACTATCTTGCTCGTGATGTAATTTTTTCATTATAGTTGATTAGTATTTAACAATGTCATTTTAGATGCAATGACCTAAAAATGATATCGATTAGACGTGTAACTTAGAACAATTCGTTCGGAATTCGTTCATTCAAATACACGATCTAGTCATAATATATAATAATTTAAAATGTTTATTAAAATAACAAACAAAAAAAATACTTTGTTTTAATACAATGCCCGAGGATATTTTCTCTGGTAGTTATTTTATTTGTTTGTTGCTTAATGTACGCATTTGATGCGCAGGCAGTTTATGTTTTACTTTAATGTTGAGCATTAAGAGAGTATAAAAAGTTTATAAAAGTTTTTTGGTGACAAACTCAAAACTACTCTCAATATATTCATTTTTATGCATTTAAAAAGAGTAAGTAATGTCGTTTTCTATTTTTAACGTTTTTTAACGTTACAATTTAAGGGGTTGTAGTTAACGCTAAAAAGAATCTTATACTAGCATTTCCTGTATTATGGTTCATCCAGAAAAAACATTTAATTTATTTTAATCTGGAAGAAAAAATGAAATTACGCGATCTCGAGGAGGTATACCGAGCTAATTAGAATCCAAAAATAGCGAATTTATTCTGATTATTACTTAATTTTTTTCGACAGACTGTATTAATCTCATACAATTTTTAATTAGTGACATCAAATTATCGTTGGGAAAAGAAAAAAAAAAACTTATTTTGTTAACTTTTTACATATTTCGAAGTAAATTTATGGACTTAAAATTTGCGAAATTCGTTAAAATTTGGGGAGAGGTTGGATTTTTAGATTTTTAACCCAGAATAGTTTTTTCTCTTACATTTTTTTAAAATGCGTCTCTATAGTTTTTACATAAAAATTTAAACAATGGTCTAATTGCGAGAATTTTTAGTCGACGCTCATAAACTAACAGGTTTCTTGATTGCTTCGTAAGAAGGTACAATCTTTAGTTTGAGTAACTGCGACTCCTTTTATATATTGATAGAGAGGATTGGGTGAGGGCTCCTTCGTATCGGCTTTTCAATTTACAATTTAAGGGGAAAGTGGCATGAATAAGACTTTTTCTACTGTGGAATAAAAAAAAAAAATCTGCTGCAATTTTTTTGTTAGGAACTTTTTGAAAATGAAAATCACTATCTTAATTTTCAGGAAAAATACACAACAACACATTCAGACAAGGTTAGGAATTGCAAAAAGTAAAAATACAAAATTTCATAATTTTTACCATTCGTGTTACACACTCTTATGAACGGGGAAAAATAAAATAACATATTTTTAAAGATAATTCTAACCTTATTTTTAAGTACATAATAGTTAATTAATCTGGAAATATTTTTAAGAGGAAATGAGCAAAACAGATGGTTAACATATTTAAATATGTTAATAAAAATAATTAAATGATTAAGGGTTGAACGCTGCATTTAGGCTGCAGTCTTGTTAAGCCAGCTGCTTCTGGTTGGCAAACTGATAACTTCAAATGACGTTTCAAAGAAACTTTTTTAATTTATCCCTGCTTTTTGATCTACTTGCCACGTTCCAGGTTGATCAGTATTTAATGTTTCAGCATATTGAAAAGGTAGTTCTCTTATACCACGACTTTTATTAATTTTATTATAACGTTGTTATTTAACACCATTTCCATCTCTAATTAATTTAGGGTAATTAAATGCGATTTCCAGTACGAAGTTTATCCTAGATTCTACCTGACTGCGTAATCTTTACAAACCCTTGAAACGGTTTTCACTGTATTAAGTCTGTCGAAGCGTGCACATATGTTGCCTTACCAATTTGTCTATCTATGCCACTATATCCCTTCTAAGCCTGACGGTGTCTAAGGTACTGGCTAATTGCACGGGACATTTTAATATTCGAGAAATCAGAGAATCCAAGATCGTTCTCCCAGTTGCACTTCTTATTTGAAATCCTACTTTCTTTATACTACAAATTTATTCATAGCATGGTCTAAAATGTACTGATAATTACCAATGAAATTCCTTTGACGTTTTAGATTCCTTTCGTGACATTAGTCAGCATATGTCACTAATTGAACAACGCCAAAAGCAACATCCAGAAAACTCTTTTGATTGCTTGGCTATAATTATTTAAGTTCCTCTTTAAAATTTTCCTTTTCTTATGCTGTATTTGAAAATCACTTATTTGAAAACGGTAATTACATAATAAGGATTTGAAAACGGTAATTACATAAAAAGGATAAAATTCTTAAAGTAAGAAAATCTTTCTTTGAATTTGTAAAGCATTATGTGGCGTTATATGAGAGTTCATATTATTCTCAGATTTTCTAAATGACTCTTATTGGCATTCTTTGAACTCCCAGAGTGTAAAAAATAAAAGTGACGACCTCTTTTAGATAAACGAAATTTTTTCTTTCGAGTTTGAAAGATTGATTTTACAAAGCTTATTTCCTGATTTTGGGAAGCCTAATTGTCATCTTCCCCAAAGGACTGCATACTTATTTTCTTTCATAATTCAAGATGAACATTCGCAAAATTGCGACACTGTTCAGCTTTCAACAAAAGGTGTTTGTTTTGTCTGATATGAGACGTGTAAACATGTGTTGAATCGGGGGTCATATAGAATATATATACATATATATAGGTATTCTTGATGTATTTTCATTTACTTTCTTTACATGTACAAAAGGAAGACTCAGAAAATTTTGATTAAGATGAAAGGTAATTTAACTATACAAGCTCTAATTCTAGTCAATAACAACCAATTAATAAACAAAATAAATTTTATATGTAAAAAAACATCGCTATTTACATATTTGCAATGAAAATATGGAATATTTGAAAAAAAAAAGGTATGCAGAAGACATTTTTTAACAAAAAGTTGTAAAATAGATTATTGAAATTGATTGAGGGATATATTAGAAGGATCGTGAAGATGTCCTACCCTTTTCTCTTGATCTCATTCCCTAAGAAAATGCGTGGGGTATCCTCAGTAGGGATGGATATAAACCCCGATAAACATATATAGGGATGTTAGACAATTTTAGTGAGTGCAGTGAGTGGCCATCATTGAACGCTGGAATTATATTGTTGTTACTGTCCTAAAGGGATTGGTAAATGATGTGCTACACCACCTATTCAAAGTCATGTGAAAACAAGGTGAGTTGTTGTCTATTAAACGTCATTATTTCAAAGGACACTCTCCCCCCCTCTACTTTTACACATTTATTTTTTATTCCTGACTAGGTAAGGCAGGGTGTGAAGTTTCCCTACTAAATAGATATTTGTATGAACAATTTCTTAATATATATGTTTCGCACTTATTTGTCTGCTCCTTGTTCAGTTTCGACATATAATCACGGTGGCTTTATTTAGGTGGGACACACTGTATTTCTAATGGAAAAAACATTTCATTATCAGATATCATTCATGATTAAATTCAACTAATTTAGCTAATTTAATATTTGAAGACGGTATTTTTTACTGGTGCTGATTCACAGAAAATTTCACCATTCTTTTTATTCCTGAAAATACTTTATATATACTATTTTTTCTTTGTCAGTTGTATAGAACAACTAAAATTAAAAGTCATATTTAACATAAAAGAAATCCAGAAACGTACTCTCTTATCCAAAACTATGCACACAAACTATCAAATTTTTCAAAAAACAGTTTTAATTACATTTTGTAAGAATTTGTGCACGATAAGATCGATGTATAACATTACACTGCATAAATACAAAAGAAAAAAATCAAGAGCACCATATATGAGGTAAAACTGGAAGAAAAAATAATAACAATAGGAGATAAGAAAAATTGAGAAAGTAAAAGAAAATAAAGCTTTTAGATTTAACAACATGGAATGCGATCTCTTCTGACTTGTAAACATGTATCACAAAATGTCTTTATTCTGACAGTAATTCTGCTGTTGTCATTTTAGAGAATTTACATGCTGTTCTGCAATAATCTTCAAGGTATTCATGTCTGTATGAGGATATATCTGTGCAACTGATTTTCCAAAGTACTTCAATGAGTTTTCTGACTCTTACAGATCAGGATATTTTTATAGCCCCGGGCATTCGCTCAATGTTTTCAGGAAACAAAACTTATTCGATGCAAAAAAGCTCGTCGTCATAAAAAGTCAGAACTATTCAGAATTTTAGACAATGCATAACATTTTAATATCCCTTCCACCGATACCTATGACCCAATGGCGACAAATGTTGGAAACTTTTGGGAGATATGTTCGTAGAGCATAATTACATTATTTCTCTTTAAACAGCTCAAATCTCTACTACTGAAAGAGAAGATTTCGTGTTCCTGACTCACTCGAAGTGTAAAGACGGTTAGAATTAATTTTTAACCCATTTGTGCCTGGATATTTTTGCGACTTTCTTCGATTTTTACTGATAACAGAAATAATAGATAAATTTCTGATGTCAACTTCTTGAACAAGGGATGATTTCTTTTAAAATCATTATGCATAAAAATCGAAATGTCAACATCCTACTTGGTCATGTTAAAATATTTTGTAGAGTTGAGGCTCAATACTCATGAATAAAGGCTAGGAAAAATAAATAACATTTTCGATTAATAGCGAAAATGCCGTCCCATAAAAGGGACACTAGGCATAAATGGGTTAAGTGTCCCCCATTATTAAGATTCATTGACTTATTTTGGCATGTTCCTTATCAAAACTAATCTGTGAGTCTTCACAGAGTCACACAAAAGTATTTTCACGCCGTTCCTGTTGGTGTCCTTGCACTGCTTATAATTTAAATATTTCTCTAGACATTTACTGGAGTATGTTCCTAAGAGTAAATAGAGTTCGTAGCATTTTTGTGCATTTAATGGGAACGGAGCACAAAACTTGAGATCTTGATTATCCGTCAACATCAGTGGAATTTCTGAGTCTGTGAGACTTTCAATAAAATGCCGCACAGCATGAGCGCCGGCAGTATAAGGCAAGTGAATATATCTAGGGGGGCAATAGCCCCCCTGGATTTTTGTATGCAGTGTTTTCCCTTGCTTTTTTGCTCTTTCCAACATGGTAACCATACGTTGAAGTAGTCTTTGCGCCCCCTTGAGTAGTCTTTGCCCTCCGCTGGAGTAGTTTTTGCCCCCCCTTGAGAAATATTCTGCTGGCGCCCATGCCACACAGTGATTTCTTCTAGGACATCA